>VWPW01029670.1:574168-678557 GCA_013389825.1 Crypturellus undulatus
TCTACCCTGGGCAAGTCTTCCTTTCTTCCAGCTTCTTCTCCTGTCACTAGGGCCTGGGACTCTACAGGGCTGCCCTTGGTAAACACTGAAGCAAAGCAGGCATTCAACAGCTCTGCTTTTTCTGTGTTCTTCGTAACCAGGGTGCCCATCCCATTCACTAGAGGACCCACATTCCCCCTGATCTTCCTTTTACTGTTAATATATTTATAAAAGTTTTTCTTGTTATTTTTAACATCCCTTGCCAGGCTGCGTGCCAGCTGCGCCTTAGCTTTCCTAGTTGCATTTCTGCACTCCCTGACTACGCTCCTGTATTTTTCCCAGGGAGCCTGCCCTTTCTTCCACAATCTGTATACCCCCTTCTTCTGCTTGAGCATTGCCACCAGAATACATTGCTACCTTTGGTACCTCAAAGATGATTATTGAGATTATTCTGCATAATAGTCAAAATTCTCTATGTTTTTGTATTAAAAAGAGAGCTAAGAAATTTGGTTTTTTTTTTAGTCTATGATGAATCTTTTTATCTTTCCTAACCTAACCCTCTTTGTATGAAGTTGCTGCTAAATTCAGGACTTGCTATTCTAAGAATCTAATAATTGTGGTCAAGATAGACCACAGTTTTAAAAAGCTGTAATGCTTGTTTGCTAAAAATGATTTCACAGGTATCAAGCTCTGAAATGCCAGTGTTAGTAATAGCCAGATAATAAAATATTCTTATGATGGAAGAATGTTGGGGTCAACCCTTTTTGATAGGTTTCCTACTGCCATTTTAAGATCTCTGTGATGCTCTATTTCTCCTGCTTCAGGTAAAGAGTTGCATGGAGAAAGTCCCAAAAAGAGCACTTGAAGTACAGAGAATACAATTCTCCTCAAGCAAGTTGCTCAAGTTGCTCCTTATTCACAGCTTTTATTGCTCGGTCAGTGTGAAAGGTAAGGTCCACCTTCCCCTGTAAGAGAAGGGTCAAAGGCAGCACAACTCAATATAATGGGCTTTCCATAAAATGAGTTGGATCATCTCACGTCCTATTTAGTAGATTTATGAATGTTTAGACAAAAATAAACCTGCAAGCCACATTTATTACTCTTTTATTGATGTACAGCTATTCTCTGTCACACATACATAGCCTCCTTGGCACATTACTCCATATTTTAAAAGAAAATCAGATTTTGATCGGTTAACAAATCTTTATCCACCTTTCTCCATTTTCTAATATTCTGCATCATCTTGTTTACACACATACACATAGTATTTACAGCATTATATTTTCGTTAAATACATCTTTAAAATCAGTATATACAGTTCAAATTTACAGAACACTGCTTAACTATTTTTGAATGTTAAGTTACCTGGACTGAAACATTTTGCTTTTTCAGACTGAATTTAAATATGTAGCTTTGCACTATTGCTGTTCTCTACAGCTATACTATTGGACAGAGGAGATGGTAGGTTGGACCGATTATTGCCTCCTTTCTTACCATTGGATAAAATCTGTAACTACATTTTCCATAAAGTACTGATATCCTTCCCACTGCCCACAGTATTACATCAAGCAATACATAATGGCAGCAAAAGGGAAATAGGAAGGATCAAAATTACAAATATCATTAGGTGTCTTATTGTTCAGGAACACACAACACAGTTTACAGTTTCTCACAAAGCAGAAAAGTCAAGATATAATGCTTCAGCAGATCTATTAATTAAAATATCCCCCCAAAATATCTTAGAGTTTGGAATCTTGCCTTTTGGACCACTGAACATAATACACTTCAGTCTGTTGAACCTTTCATAAGCAATAATGTTATACAATTTTGGATTATTACAAACAGAAAACCATTAGGCAAGTTTCTTATGCATGCCCACATTGCATTTTTGCGATGGGCTCCTATAAACCTATCCCATGGTGGGAAGGAGAGAAGAAAAGAAAAAACAAAATAAAAAACAAACAAACAAACAAAAAATAGTTTTCTGCCAGAGCTGTTGTCAAAGGAATTAATAACTAAAGTGACTGTAAGATCAGAGATGAAAAGAGAGGGTGAACTGGTCTCCTCGCAAACAAACAAACAAAGAAACAGGAAAAGGACTTACTCTGCAAGGAAACAGTGGAAATAAAATAAATTAATTTTCAAACCTTTCATTTGCCACAGCGAGCTCTCCCAAGTCTTCTCTATTTTAATAAAACTGCCATTAGAGATTAGGAGTCCTTTAGTGTGTTATTCATGTTCTTACATAAATGAAAATATGGAAGAAGTCTGGTTACATGAAATCCATCACATCCTTCAATATAATCCCAAAGTCCTTCAATAGACACATTTTGAAAATAATTTTAGTGTCAAAGATTTTTAGGGAATGGACACTTAAGTTTGCAACCAACTGATCCACTTTGAGCAATGGTTAGTACATCCAGACCCATGCTGTATTACACCAAGCTTCTTTTTCAGACAGAATGTTAAGAGTCAATAAAAAAGTGTTTTTCTCCAATCATTTCTAACTATCTGCTTCAGACTTTATAGCATACTTGATATGTCCTATTGTAGGAAAATAAAAATAGATAATATACGCTGTGTTTAATCCAGTTAACTTTTTAAAGTTTAAATCACAACTTCAGAAATTTAAAATTATTTTTGAGAGAATTTTTGCAGATTTTTTTCCCACAATTTTTCTGGCACAATATAAACAATAGTCTAACTATTCTAGCAATAAAAACTCATGTTAACTAAAGTGAGCACCAAAACAAAAGGTTGACACGCTAATGCAAACACTGGAAAATTCCTATAACTTTTGTGTAGGCTTATAAATGACAGCATATAAATGACAAAAGCAATGATAAGAATAGCCATTAACATATCTATTATAAAGAGAAAAGAATAAAAAAACTTTCCAGACATCAAGTTCAGAGACCTGACTTTATCTATAAATTAAAGTTTGTAAAACCATCATGAATGTCATGGACACAAACCAGTTCGGAGCAATTTGATTTGACATCCTACAACTGGGATGAGGATGAGAGTGATGGAGATACTCTAAATCACATTTTCAACGCCTTTTTTTTTTTCCCCCAGCAAACTCAACATTTTCAAATGGGGCCAGGTCTACAGAGATTTGTAAGACCATGCTACTTGCCAGTATGCTAATTTATTTACATTTCAAACAACTTCAAAGGAAACTCTGGCTCCCAGGTAGCTCAGTGGACTCCTTTCCTCATCAGTTATCTGCTCCTACTCTTCCTCAAGAATTTACTCCTTATGAAAATTAAATTATGTTCAACCTCCTTAGTGAACAGAAAACCAAATATACCACCTACTATGATTGTTTTTAAGGTTGTGTTGCAATTACTGCTGACATAAGACAAAAGGAAATTGCCTGCATGTATCATAACTTACACCAGTCCATCTCATAATCACCTTCAAGCAAGCAACTTAACGTTTAATTCTAATAAACTACTAGTGACTGTGGTGGTAATATTTTTTGGCTTCACTGCTCTCAAGTGTTCTCTTGGCAGTAAAGCTATTTTCAGATTTCCTGTTGTCACATGTACCACTGCTAAATCCTCCACATGAAAATAAAAGAAAAAAAGAATTTTTTTTATGCTATTAAAGTTTTTAGAATAGTTAGTTACTATTAAAGTTTTGAGATTGGTTTCTCTTTCTTCTTCCTCATCAACATTTACTGTAGTTATTTTTTAAAGAATATAAACTTCCTAATTTTCAAAATAAATTACTGCTGACTCTGTCATAGCCCTCCTGAATGATGACTATCCAGTCAGCCAGCATGCCTTTGTTTCTCTACTTGTGAAAAGGCGATGATAATATTTCTATCTTTCAAGGGGCTACTCCATTATATTAATGTGGGTCAAAAAAAAAAAAGTATAAGCCTGTGTTTTATAGGCTCTGTGAACTATCAGTATCTCCCTGATACTGAGGAAGACTTATTTCAGATCTTCAGATCTATCCAGTAGTATTATAGCATGGGACACATGGAGGAAAAATTCTTCCAGGAGGCGCAATTGAAAACCTTCCAGGCAATTGAAAACCTTGTGTGCCAAGGCAAAGGGGACTCACGCGCAAACCCATAGTCAATGGGCACTGCAAATTGCACACACTGATTTCAGGTGCAGGACACACTGAATGACTTGTGTATTCTCTGCCAACTCATGTTTTCAGAGGACCAACTCTACCTGGCATTTTTCTAGTCTAGAGGTAGATAACAGAAAGACTTAGAGCAATAGTACAATCTGAATCTAAGAGAAAAGTTTCTGTCTTCCTGGGCAGATACTAATATTAAAAGATTACTACATGTCTCCTGTGATATTATCTTCATTAATAGAAATAGATTTAAAATTACTCTGGAGTCACTCACAGCTGAGGGATTTGCAGAAGAGTTGTACCTCACAAGTACTCAGTAATGACCTTCTAAGGATTACAAAATCCTGCAGTTTGGAAGGGATCTCACAAGGTCTCTCGTCCAACCTCCCTGCTCAAAGCAGGACCACCATAAGACCAGGTTGCTCAGGACTTTTTCCTTGAATATGCACAAGTGTACAGCTGCCTGGCTCCGTTATCTCTGCACCCCTCATGAGATAGGTGGAAACAGAATTAGGATGTCCCTTGAGTTTTCTCCAAGATTATTAAACCCAGCTCGAGCACATAGCCACTCCTCATGTGTCCAGTGCTCTAGTCCCCGGGACAGCAGGCTGTGAGATTTGCTCATGTATTTCAATGTCCCTTGCACTGAGAAGCAAATTGGGTACGGTACTTCAGATCTGGCCTCACCAAATAGAGGACAAGGATCACTTCACTCAACCTGCTGGCTGCACTCCTGCTAATACAGCCAGGGATACTGTTAGCCTCATTTGCTGTAACACCACTGATTTGTCCCATGAGTCATTTTGGGAAAATATACTTTCTAGTCACTGAGCCCCCAGCTTTGTATTAGTCCATCCCAGACACAGGACATCTGGTATTTGTTGAGCTTCAGGAGATCTTTGCCAGCCAATTCCTCCAGCCTATCGAGGCCTCTCTGAATATCAGCCTGCTTGTTGATGGACTGCTTCCCCCAGTGTAGCATCAGTCTTGAGCCCTGTACCCTGTCCTATCACCACATTCTTGCCAAAGACATTAAACGTATGGGCTCCACCGTCGGTCCCCAAGGGGATCCCCGGCAACCAGCTGCTGTTGGGACTTGTGACTTTGAGTCTGACCATACAGACAATTTTCCAGGCACCTTATCATATCCTTCTCCAAACCATGTATCACCACTTTGGCTACAAGGAGACTGTTGAAAAAAGAATTAAACTATTGAGAAAGGAGAGGTCATTCTCCCTGACAGGGTATGTAAAACAGTTGCAGGTGGGAAAAAAAAGAAAAAAAAAAAAAGAATAAAAGAATAAAAGAAAGCAAAAAAATTATAATTTTAAACAACACAGAGGTCCAGAAATGCATCTGAACTTCAATTTAGGAATGATGTTGGAAAGCATAGCAGAACAAAATATCCTTTTTCCCTGATAATCCTGTTATTTACAGGTTCATTTGGGAAGGTAATAGTGAAAGGATTTCATTTTGCTTCTCATTATTCTTGCATGTGCAATACAACTCACAGTTTCAGAAACCTGTGCAAAGACATGCACTGATCTTGATGAGTTATGAACCAGGATAATAGAAATCCTGGACTTGCAGAACACCAGGAAAAAGTTAACTTCAAAACACCATAACTTGAGAATGAAAATCTTTGGGTCTTATTTCATGTTCCAGATAAGCAGGTGTAAGTGGTCTATTTTCATCCAAACCACTCCACACATCACTGAGAAAAGCTGTTTGGATTCAAGTATTTTATGACATGTCTACTGTAGGCTAGGAAGTGTAAAACCATTGAAATTTATCATTCTTTTCAACCCTTCAGTTTTAGTTATTTTACTTCCCAGGCTTCTACTGTTCTAAAGTCTGCATCAACTTAATCACTTGTCAAAACTTCTCCTAAAAGTTTTAAGAAAAGAAGATAAAATGCTCTAAAGTTTGGCACTTCAGAAACTATGCAACTATCTTATACAATCTGACATTTTTTCCGGCTCCAGCTTTCTGCTGAAGATGCAGATACAACCGATACTTCAGAAGAGTATCTCTTACTAAAAAAGATTGATTTGCCATTAATAGTTAATTTCTCTTGAAAGATTTCACTTTGATTCTCTCTCGGCTGTCCCATCATAAGTCATAAGCAACCCCTCTGAAGTTGCTGTCTGTTAGTAGCGAAAGGAGAACAGGTGCCAAGCACTAACTAGAGATTTTTTAAAAAGATAAAATCAATAGCTAAAGTTAAGAAGAACAAAATAAAACAAAACAAAATACAGCCTGCAACACCTAATGCAGAAAATGGAAGTTCTGCCTTTTCCACTGTCCCTGACTGTGTGCTCTCATCACTTTCTGTGCATCAGCTTTGGTGTATGACTAGCACCACAATAAACACACCTAAGTAACTAAGTTGGAAGCAAAAAACTAAAGGTAACAAAGGTAAACGAACTGAATCAAATCAGCTCTCAGAGAAAGGCAGAAGAGTGACAGAGCTGGTGCAAGGCACCCCTGGTGGGGTGACTCAGGGGGCATGGAGAAAATGAGATCACCCTTTGAGCCACAACCAGCCATTAGATCAGATCAGCAATTGTAGATGAAATTGCACCTCTGAATCACAGACACCTAATGTATTTCTGTGACTTTTAGAGGCTGAGCAGAAAGTGTTAGTAATTACACGCTATAAAGGCCAGCTCTGTAGAAGCCTGATATGGACTTACTCTCACACATTTATTTGTTCCATTAGGAGCTATTTAGATAATGATTTCAACAACTAATTATCCATGGCATTGTACATTTGATATGTACTTAAGAGGTATCATTAAAAATCCACTATCATATAGGGAAAATACTAAGGTCACAAATGTATTAGCCACATAAGTAGAACAAGCATTATATACAGCTGCTTAAAAATATCTTTCTGAAAATTAATCTGCTGAAGATTTTTACTAACTCCAAGAACCAAAGCATACAGACATATTTCTTAATATCAGGATGCATTTTAAAATACCTAAGCAGTTGCTCTGCTCCAGCCACATCTATTTTATAGTCTTTAAGAAAAATAAGGTCCATATTCCACAATTTTAAACTTACTTCAACAGACAACATCTCTTCAGAATGACAATTTGCACTTTAAAAGGATTTTTAAAAGCAGCAGGAGTCACAGAAGGGTTCTCTTAATCTGACTAAGAAGAAAAATGGCCACCATAAACCTGAAAACATCAAATATTCATTGTTTTCTGCAGAACTACTATAGCAATTTCCCTTCTCTTTTTACTGAAATACAAACATTACCTTGGTACAATAATATTCAGAGTATTCTGTAAGACAATAAAAAGCAAAATAATGTGTTTCAACTTTCTTATGCTCCAATACCCCATTTTTTTTTTAATTCACAGGTTAAAAAAATTCTATATGCTATTAGGTACAAAAAATAACATAGTGTTGGTGGAGACAGAGGAACTATGGAGCAGGGGAAAGAAACAAGAAAATACTGAAAGCACTCTCCGAGAGGACACATCAGTGCATCAGTAACAAATTTATCCACAGAAAGTTCTTGCAATGAACTCTATGAGGCATGAACTTTTATCTGTGACTAGTTACACAGTGGCTTCGCAGTGACTAGTTTCAAAATAAGTGTTTAACTGACAATAATCTGCTCAGTTCTGCTGTTATTATCACCTCAGACAAGACATTGCCAACTAGGAAAACTCATGTGAGGGAATAGCTCTCTAATAGATATTATTAAGGATAAATTCTACAAAATGGTTTCTCTGATAATTGAGACTCCTGTTATTGACTTTGCTAAAAACATTATTGCCAGGGATTTTTATTAGCAATAATTAGTATTACTCATTATTAGATTTACTGTACATTTTATTAAATTTATTGTGCAATTATTGAAAGTTCAAAATAAAGGACATTATTATTCTAAAATATTTCCAGACTAAAGGACAGTTATAACATAGCTAAAAAGTGTTTTGATGTACTATTTTTTTTCATGACTTTTATTTTATCCTCACTTTGCTTCAGTCATTTCTGCAGAGCAAAATGAGAAATGAGAAATGCCTGAGCAGGACTAAACAGGTGAACAATCTAGAAACAATCTGAAGTTTTCATATATGAAGAAGAAACAATAGATAGAAAGGGGATCAGCAGAAAAAAAAAAGACAAATCAGGAAAGCTTGTATCTCTGATAAACTGGAGCAATTTACTTAAGTCTTTTTCTCCCTCTCCTCCTATTGTATGGAACATAATCAGGATAGAAAATAAAGCCTATTGTCTTTTTAGCTTGGTTTGTATTTTTGTCTTAACCCAGAAACATACCTAAAGTCTTCAAAGTACTCAGATACCATTCCAGATACCATTCAGATACCATACTGCAAGTCTTTTTTTCACCAAAAGGTTTTTAACTTTATTTCTTACAGAAATCAGGAAAATTAAGGATTTGACTCTGCATAATTCAATCTGGAACTTCAGTTCCAAAACCTTCACTCCTCCTGGTCACAAAGATGCCTAAACTTAGTCTATCTCACAGATGGATTAAATTATTTTAAAGCTACATTAAGCACTAGAAACTAAAGAGTTCTATCAGTAGGATATAGAACTTAAGAGTACATCTCTTTTGTCTGAACCCTAAATCATGTAATTTCAGCTTTTTTTCCGCAGAGCAATTCATATTCATAGGGAGAGTAAGCAGTATCTGGAAGACATGGAGGTTCTTGGAAGATGTAGCCTTTGTTCCTTCTGCCTAAGAAGGGAATTGACTTTAGGATTGTCCATGTTCTGGACAATTTATTGGCTGCTTTAAGGAAAACAAGCCCCTTCTTAAATGAAAGTGCTGTAATCCTGAGTAGAGAGAGGCAGCAACTTGCTGCTCCAAGCAAACAGCAGTCCCCAGAGTAAGTCAGTCCCCAAAGAAGAACAGGATTTAAAACAGCCTGTTTCTCAGTATTTCCTATGGGCTTGCTCTAGCTGATGGTATAGTGAGGGACCACTAATAGGTGTCACATCCCAACCACTCAAGCTAGTGAATACAGAAAAAACTGTAGTAGCCAAACGGTGCAGTTCACACATGCCTGAACTGCCCAAACACGCGCCTGCCTGTGCGCAGCTGCAGACTGCCTGTATTTAGGCAGTCGCTGCGCTCCAGCCATGCTCAGTGCACTAGCTCTCCCTTCCGAGCGCTAGCTGCCCTTGTTCAATTTCACTTCAGGCTCCTTCTGTGAACTTCATTATCTCTCTTGGTGCCTAATAGAGAGGAAGGATCTGTGGGCAAGGTAGCTGTGCCTTCACTTGCGTTACTCTGGAGTCATGAGAACATGACTTTTGTCAGACCAACCAAAATATCCAAGTAGCCATGCACTTTTCAATGGCTGTCAGGCTTATGCTTAATGAAGAGCTTAAGAAGAGGACAGTTACAGAGTAGCTTTCACTCATCTGAGGCTAAGGGGCTCCCTCAAAAGACCCTGATTCCAGAATGTGTGAGATAACCTGAAAACCTGTCTGCAACAAAGGTGTGGAAGAAGCAGCAAAAATGTCCATATCTTTAGTATTAGATTTGAATGAGTGAGGTGCTGAATAGGAAGTTACGAGATACAAGAGACTCTAGCAGATGTAAATGGAAGACATGGGGTGTTCAGTAGGCTGGAAAACTGAGTTGCTACAGTTTAGGTCAGAGTGAGCTTTGTGGTTGACACCATAGGGTCAGTATTACCTGTTCACAACTTTTTCTCTTGTGCATGCAGAAAATTGATCAAGTTTTTTTAAGACCCATCAGCTGTCCTGCTGCATAGTCAAGGTACAAGTAAATTGTAGCAGTGACATTTTAACCACTGTCTTAAAGATTTTTAGATGAAGATTCTTACTTCAATTAAGAGTAGCTGTTTAACTTGTCCAGGCTAAGGAGTGAAGTATTTTGGGCCTAACTCATACCAGAAACATTTTCATACACCCTGTCGCTCTTTGGCATATGTTTTTCCTTGCATGTTCCTTAGAACAGATCACAAATATGGGAAGTGGAAGGAAACAATTCCAGTTGATATTTTACTGTAATGCCAAGTACCACTTGAAGTTACAATGAGGAATACTGTGACTTCTACTATCACATTTAGGAATATGCTGAAATGCACTCCTAATACTGATTTCCAGTTTCCTCAAACCCATGTCAGTTCCTGAAAAGCGAATAATCAAAACTGCAAGGAAGCATCTGTGCTATCATCCTTTAGAATGAGAGGGAGAGGGAGAGGAAATGGATGAGAGGAACCAGGGAGAGGAAGTGGATGAGGCCTTCTACAGGCAGCTGCAAGAAGTCTCATGATCCCAGGTCCTTATGGGGGACTTCAATCACCCTGATGTCTGCTGGGATAATCACACAGCTGGGAACAGACAGTCCAGGAGGTTCCTACAGAACACTGCAGATAACTTCTTGATGCAGGTGGTTGATGAGCCAACAAAGGGAGGGGCACTGCTAGACCTGATACTAACCAAAAGAGATGGTCTAGTGGGAAATGTGAAGGTTGAGGGCAGTCTTGGCTGCAGTGACCACGAGATGATGGAATTCACGATCCTGCAAGGACGAAGCTGAACAAGAAATAGGATTGCAGCCCTGGACCTCAATAGAGCTAACTTTGTCCTCTTCAGGGAGCTCCTTGGAGGAATCCCGTGGGCAAGAGTCCTAGAATGAAAGGGGGTCCAGGAGAGTTGGCTACTATTCAAGCATCACTTTGTCCAAGCTCAGGATTAGTGCATTCCTATAAGAAAGAAGTCGAACAAGGCGGGCAGGAGACCTGCGTGGATGGGCACGGAGCTGTTGGGTAAACTTAATGAGAAAAGGAACACGTACATAATGTGGAAGAATGGCCAGGTCACATGGGAACATTGTCAGAGAATGCCAAGATCCATTTGGAATTAGAGTTAGCAAGAGATGTCAGGGGCAATAGGAAGGGCTTCTATAAATACATCAGCAGTAATAGGAAGACTAGGGAAAATGTGGGTCCGCTGCTGAATGAGGAGGGTGCCTTGGTGTCAGAGGATACAGAGAAAGCAGAGTTACTAAATACCTTCTTTGCTTCTGTCTTTATTGCTAAGGCCAGTCCCCATGAACTACAAAGTCTGGACACGAGAGAAAACCAGGAGAGAGGAGGACTTTCCACTGGTCGAGGAGGATTGGGTTAGGGATTATTTAGGCAAACTGGACACACATAAATCTATGAGCACTCTTGGGATGTACCCAAGAGTGCTGAGGGAACTGGCAGGTGTCATTGCTCAGCTGCTCTCCATGATCTTTGAGAGGTCATGGGGGAAGGCAGGGGAAGAGACTGAGGACTGGATGAAGGCCAACGTCACTCCAGTCTTCAAAGAAGGCAAGAGGGATGACCTGGGAAACTACAGGCTGGTCAGCCTCACCTCCAACCCTGGAGAGGTGATGGAGCAGCTCATCCTAGGTATGTCATCTGACACACCCGAGGGCTGTGCTGCCATTCAGAGAAACCTAGACAGGATGAGCAGCTGGGCAGAGAGGAACCTCATGAGGTTCAATAAGGGCAAGTGCAGGGTCCTGCACCTTGGGAGGAATAACCCCAGGCACCAGTACAGATTAGGGGTTGACCTGCTGGAAAGCAACTCCGCAGAGAGGGATTTGGGAGTCCTGGTTGACAACAAGTTAACCATGAGGCAGCAATGTGCCCTCGTGGCCAAGAAGGCCAATGAGATCCTGGCCTGCATTAGGAGGAGCTTTGCCAGCAGGTCGAGGGAGGGAATCCTGTCCCTCTGCTCAGCTCTGGTGAGGCCACACCTGCAGTACTGGGTGCAAGTCTGGGCTCCCCAGTACAAGACGGACTTGAAGCTTCTAGAAGCTTCTATGAAGCTTCATTGAGCTCCATAGAGCCACAAAGATGATGAAGGGACTGGCGCATCCATCATATAAGGAAAGACTAAAAGCGAGCTGGGCCTGTTTAGTCTGGAGAAGAGAAGACTGAGAGGAGATCTGATCAATATGTATAAGTATCTGAGGAGTGATTGTAAGGAGGATGGGGTCAAACTCTTCTCCATGGTGGCCAGTGACAGAACAAGGAGTAACAGGTGCAAGTTGAAACATAGGAAGTTTAATCTCCTTATGAGGAAGAACTTCTTAACAGTGAGGGTACCCAGAGAGGTTGTGGAGTCTCCTTCTCTGAAGAGCTTCAAAAGCTGCCTGGATGCTGTCCTGTGCCGTGTGTTCTGGGTGTTCCTGCTTGTGCAGGGGCATTGGACTAGATGATCTCTAGAGATCCCTTCCAACCTTAACCATTCTGTGATTTTGTGATTCATTCTGTGATTAACTTCTAACTCCTGCAAACAAATGGAATGAGATACACTGATACTGAAAAGCGAGTATATTACTGTTAAGCAACATTTGCAGGTTATAAAGCAAAAACTACATGCAATCGTATGTTTAGGACCCACTTTTCTTTTTGTTGCATTTATGTAATAATCAAGGAATACATTTTAAGTACTGCCGCAAAAACTTCTAACTGCATCTCTATGGAGAATTCAGTTTTCCATTTTTTCCTATTCTGGCAACAAGCTTACAGTCCCTTGATGTAATTCTGCTCCTGTATCCCAAAGAACTTGTTCCCTAGTAACACTTAAACAATCTAGCTGAGTAGTGAAATGCTTCAACTGTTTTATTAAAAAAGACAAAACCCCAAATATTCACAAAGAGCTTAACCATTTTTAGGGAGGGGTCATAGATTCTCCAAGAAAAATTCAGTAGAAAGAAGAGACACCAACGGTGACACAGTTTTATGACCTGCATTTTACTGACTACAAAGAAGTGTCTGTTATCGCTGACATAGGATATATGATTTTGTGTGTAGGATATGTATATTTCTTCCTGTATGCTTTCAAAAAATTACATTAGAACGATTTTACTGTAGATAAAGGTGAAAGATGGCAGCTCCATGAATCGGACCACATTCATGGAGAAGTCACTCTGATCAGAGTGTCTTTTCCCATATGGGCCCAACCTTCATATACTGCACACACATGTATGTATATTTATTTTAATAAAAATGTCCCATGCAGTGAATTCTGCTATTTGAATTCCTCACTCTCAGTCACTACCCATGATCACTGTAAACCCCAGTGTCATATCTAATTATCTGGATATTCTTAAATAATAACTATTCACAGAAAAGCAACCCCATACACTGCTGATTGATACATAACTGAAATTCATTTATAAATATAACAAGAATTCCTTCTCTTTCTGATGCAGAAGAACTTCAGAAAAGGTAATATTTCTGTTCAAAGATCCAAATCCTGAATAGATATGAATACTTTGATGTACACTGAAAGAAGGCACTGAAAGAAAATGGCATAAGACTAATTGTTGTGTTAGCTAATCTACCAAGGTAAAAGACAACATTTTAGATACTTAATGAATGACTGAAAAACAAATTAATGTTAATGTAATCAGAGAAGAAGAGAGTTTGAAAGACTCACTATATTGACTTTCTTTGCTTATGGATAGATAGGAATGGTTCTGATATCTAGGGAAGTTGATAGGTGCCTCCCAGAACTAAGATCTTTTCAAGTGCTATTTTTTCTACTAATTCAATCCTAAGCAAATAATATAGTGACATAAAAATCTGTGTGGATCAAGTGAAGTTCTCGTCAAATGAATGAGATAAGATCTGGTTTCTGTGCAGGTTACTGGGGGCTCTTGGTAGTAACACCCCTGCCATTTTAAGAGACTGCTCCATTTGTGTGGATAGCACAGAATGTGATTGGCATCATCTAAGAAATTAAAAGTCAGAACATCAGTGTGCTCTAATAAGCAAATTTAATAGGACAGTACCACTACACCAACCATCACACATATAATTTTTTGTAGAGCTGGCCCTTCTAGTCAGAACTTGTTGGAAATATTGAATTATATTGTCATGTTCAGACAACTGAAAATGAGTTTCATCTCTGGAACAGACAGCAAAATGTAAATGAAGTCATCAAGCTCAGTCTTTGAGTGGGGATATTCAAATGTAAAGATAAACTGAAATTAATGTTCATTAGAATGGGAAGGCAATATTAAATGAGAAAAATAGAGGAATATATTTGGCTTTCATATTACAGGTTATAAGCTATGTTTTATTCTGTATTCTAATGATGAAGAAGGAGGAGAGATTGTAGGAACTAGAAAACAAATCACAAATTAAAAAGGAAACTATATCTGAATATAGACAAGATAAATCTGCAACAACAAATGATAGTATCCCAGCCTAATTTCTTTCAGAAAACACTTGCATGTTTGCATCAGGAATATAATCTAAATAGGTTATTAGAATACATATCTCTTTTCTGCGGGTTGCTTTATCAAACTACTTTATATACTGTTTGCTGGAGCAATTTATGTTTAGATGTGTTTTGACTAGCTATTACTAGACAAACTGATAGGAGGAATAGATAATTTATCATTAAATTATTCAGGAAATAATCTCTATTCTTATTTCATTAATATAAAAAGCTCAAGTTAATAGTATCGTGATGAAATGTAGATAATTCTTAAGTTGAGAAA
Organism: Crypturellus undulatus; assembly: GCA_013389825.1. Taxonomy (NCBI): domain Eukaryota; kingdom Metazoa; phylum Chordata; class Aves; order Tinamiformes; family Tinamidae; genus Crypturellus; species Crypturellus undulatus. Next base: position 588,780 of record VWPW01029670.1, read on the forward strand.
CTGTGTAAGTGAATCTGTAATTGCTTTTCTATTTCATAGTGTTTTTCAGTTTAAGAGTTGACAAATTTTGATGCTTTTAAACCAATACAGTACAGTTAATGAAAGCTTTGTTATCAAAAAGTTGCAGACTTGAAACATAACTTTAAAAAGTGATATTTCTTCAGGCAACTTAGAATGGAAGCTCTATTGCTAACATTCATGTGTTCTTAGTAGTGAACATATACATGTATGAACATAGCTTTAGCTCTGCTGCGGATATTCATGCTAATGTTTATCACCTCTTTACTATATTCTGAAAGTTCTCTTTGATTTGGAAACTTGTCAAAGAGTGTTGTAATTGTCTTCCTCACCTGAGAACACAGCCTATTACGTTACTTCAAATTTTGAGATCTCCCTTTTTACCAGAAGTGTTTTGAAGGTAATGAAAATGACAATAGCCAGGCTTGACAGGGCAGTTATAGTTGAAATGATCTAATGACCAATTGTCATTTAAAAGGTCCAGTTTTAGGCTTGTACCTCTGCCATCTCCCTTTCACCAGAGCTGACCCAGAATGACATCACTCAGAGAATCAGTGCAGCGTGCATTTTCATTCCTCTCTTGCAAGATTGATTTTTGACTTTTTCAACTTCCTGGAATAGCTCGTCAGAAAGTCACAGAGGCACCAAGGGTAGCTCAGAATCTTGAGGACTGAAATGTGAAAGCATATGCTAAATGACACAAGTTTGATTTAAACAAACAAACAAACGAACAAAAACAGAGAGATTTGAAACTGAGTCATATAAAATAGAAGGCGTTACCAATATTGATTCATGAAAAACACTTGAAACCAGATTATTTATGTTGAACACTTGTTGCAACAGCAATGAGAGGTGCACAGGTGATGGTAAAAGTGTAACTAACTTGCACAGGAAGTTTTTTCCTTACAACAATGCATGATGGGAATGGTTTCTCAAGGTATGTATTTCTTTGAGTTGTTCCATTGAAACAGTTTGGGGTTTTTTTTGTATGTGGTAGAATGACATGTGTGTTATTGTATCTCTTTCAGGCCTTTATTTTAGTCTTTACTGAGGCTTAAATCCCACTGAGTCATGAAGTTGTGTCTGAGTGAAATCTAGAGAGTAAAATGATCAACAAACTATTTAAAATTAATCCGTTCTATTTAAAATCCTGTGCCAGGTTAGAATTTACCTTGGTCAGCTCCTTTCTGTGCTTGACACATGCCATGGATGTTTCACTATAATAGTAGCTTCACTCATGTTAGCATATGGAGTGAGTCAGGTGGGACAAATATTCTTGTGTAAATTATACAAAGAAGGAAATTTTTAGTAGTTCCAAGGTTGTTCCGCTGTGTATGCCAACAGTTTGAGATTCTCTTCTTATCATCTGCTTAAATTTAGGAATTTTCTGGGTTTTTTTTGTTTGTTTGGTTGGTTGTTTGTTGGTTTTTTTTTCTTTTTTTTTTGCATATCTCATCATGTGGATGCCAAGAATTAAGTATCAGATTGAGAACTGCTGGAGCTGTTCTGACACTAACATTGAAATATAACCTTACAGTCACAAAGTAGCTTTAGAATATACAAAAATTAAATCCACTGTCACACAAAGATGAGAAAAGAACCCAGCAATATTGGAAGGCTTTGGTGGAATGTGTGCATACATTTTTTCAGGGGCCATTTTCTTTTTGCATGCACTTTTTGACTAAATTAGATGCTGAAAGAAAAAAAAAAGTATAAAGCATACTTAAAGAAAAGAATGAGGAAAGTCAGGGAGAGAGGTTAGGCAAAAATTTATACTGAGAGGTTTATTAAATAAAAATGGAAAGGTAGTTTATAAACATCAATATCTCTCATGATAATATCTCTTATTATTCTCAAACATCACAAAATTTTCACATCTCCATCCTCAGTTTTTAGCTTATGATTATGTATGCTTTAACTCCTGCTTTTGGTTAAATGATTGTAGCCTGACTGGGCTGAAAACCAGAGTTATCTGTTCCCAAATCCAATCTCCTTTTAGACTCTTCAGACCTTACTCCTCTCAGTACCACCATATGACAGGGCTGGTCCCCTGGAATAAGGTACACCAAAAAAGTAGTACAGGACCCAGAACCTAACTCTTGTTTTCAGCCTGAAAGATTAATAAACTATGTAAATGTGCATTATCATTATTTTTAATTTTGAGGAAAATGTTTTTTAAAAGCCAAAATCAATTTGCAAGAAAATTCTGTATAATTACCACGGAAGACTTCAATTCTGTGTTATATGTTGCTTTTTGCACAATGATGTGAGATAAACTTTGGTTTTCCCCTCTACATAAATCTTAGGACCAAGTTCATCCAAAGAGTAATTCTCAGAAGCTGTTCCTCAAACATTTTTCAGCTGTTCCAAGTCACATTTCAATGTTATACGGTGACAATTAGCAAAATTTCAGTTCTCTGAAGAGCTACACCAAATTAAACCTCTTTCTTCAAAAGCAGGGACTCCTTGATATAAACTAATAATATTTTAGAATTTTCCAACGTGTAGTGTGATTTTTGTATTCATTCTTCTTTTAAACCTTAAAGATCCAAAATCATTAGTGCCTTCCAAAAAAGGTTCTGTTAAAGCACTTAACAAAATAGTTTTAATACTTTATTTTAGGCTATTATGGCGAGGGAAAGAAAAATGCAGTCATTCTACTTTCTCAAGTGATTCTCATTTATTTCTTTGTCTGAAGATTAAAAGTTTCCTGGAAGATTTGTTCCCCTGCTATAAACATATGACTTGAGAATGAGATCAGATATGTAAATCACCAGAAACTGATTTTTAGTAGATCACTGACAAGGGATCTAATATAGTTTCCTAAGTTTTATTTTCATAGCAACATTTCTACTCAACAACATAATACACTCAGTCTCTCTGTGTGTCAAAGGACTATATCGTTCACGCTTAAATGCATTCTGGATGTTTTTTTCTAGCCATGGGTAAAAGAGCCAGTGAGAAAGAAACTTTCCAGAAACTACCAGGGAAATAGTGACATCGGATTTTGTACAAAACACAAAGGCTTCCTGGCTGTCCTGCAACTTGAGCTTTCTCTGATTCTCTAATTCTCCAGAGGAGCATGTGGTGGAGCAAAGCCCTTTGCCCAGAGCAGCGAGAAGCGCCAGATGCAGTGGGCAATCAGCTGCCTTCCTGACTGCCACCCAGGCAGGTCCAGCACTAGCTTTGGGAATGGGAAACACTTGCCCACAGGCTGCATCCGCCCTACCACCAAAAGGAGGCAGGAAAGAGACCGTAAGGAGCTCCTTTTCAAATACATTTTTCACTTTCAGTCTCTTCAAAATAAGCTTAAATTCTTGTGTTCCCCCCACCCCCAATTTCTTATTCTTTCTGCAATGCCATATTTAGTTGAAAGAGGAACATTTCCTAAAGAAGCAGATGCTGACCTATTGACAAATTTTGAAGGAAGTTAGGCAGTCTACTGCTTTTGCGGATGATTCAAAACATTTTGCTACACAACCTTTCCCTTTGGGCTTTCTTGTATTAAGCCTATTATTTCCTTGAAATGTATCTTTGGATACTGTAATGATCTGTAAAAGCACTATTTGCAATTTGGCTGAGTAACGTGTAAGAAAACCTATCTTACAGACATGTCAGGACAATTTTGCATTTATCAGAGTTTAATTCTTATTATAATTTCCCTTACAAATATACCTATGTAGTGGGATAAAGTCAGGTTTAAACAAGCCTGATTATACTTTCATGTATGACCAGGTTTGACCTGGAACTGTATGAAGGCCACATTGCAGCTGAACTGATAAGGCAGAGGAAAGATGGGAAAAAATTACAACATAAGATGCACCATTACAGTATGTACTTACAAAACTAACAAGCATGGTCCATTTTGGATAATGCCTGAGGAGAACTCTGCTGCAGGTCAGTACTTTGAAAATATTTTGTAAGATTGGGAAATAGCTTCCAATTATAGAATTGTATGGAAAGAAAAAGGATATTTATATATAGGCATGTATGCATGTTTCTTACAGGCACAGAGAGAAACACAGATACATATTTAAATAAGTGTAATATATTTACCCATATTTTAAATAAATGGCAATATGCATGTATCAACTGGTCATGGAAATATACATTCCTCCCTTTTACCTGGGCTTGAAACACACCATATCTTGTACAACCTATATCTGTCTCTCACATTTCAGCACAGAGGAAGTTTTCTACCATAAACTAAATGCTTCTTTTTCTTTAGTAAGTCTTTTAAAGGAGACTACTTTACACAGCAAAGAGCCTTCTGCAACTCAAGTCCCTAATTTCTAGGAAAATATTTTGCTAAACGGAAAGTAGTTAAAAATAGTTTTGCCCTAAAAGTTTAGTTTGTAATCCAGTGTGTACGCTTACACTTTGTATTTATACGTGTGGGAATAAAGACATACCAAGATGTTAATGTATGGAATTAACCATAATGTAGTAAATAGTTGCTGTTTCAATCCTTCCTAAATACAAGTCTTGGATATTATAGAGCGTTATTTTGTTGTCAAAGAAGAGTAGAAAGTAAGTATGTTGATATATGAATGAGGATTCTGAACTGGTACAGTATTTTTGTTCTGAAGAAGGGCACTTTGAAGCAGTTTGAAGTGTACCAGCTTTAAATAGGTGCAGTTTGTGGCAACTTTTAATGGTTTCAACAGTTCTAGGTTAAGAAGATGCTGCTCTTCAATCAAGGAATATGAAAGCATTTCAGCTGTTTATAAAGGCAGAAGCAAAGCTTTTGATACTGAGTATCCCTACATACCAGGGAGGCCGCAAGCTAAATGGTATGTTCTCACTGGAATATGGCCTCTTCTGCTCTTCTTCTAAAACCACAGTGTTTTGTCTGCAGGTGTTCTTGTTTCTTATCAGAATAAGGGTGCATTTCATTTCATGAGTGGGGGAAGAATTCACCATAATCGTTTATTCATCAATTTATTTCACATCCATATATTCATTTGGCATACCTGTAAAAACAACAACAGAGAGGGAGGTGATCTTCCCCCTCTACTTAACTCTGGTGAGGCTGAACCTGGAGTACTGTGTGCTTTTCTGGGCTCTCCAATACAAGAGGGACGTGGAGCTTCTAGAGAGGGCCCAGCATAGGGCCACAAAGATGATGAAGGGACTGGAGCATCTATCTTATGAGGAAAGACTTAGTGAGTTGGGCCTAGCTGAGCCTACAGAAGAGAAGGTTGAGAGAACTGATTAACAGGAACAAGTACTTGAGGGGTGAATGTAGAGAAGATGGGGCCAAACTCTGCTTGGTGATGGTCAGTGGTAGAACAAGGGGTAACAGGTGCAAGTTGAAACATAGGAAGTTTAATCTCTTTATGAGGAAGAACTTTCCTGTGAGGGTGACAGAGCCCTGGAACAGGCTGCCCAGAGAGGCTGTGGAGTCTCCTTCTCTGGAGATCTTCCAAACCCGCCTGGATGCCACCCTGTGCTCAGTGCTCTGGGAGTCCCTGCTGGAGCAGGGGGTTGGACCAGATGATCTCTAGAGGTTCCTTCCAACTTTAACCATTTTGTGATTCTGTGATTCTGTATACATTAGTGTCTTGTAAGCTGCATAGATGACTCTATTTACACATCAATGGACACTCATTAGCTGGCAGCAGAAATTTAGCACCACAGAGCAGAAGGAATGTCAGCACAGTAGCTGCTGATGCAGACAGGCCTGCTACAAAAACTCATACACAATTACAAAAAACTGACAGATGATCCTAATTTGGAAAGAAAACATAGGCCTCAGAGTTAATGCAGTCCATCTACTAAAGCGTATATCTGAACATGGCTACTGAGTGATATTTTAGTGGAAAACGATTTCTTCCTAACTACATGGTAAAAATTTTGTTTATGGCCTGAAACATGTATATTCTCTCACACACAGTTCTGCGCATCAGATGTAAGAGTAGGTATTCTAGTTATCTGCACACTGACAAACTCTTCATGAGTTCCTCTGATTATTCAGATTAGTTACTGAGCCAAGTTCAAATGTCATAGTGTGGCTTTTCCTGGTAGGCCCTCTAGAGCTACGAAGCCTAAGACAGAGCCGCAGCATCTCTCCCTAGAGTGTATGAAAATCACTCCAGAAACAAAGGGTTTAGATAGTAGCAGAATGGTAGGAAAATGTCTTTTCATTGCACCTGAGAAACTGTATTTTTCTGGAATACTGTGCACTGGAGCTTGTGAGAATGGGAAGGTAAGCAAAAGATTTTTAAGGGAGAATACATGCAGGCAAAGACAGTGTGTGCAAGCAAAGACTGTCTTCAAAGAAGTACAAAAATCAAGTTGTTTGTCCATGGATGTCCCCATAGTCTGCTTTTCTTTCCTTGGTTACCACAGCTGATTTCATGGTCGTTCGTTTTCTCTCCCTCAAGGCTGCATTACTGCCAGATGAACAATTACTTTATTTACTGGGTTTCCTTCATGCCCATTATTATCCCGCTGATTCTGTCTCCTGGCCTGCAGTTATCTGCCAACCACAGCAGGAGAGAGGAACACTCAAAAAGAGACTTGTGAAACTGTGCTACTCCTTAGTTAACACATACATACACACTCAAAAAAAAAAAAAAAAAAAAAAAGGTCCCTAAGCAAAAGAAAACTAAAATCAATGCAAACCCACAACACCTATTCAAACACAGCATACACCAGGAAAATATTCCAAATGTCAAGAGCTTGTCCCCCTCCATTAGCAAAGGAGCTAATGTGCATAACAATGACCACTGAATCCCTCTCCATTGTCTTTCAAGACGATGCAAACAAAAGTATCTTTATATCCCTCAAGCACACCAGGGAGAGAAACAGCAGCAGCTTCAAATCATTCACTCCTCAAGGGACTGAACTGCTGAACTGACCATTAGGAGGGCTAGAAAGGTGGAAAGACAAAGAAAGGAAGAAAAAAAGTTAAAGCATCTAGAAAAAAATAAATGTAACTATTTGATGAGCACTATCAGTGATTGGTTAGAGTTACTGAATACATAGAAAAAGGTTTACCACTTTATACATTTTGAAAGTTAACAGGACAGTCACAAACTGAAACACACTCAAATGTTTGCAATAGCTTCCCTCTATTTAGTAGAGTTGGTATCTTGCTATAATGGCGTTATCAGTTTCAAGAATGCTGGTAATTCTTTCTTGGCAGTACCATTATAGATATTTATTTCCTCTTGCTGCAGCTATGATGAATTTTGATGTTGCCTCCAACCTGAATCAGTGCTGTTTGCTACAAGCTTATGACCCAGGAGTACTGCTCCTCTCAGAGCTATCGAAACATAGCTCATCATCCTTAATTATAAACCTAGTTTAAGTAGAATTTAATTCCCAAGGTCATTCTTAAGAGTTATATATATTCTGTGTTTATACTTTATAAGTTTCTTCCATTCAAAACACACAAAAAGGAACATTTTTCAAATATTTATTTCAAGTACATAATAGGGAAAACTTCAGAAACTGATTATTTTGTGAGACAGAAAGAACTGTTAAGGTAATATCTCTAATAGTTAAAAAAGGAAATATATCAGTAGATAGTAACAGCCAATGAACTTATAATGTAGCTGAGGAATGAATAGAGTATACAGTTTACTTTTAAATTAAAGTTAATTTATTTAACCTAGAAGCAATTAGGGCTGTATCTTGATGGATCCTTGAAGGGCCTTTGCAGGCCTTGTTTTACAAGCACCACACGTGACAGTGTCCACAGCAGGGCTCTGCCAGGCTTCCGGTGTTAGGGAGATGATGCTGGGAGGAGTTCATGGAAAAGAAATGGTATTTGGGTATTTAAGCATCATGAGTAGAGAAAGAGCTTATGTCACACAAACACAAATGATATTCAAGTAAATTGAGTATAAAAACAAATCTCCATATTAACTCTTCAACATCTAATTTTGTGTTTTTCTAACCCTCCGAGAATTCTGTCATCCCATCTGATACTTTACTGTTGAATAATCCTGTCTACAGAACAACCCCAAATCTGATTTTCAAGTGCATGGAAAACAAAACCAAAAACCACAAATACAAAACCACAATCTAAGCACCTAATCTGGAAACTCTGCCATTTGAGCATATTGTCCTTTGTATCCTAATACCCAATTCTTGCAACAAACTCTTAGTCACTGATACCTTCTCTTGAAGCACAACTACTGGTATTCAAGATGCTCTTCCACTTTCATTTATCAGTATAAATTTTAAAACATTTTTTATTATATTATTCCATGCCTGTATGCCAGACTTTGAAATCTTGCCTAAGAAAACAGAAGTTACTGGTTACTGAAAATTCAAACTCCATCTGGCTAATTAACAAATCAGTCTTAGGTGTTTCTGAGTGAAGCAGAAGACATATAAAACAAATCATATCAACTTCATCAAAGATGCAAGAACTTCATAGAACTATTCACAGCTCATAACATTTCTTCAGCTCAACAAGCCTCATGACTACCAAGAGTAGTTGCAACAGTTGATACTGAAGAATCGCGTGCGTGGTAAGAAAAGGAGAGAGTTCACTTTTTCACAAGCAATAAACTGCAAGTTTAGAGGGGAAAATACATTTTTTTAAAAACTAAACAAAAGAGAAAATAGCCAAAAAAAAAAAAAAAAAGGCCTTTATTCCCCCAAATACCCTCCAAGTCCACCATTATCTTGTTTCCACACTAGAAGAGTTATGCCTTTGAAATAGCAGATGCACTTCAGGAATGGGAACAGGCCTTAAAAATATGTTCTGCATCTCCTCAAACTCCAGCTGAAGATAGGTATTATGCCTTCTCTTCAGCTTCTGTCTCTTTATCTACCTATCAGTCTGCCTCAAGAATAAATGAGGTGCTAAGGATATAAAAGTATACATGTATATTATGTCTATAAGTATATACATAATTAGAGCTTGCTCGAAAATTACTGAATGCCTCTCCTTGCCTCAGATAGATAATTCCTCTTTCCCTTTCCTGAGGAAAACGAGGTGGGAGGTGGGAAAGGAGTGAGAAAGGAGGGGGAAAAAATCTATCTCGTGGCTGTACTCACACAGAGGGTTCCAAATGTCTTTCTTCTTTTTTTGCTTTTATATTAAAAATATAAATATAAAAAATATTTTATATTTTAATTTTGCTTTTATATTAAAAACCAGAACAAAGGACATTTAATTCTTCATTCAGAAGAAAATGAAGCTTGAATCTCTTCTAGCCAGTAACAATGGCCAGCACCAACACTATACTGATCATGAGACGAATAGTCAACAGCATTCAAGCTATCAAGTTGAAAATAGCATATTCTTCTCTTCCAAAAAATCTTTCTATTGAGGAATTATGGAAGATTTAGACTCAAATATCTGAAATCTATTTACATTAGTTTTCTAATCAGAAAGAAATCTTGTAGAAACTGGAAGGAAAAAATGTGACAGTCGTTTTATTTTTGAGGGTGGATTCATATCTGGAAGCACAATTTTACAGTTTATAGAGCTGAACAACCAACCTAGATAAAAGATATTCTGTATTTGGCCCCAATACCTTTTTTTATTATTATTTTTTTTCTCCCAGAACCAAAGTTAAGCTTGTTTATGTCATGCCTTCTGATTTTTGAGTAGGATGGATTTGTGTAACATGCTAGTTTGTTAAGTATTAGGAAAGAATCGTCTTGGACAATGCAAGTGCTCACCGGCTTAAAAAGAACTTAGGGGGATCTGCCTGCATTGGAAATGCAATAAAACAAAATGTACATTTATCTAAACACAAGATAGCTCCTTTTCCTTCATGACTACGATTTTAAAAAGTGAATCTTCAATTCACTTACTGAGAAGGTGCTAAGGAAAGGATGAAAATGTATCTTATCATAGAATAACAAGCTACTGCAGCTCATTTATGCCATCCTGACTGCCTCACATGTGCTCTTATGCTGTGGTAAATGTGAGTCCTATAATCAGTGCTCTGAATTGCTCTTTTATGAATTTACAATATCTTTCTGGAAAAAACAATGACCTGTCTTACACTGGTAAATATTTTTTGACATATTCTTAGCATAAGTGTGGCAAAAATAACCAACTAAAATGTTGTTTAAATTGCTGGAAGATGAGAGCAGGGATGATTTTCTTTCTTGTTTTGGAAAACACCTTGTAGGGTGCTTGGATATAACTGCTTGAGGGTATTACTCATACTTGCAGCCTAAGACCTTTATGCATCATTGAGCAGACTTCATTTTGGCATCTGTTTCAAGCCTAGAGAATACAGCAATAAACCATGAGTGGTTTAATTTTTTTTTGAGATGATTTGTCATTCTTCATGCCAACGCTTTTAGAAAAGGAGGAAAAAGTAATTGAAACAGGTCATTTATTGTGGTTGTAAGAAAAGCTATACAGGCTTTGTTTTGATTTGTTTAGGTTGACTGGTAGATGACAAAGCTCCTTGGGAATTAAAAAAAAACAAAGGAACAGAAAAGCTGAGGGAAAAAGACAAAAGGCTAGCAAATATTTATTTAAAGCCAACTATAAGATATTCATTTATATTATTTGCTTTGCATCTAGGGGTTATTTCATTAACCTCCATCATGCCATCTGGAGCTTTAAGGCATGTTCTGGGGATCAGATATCCAGAAAAGTAACTGAAGAAAATATTTTCAGCATCAAATTGAATATCTGAAATACTGAGACTGATTATTTCTTTCCACAGGTGAAACTTGACGGTTTTGTCTGGTCATCTCAAGCTACATCAGCCTATCCATTGGGATACACTAAAGTGTTGTATGGAGTTCAGATTCCCCCATCATTCCAACCAGTCATTTGTTGAAATATATCAGTCTGGAAAGAAACCATAGCTTCTTCTCCACAAAAATCAAGAAATAGGATAAATATTGATGTTGATAAAGGTCCTGACAGTAGACAAATTTAAGTCCAATATGGGAATGGAATATAATCACATCCATTAATACAGTATAGTCTTTATTTCCAACTTAGGTTGCAAATGAATAGGGAGGATTTATGAATTGTTTCAGTCAACTTCTAATAAGGTTTCAAAGATCATTGTATAAAGCAACTATCTATTCTGTACTTTCCCTTAACAATCAAATTAATTCATTAGCATACCTAAGCAAAGACCATTTGTTTTGGTAAATAGTGTAGTGATGATAAGAAAAGCTGTGAAGCCCAGCCTTCTTAGGCTGCCATCTTGCAGCCCTAGCAAACAGGTATGTTATTGTGCCTGTATATCACCTCCTCTTTTACTATTAAAATCAAGACTTGAGTGTCATCATAAATTTCGAATCTCTTGGAACTGAGAATTAATTTACAATGCTTAAAAATCAGGGTGAAGGAGTATATTTCAGCACTGAACTCCTGACTGTCCATCTTGTTCAATAATTAGCTCAAACCACAGGATAGCTGGACTTGGAAGGCACTTCTGAATATTATTCAGCTCACCACACCCTCACACAGTTTTGGACTGCTTTAACTAGCCCACCTCAAAGGTTTCTATGTCAGTAACTCACTTCTGACACTCCTTGCCAAAGAAAGATTTTTTAAGATTTTTTTTAAAAAAAGCACTGTCTATATATGTGTTTATATACACACATACACACTTATGCATATATATATACATACACATATCTACTTTTTCTTTATGTTTCCTATTAAAATTTAAAAAATATAAAAGGACCAAATATTCCTCTCTCTTATTTGGCTATAATTAGAGCTACCTATTGGCTAATGCTGATTAAAGTATAATTTCAATTGCCTTTTTTTTTTTTAAGGCTTTGGCTTCTTCTATTTAAATTGAGATGAAATAAAATGAATACTGGCACTTCCAAGAAAAAAAAAAGTCAAGCTTTTCTTCCATCCTATTTATTTTTTATTTCAAAAGAGTTTCTTTACCTCCATTTCTAATTTGCATTAAATACCATGTGCTAAGATATATAGCATTAATATACATTTACCACTATTATTCAGCACTTCAGATAGATAGGTGAGATGCACTGAAAAAATAAACACAATGGGAAGCCTACCTTCTCTCTCACTGGTTTTGTTTTCATGGATTTTATTCAGATATTTTCTTATTAAAAAAAGAAAAAAAGATTGCTCTGTTTTGCCATTCTTTTCTTCAGTCACAAACAAAAAAACCCCAAGCACTGGAGGATAAATAACAGAAGGAAATCAATTTTATTTACCTCAGTCTCTTTCTTTTTTTCACCACCCCAGAAATAACCAAAAGCTGGGGGGTAAGAAGGCACTGAAAAATTGTGTTCTGTGTCTGTTTTGCCCAAGAAGGCTAAATCAATGCTGAGTGCAGAAAGGTTTGGGATTTTTTTTTCTTCCCATTTGTCTTTAACAACTGAAGGGAAAATAAGAGGTGGGAATAGGATATGAAATTTCTGTACACACTGCTGAGCATAGCTTAGTAGAAGGGCAGAGATAAAACTCAGTTTAAGTGAAGTAAGTATTACAGCAACTTTAGTTGGTCTAATTCAGAATACACAGCGGAGATCACATTGTTAAGTAAGAATTAAGAGTATCACAATTCTCTTTAATTTCTCTTCTGGTTCTACTGTGTGGGAATGTCAGGGCCTTCGGCCCTGGATTATTCCCAGAGAATAATCAACGAGCATTAGTACAAATGCATGAAGCCCAGCTTTAAGGTTTATTAGTCTATACAGTAAACATTGCTTTTGGCAGCTGTAGGAGAGGAGCTGAGAAACTTTCATATCATTTGACTTTCATGTCTGAGATTTAAAAAAAAAAGGCATAGGTTTGTGTTATGAGATTTTTCTGTAGCTTCAGCGATAGCAGTATCATTCTTCTGTACAGCAGTTTTCAAGCTGACGTAGGACTTTGAATATCTGTAGATACCATTCTAGCAAGTTTACTAAATTTTGAAAGAGTGAAGGTGGGAGAGGGCTGTACTGGGGGGAAGAAGTCATTCTTTAACTCACTATTTGTTTTTGTGTAGAGACCATCTTGATTTATAAAGCTGTAATATACTATCAGGATACAGAACCTAAACAGCGTGGCTTATGTAGGCTGTAACAGCTAATGATTACAGAATTAGACCATGTAAAGAGCTAAAAACACTTATGCAAACAATTCACAAATAACCACAGAATAGCAGCCGTGCAGAAAATGTGACATCTTTGTGACTTGTTTGCAAGCAATACAGATTTGTTTTATTTAATTGGATAAATTTCCAGCTCAGTCAGCTGAAATAACACTAAAAGTATCACCAAATCCCTCCTTAAAAAAATGCCAAAAGTCCTTCTTATGTGGATCATTTATAAAACTAATGGAAGTGGATGTATATGAATCTGCCTATTTATTTATGTTATTTAGTTGTATTCATTTTTAGTGGGGTTAGTGTAATGATTAAAATGATAAATATGAGAGCAGCATTTGCACGACTAATGGTTCAGTAAACATTTTTTTTTTTAAGTGCAAACCGATGCAGTACACTAATAAGCCACCACCTGCCTGACTCTCGTGGGTCAGCAGTTATGCTCCAGCGATTTTCCAAGGTGGATACGATGTTAAATACAAGGCAGAGAGCACGCCGGGGCCATCACACAGAGAGGAGAGCAATGATCCATGTCTCTGTTGTTGCAGAATGAAAACAAAATAAGAAAAAATGAAGTTTCAAGTCTATACAAGTACCCTTTTCAGCCTTGACACAGTGCTTGGTGCATTACTCTGTATATTATTCTAGAGTTAATGGAGTTCTCTGAATCCTATTTGCAAATCAGCTTTAAGAAAGAAAGATTGCAGGAGTCTGGCTATAGTTAGACGAGTGGGACAAACCAATACAGCATTCAGACAGCATTTTAATGCTTGAATTTCATGCTTTTGAAGCTGTTAGACACCTGCTGCTGCATCAGCGTTTTAAAAACGAAAGGAGGAGAAATAGCATTTTTTCTTCTGGCAAGTGACTGCTGCTGTTTTTCACCTTAGCAGCAATTTCTCCATTTGCATCAATGCATAATTGCTTGAGGAAATATCTTTCTCAGCATTCTCTTCATTTAAAGCCAAAAGCAAAGCATTTATTTTAAAACAGGAAACAAAATACTTTGTGGCACGTAGTTCAGGGTCTTACAGAGGAATTAATTTGTATTAGAAATTGCCTGTAATAGATTGTTTCTAGTGGAAGTAGACTTTGGAAAATGTCCGTAACTCAGTAGAGCTGTTTGTTGGGGAGAAAGGTGCTATATTTTTTTCTCACTGACAGATGGAGACCCTGGAAACAATCAAGAGTCCAAAGAACCTGGTCCCAATGACACAGATCTGGGAGAACCCAGGAGCAGTACGAGGTCTTCAGTAGTGCTCTGGGGATCCTCTTCCATTTCACACCAAGATGGGTAATCTCCCATCCATATTGCTGACTCCTGTACAAAGCCTGAAAAGAATTTACCCCTAAAGGTGGGGGACAATGTTGAGGAATTGTCAGCAGCCTAAAAATGGTGTGGTCTCTGAGAAAGATTTATTAGAAGAAAAGGCTGGTCCACTCTTCTCTTTTAGAGGGTGCCTTTAGGGCATTCTTATTCCTCCCTGGCACTTGCTGTCTTCATTCATCTTGAAAATGTGGCTAACACTTTATTCACAAAGTAATCAGTGATTATTTCAACACAGAAAAAATACTGAGATTGTTGAAGTATAAAGACAAGTTTAGTTATCACAGGAAAGACTTACACAAGCAAATCTGCCGTGCAACATCTTTAGCTACTAGAAGAGTAGTACTTTTTCAAAAGAAAGGAAATGGAAATACTTATAGCTTTTCACTGCAACTTGGGTGCATTTTGAAAGTTTACATTAAGCACTGCATACTTAAAGAAAACTCAGAAAAAGCACTAAAACTAGCCTAGCTATAATTTTTTCGGAAAGGCAAAAAGGGAATAATGATATAAAGCAGCATACATATAGTGCATTTCCTGTAACAGTAGAAAGCATATGTTGAGCACAGGACTTAACTGAGTACATACCTGTTTTAGTCAGAGGATTTCCAGTAACTGTTTAAAATATATACCCTCTTTGAGCAACATGTTATAAAAGAGAAGTTGCGAGAATATCTTACAGTAGCGCTAGATTTAAAGAAGGGACATCTTTTTGATTTCAGAACAAAAGCAAACCATCCAACTTCACTACAACAACATTACAACCGCTTCGTAAGTCTGGACTTTCAAGGGAAAAAAGGATATATGCACTGAAAAAGAGTTCAAAAAGAATCCTGCAAATGAGTCAGAGCTGCAATTCAAATGTTATAATATGAGTCTTAAGGAATCCAGTCTGTTCTTCATATTTAAAGGAAAACAGGAAAAAAAAAATCAATGCTTAGCCATAAGACTATCTTGAAGTAAGATAGCAAAGGCTGTGAAAGAATGTACTGAGCAAGGTGGCAGAGCCTTTAAGAAAAAGGCTTGAAATTTTCCTAAAAGGCAAACTGGAAGGTCATGACTGTGACTTGTGAGCCCTCTGGATCTTTTCTTGGTTCAGATTTTCCATGTACATTCATCATATAGCATCATATTAGGTTCAATATTAGGTTCAATATTTAACACCTTTTCTTGCTGTACCATAAGATAATTAGTGCAGTTTAAAAAACCATGTTTCAGTGCTTCAGTAGATTATATTCTTTTCTTTCTGGCTGATCAGATTTTGCCCTCCCCCTTCTCCATTTGCCTCAAGCAGAAGGGAGTTTGGCTACCATGTACATAGGAAATACCTCAATGGCTTGTGGGTGTATCTGGTCTTTATTAATCTTGAGACTTTGGGGCCCAGCAGTTCTCTTATCTCATGTTGCAACAAAACGTATTTGAAAAGGAAAGTAGAATGAAGGAAGGTAAGAGGATAAAGAAAAGATCCCACTATTATCAGAAGCAGGGTGAATGGGCAGACTGCTGGGTCGGTCATACTAATAACCCCTTGCTGGTGCTGAATGTGACACCTAGTGCCACTTCAGCCTCAAAGATTGAAATGTATTAAAGTGAAAAGAATTCCTGTACTTATATGAGCATAATTTAAAGGGCTGTGGCGCACAGGAAGTCAGACTAAATGATACAAAAATCCCTTAAGCTCTTAGATCTAAGAAATATGTACAATTTGGCTGTTATAATAAATGTAATGACAAAAAGAGGATCAAGATCAAATGCATCTTTAATCGTTTTAAGCATTTCTTT
Organism: Crypturellus undulatus; assembly: GCA_013389825.1. NCBI lineage: Eukaryota > Metazoa > Chordata > Aves > Tinamiformes > Tinamidae > Crypturellus > Crypturellus undulatus. Next base: position 604,929 of record VWPW01029670.1, read on the forward strand.
TTGAACTCAGGGTTTTAACTCCCAGTAATATTATAAATCTCAAGTTATATATTTCTTTAAATCTTAAAGCTACACTCATGGATAAACAACATTTATAAAACTTATGTTAAAATTAATTGGTTACATTCATACACAAAGTGCAGGCATTTGGATGTTAAATGTGCTATAACAGAAGACTGTCACAGAAATAATGAGGGACAGATGGAAATTACCAAAAGAATCTTCACAACCAGCTTTCCCTTCATATCTGTGTCAGGGCTAGTCATCCCTGCTATACTGACTAGTCCTCCACTCAAACTCCAGGGTTGTCCATGTTATGCAATAAGGGTTAGAGGTAACATTTAAGAATTCATTCATTAAGGTTTTTTTCTTTAAGGGATACAGGCAATTTTTATTGCCTCCTAGGGGAGCTCAGTGATGATATTTTGTCAGTATCTGATGACTTAGGGTTAAACTGTTTTCCACTGCTGCTTTTTGAAGTATATTTGTTTATAGTGCAAAGGTTTTTATTGCTCAGATTTGGAAGCAGGGCCAGAGACATATCTATCATCCCTGTCCCAAAGGTTGTGAAAGACAAGATCTGTTCTCTCAGTTTTCAGGCCCTGCTAGTAAAAAATGATTCTCGAAACTTGCACTCTAATTTTATGGTGAAATTGACTATGAAACTTCACTCAGCATCTGTAAATATGGACACTTGGGTAATTGTGTGCCATTTAATTTAAAATGATATGAGATTCATACCAGCATTGCCTGATTGTCAGCAACTAAGGAAATGCACTCTACCTGTTAATATGCAGGGAAGAAAGAACAAAATAAAACAAAAAATACCCACCCACCCACCCACCCACAAATATTTACATTGTGACAAATATTCACAGTGCATGTTTACAATATGGTGAAATTTCCAGGAGACATGCACAGTTCATAATAATAATACCTATAGCACCATTTATGCCACTGGCCTCACCAGTCTACACAGAACAGCGGGTTTTATAAAATGAAATCCAAAAATGAAAGAATCACCCACACCTTTCATTTCCAATTAGATTAAAGTGAATGACAGTTACTGAATTTAAAAATACATAAAAGAGAACAGTAGAGACTCTGTGCTCCACTATCATGTCTGGATGTCTTATGAAATTACTTTTCCTAATGCAAGCAATCGTAGATCCAAGGCAAAACATCAAACTTAAATGGCAAGGTGTATTATAATATTATTTTTAAGACACTTTCCATTTTGGAAAAGGGTAAATCTGCTGATTTAGCTTTTTATGAGTTTTCATTCCTCCTGTGAAAGGGAGGGATGGGGACAGTCAGTCATGTTAGGCTTTCTATATTCTTCACAAAGCAAAGCTCTGAAGAAATGGTCTCCTCAGCAGCTATACAAAATGAAACATTTTGTAAGATGAAAACTAATCAAATTTAAGAAGTATAAACATATTTTTCATTTCACAGATCTAGAAAAAAATGCAAACACTGTACATTATAGCACCAAGCAAGGAGACAAGATCAATTTAGCAAATTAATTTTCCCTTTTTGTGACAAAAGAACATAAACCCCACTGTGAGTATTTGAGAGCTGATGTGATGGATCATAGTGCAATACCTCTATTATGATTGTATTATGCAAATATTTTCATGTAAGCTTTTAAAATGGGTATGACGAACATATTTGATGATTCACTGTACATAAAGAGAGATTCTTGACTTCATGCAATCCGATGACTTCTTCAACAATGTGTGAATTTATTAAGTAAATAAATAAATTTATTAGGAAAAATAATTCTATTGGTGATAATGCAAGAGGAATAAAAATAAGAGAATTTCAGTGAATACATTTTATACCTTTGAACCCCAATAACAGATTTCACACTATCACTCCTCATTCTTAGGTTTTTGTGAATAAATACAAAAATAACTGTATATAAAGCAGAACAGGCACAGCAGAGGATCAGTCACATACAAATCTCTGAATACTACTAAAGTCTTAATACCAACAAAACATTTTCAAAAAATGAATTAGGTAATCAAGAACTCAAGTGTCTCTTCCCATACCCAAATTAAAAATGGTGGTAGCAGACTCAGTGAGACTTTATGGGGAGAGAAAGTCCTATCAGTCCTAGTTTGTTTTATTATCTTTCTTCTCCATCCGCTAAGTTTGAAAACACCATGTGCAACCTCAAAACTCAAAGAGCCTTAAACTTATTAGGACCACAAATCTTCAAGATGTATTCACAGACTTATTGGTTAAAATCAGGGAAGAACAGTTCTGTACTTGATTACTGAACACAGCTGACCATAAATTCTTCAACATTTGAGGCAACCTTGATGATCAAAGTGCCAAAATTGAATCACTTTCTCAAAGCATCCAGTTTTGCTTCTATTTGACATGATAGGAAATACTACTCTCACATCTACATAATCATACAAGGAAATGGATGAAATATAGGACATTGATGCTGTGTTCTTGACAGAGTTCAGTGGAGTGGTGGGTAGCAGGAATTCTGCCTAGTCCCTTGCAAGCACAAGTACCATTTTTATTTTGTTTAAAAAACAAACAAACAAAAAATCTTGTTACCTAAAGCCAAGCTCCAGTCCTTTCAGATAGAAATGTTCTCATTGTCTGGGCTTTTTAAATCCTAAATTAACTCAAGGGGGCACTAGTGGTATTACTTAATTCTCAAATGTTTAGGAATCAAATCTGAACTGAAAAGCGAGGAAGAACATCTTCATAGGTTACTTTCTTTAAAATGCTCAGGTGTTGGCTAATACTGCAAGGACTTATTTCAGCAATACCTGCAACAACTCCTGAGTGTGTGTGGGGGGGAGACAAAACAAAAACAACAACAAAAAACCTTCCCCCAAATATCTGCACTTGTTCACAAAATGAGCTAGTCATGAATTTTCTGTCACTATCAACCTGAAATGGATTTAAATAGATGAAAGGCTCCATATTCCATTACCAAGTCTTCCAGTTCTCTCTAAAAAGTAATCTGCCACGTACTAAATTGAAAGTGCTGTGTGATTTGCTGTGACATCAAAACTTCATGATTCCAAAAAGTTCTTACAGTGATAGCTGTGATGAGCTGTTTGCTGCAGTGGTTCGTTGCCCTAGAAAAGGGAGTGAAAAACCAGGAAAACAAGAACAAGAGAGAAAGAGATGCAGGAGCTAAGTCACTAAGCCAGGAGCTAAAGGAATATTTAGAATAAAAAAGATTTATTTTTAAAACTTCAGTTTGCTAGGACTGTATACAACAGCAAAACATTCAGGAGGAATTAGGTGGAGTCTTTTCAGCAGGTCAAGGGAAGGGATCCTTCCCCTGTACACAGTTCTGGTGAGGCCGTACCTGGAGTACTATGTGCAGTTCTGGGCTCCCCAATACAAGAGGAGCTTGTAGAGAGGGTCCGACATAGAGTAACAAAGACGATGAAGGGACTGGAGCATCTATCGTATGAGGAAAGACTAAGTGGGCTGGGTCTATTTATCCTGGAGAAAAGAAGATTGAAATGGGATCTTATCAATATGTATAAATATCTGAGGGGAAGATGTAAACAGGATGAGATCAAACTCTTCTCGGTGGTGGCCAGTGACAGGACAAGGGGTAATGGCTATAAATTAAAACACAGGAACTTCCACCTATATATGAGGAAGATCTTCTTTATTGTGCGGGTGACTGAGCCCTGGAACAGGCTGCCCAGAGACATTGTGAGGCAGTATTAGAGATGGAAATTTCTATGATCTGTAGAGTCATAAAAAATCTCCTGTGGGAGGCAGAGACCAGACCTTGAGAGGGAAGGTGTTTGCCTGCCCAGGCTGAGTGATAAGGAGCACGGATGCAGCTGCTCAGCCCTGTTCTCAGGCAGCCCCCTCCGAAAACCTGTTGAAGGCGGCCGCACGACCAGGCTCGCAGCCAGCTTAACCGCAGACGTCCTCCAAACTAGCTTTGGAGGTCAAACACTGGGAAATGAGGAAGAAGAGGAGGAAGGCAGGACCCTCGAATTGAGGGCTGGGACCCCCGACTGGCACTCGCACCTGCACACCCAAGGGGAGAGCTGCACAACTGAAGGCAGCGTTTGTCCGCCCCCCAGCCTGACTGCTGGGTCGCACTGACCCTGCGTGCCTGGATGCCCCGGGCAGTGAGGAGAGAGGGGGAAAGGAGAAACTCCTAACTGTGAGGCCTGCGCTGTCTCCATGGGAGCTGGTCAGCAACTCCCTCTCTCTGATCTGCCAGCTCGAGAGGATGTTCGGGTCCAGGATCCCACCAGCAGGTATCACCTCGTGAGTAGTTATCCACACATTGCTGCTTTTATGTGCTTTCATCTGAATAAATGCTCGATGTAGTCACCTCGTTCTGGCGTGACCATTTGCTGAACAAAGCAAATGTACCTAAATTGCTGGATCTAAAATACACATTTGAAAGCTTCTACTGTTGTTTTCATAATCAGAAATAAATGTTTTAGAAAGTGACTAAGTAGATAAATAAATATAAAAACAATGCATCTGTTCGTCTTTCTAAGATGTGAAATTGAAGTACAATACTACTAGACTGGACATAGTACTAGGCAGGATAACTTCTGAATATGTATCCAGGAAGCAGCATTATGCATAAATCCAAGTTTAGGTTCCTTTAAATCAGGGCCACTTAAGCACATCCTACCAGTAATCTTGTTTTTCCTTTCCTCCCTCAAACCATTCAGTTTATCTGCAAGAAGACACTAGACCATTTGTCTTTAACAAGATTGGCAGTCCACAGTATTTTCTTTGATGCCTCTTGTTGCTTGATGTAAGATGCTATATGGTGCCATTTCTCTGGACACATAGGTAGGTGGAGGATCTTGCACTCTAAATCCAATAAGCACACCATCATTTTCCTTCCTCAGGTGCACTGTAGCCTTTCATGTGCCCATTTCACAGATCAAGGATCTTCCAGAATCAGTGAATATCCTTTAAAATTCTCTTAACAGGCTGTGATGATTTGAAAATGTAGTGAGGCACAGAGAGACTGTACTATTTACAGAAGGTGTCACACAGCAAGGGTATGTGCATCACGCAGCCAGAGCTTAGGTCTTTACATTTCACCCTCAGGCAGAAGCTTTCTGGGTAAGTCCTCCCGGATGAAACAGAACGGGAGAACAGAGTAGGCCACCTCTCAGACTGGGTGAAGCACAGGCAGGTGCTTCAGCGGAGAGCGCTTCCCTCCCCCTTACTCCCCAAAATAATTAGTCACAAAATCAGTTTTATTATCTTGGGCAATCAGTCGTCACAGAAACATAGAGCAAAAAGAGCCCATACAAAACCACAGAGGCAGAGAATGTTGTTTAAGCATATGAGGAAAACGTCTTCAAAATGTCGGAGGCTTGATTAGCTAGAGAACAACTAAACTGAGATAACCAGGTCTCTGCAAAGGGTAGGAATAGTCAGAGTACAGCCACTTAGTCAGGAGTTCAAGAGCAAGGAGTAAGCTTTGTGGATCTAAAGGAAGCAGTGTACTTTTACAGGTGCTTTAAAATCCCTGTGATGACAGCAGGATTATTTATGCATCCTCAGCCTCAGTATTACCGTATATTCCCTATATGTGTCCTGCTGTCCTTATTTCAAATTCTCTCAGTTCAAGAGGGTAGAAACTGAAACCACTTACATCAGTAGAGTAAGGATCCCTAAAAACATGCATTATGATTGTACTCAAGACACAGAGATACTTGTCTGGAGGGAGTGAGTAAGGATTGTTGAAAATCTTAATTGGATGGGAGACCATTCATGAAAGGATAACCTTTGTCCTTGCTATGCCCTTGGTTTTAATAAAATAAGGCTAAAATTCAGTTTTGCAATCTGCAAAAAATCTACAATATTTTTGATATTCAAGAATAAATCTGCTGTCCCACCAATGGAACAGAATCACAACTCTGACTAGTGGAATCCTTCTCCTCAATCTGGGAGGAAAATATTTCTTGCTCTCTTCCCTGTGTTTAGGGCCACAGTGTCATGAAGGGAATAAAAGGAGCACTTCTCTCTGCATAAGCAGTACAATACTATAATCTTTACTCTTTGTTTGTTAATGATTATCTCTCTCTCCACAAAAGCAAGGCTTGTGTTTCTTTACACTGTTCCTCCCACAAACAATACCTACTTTCTTCTTCCCTTTTCAATCTGTCTTTTCTCAACCTTTGTTGTTTCTTTCCAAAAAGAAGTAAACATTTTGAAAAGGTCCTCAACAATTCAACACAAGTTTATGCTGTAGAGATAATTATCTATATATACTACTGTAGATACACTGTCACTATTTTCATTCTGCTTCATAAAAATAATCTAGAAACAAATGGGCACACAATCTGAAACATGTGCCTCTGGAGGGAGACACAGTCCAAAAAGTAGCTTGTGCCTGATACAGAAAGAATTAGTGTGTTTTAAAAAATCTAGGAATATTTATTTTAAAACGTGTACCAAATATGCACAATAGTCTCATCTTGTGAGATGAGGCTAGAGCTGAATCCTGAGGATTCCTTTAACCTTCAATTCCTTTAATTCCTTCAATTATTTTACACATCATAAAAGTATTTTACTGTTTTGAGTGACTTATTTAAATGCTGCATTTAAAATTAGGAAAAAAGAAAAAAATAACGTATTTTCTTCATTTCAACAGTTTTGATAACTGGTATGATTAACAAGAGTCACAGTAACTCATAAATCTTGCAATTTTTTTTCTTCCTGAGATTGCTAAAGTATTCTTAAGTGTTCATGTGAGCATTAAATCACTCAAGGTTAATCATCTGCATTTTAATGTTAACACACCACCCTAAGATACAAGAGCTTTAAAACTGCATTAGAGAATTTCCTGTTATATGAAGAGATAGAGATTAAAAAAAGAAGAAGAAGAAGAAAAAGCAGCCACAGCTGATTTAATGCAAGAAGCAGAATTTCACTACAGGTTGAGAATTGCAATAAGTGCTAGCTAGGAATAAATCCAGAGAAGTCTATAACTGGTATATGAAGTTTTGCTGCGAAATATAGGATGCAAATCTACTTTCGCAGAAATCAACAAAAAATATTTCTTATATATCTTTAGATACAGGATACAGGATAGTAGTTTTACCTGGTTTATGTGTAACAACAACAAAACTCTACTCAAAAACAAACAAATGAAAAAACCCAGACACTCCTCCCAATCACTGTATTTCTACCTTTTTGTATAGATCTTGAGCATTTAAATGTAAATCTTTCACAGCTTGTGCAATTATCCTGGTCTAATTAGAGTGAATAAAGACTTCTGTAGTTCCCTTCCAACTCAAATTATTCTGATTCTACTATATTTTTTCCAAGATGACAAGATCAGAACTATACACACTATTCAATATGTCAGCAAACCTTCAACTCATGCATCAACATCACTATGTTCTCTACTTTGTCTTTAGTACTTTTGTAATAATTTCTTTCATTAGTTTTGGTTTTGTGGGTCATGAGCCTCAAGCTGATGCTTTTATAGAATTATCTATCACAGCCCCAAAATTTTGCTCTTAAAAGGCAATGATCATCTCAAAGCTCATCATTTTATATGTGAGGTGATGATTGTCGTTGTCCATATGCATTATGTTATATTTATCTGCACTATATCTGCCATTTCAAACTTCTTATAGATGAACTGAAGCTAACAGAATTATAATATGCATAGCTATAGTATAACTGCTGCAGCTATACTGTTCTCCAAACCTGCATTTTACAGAAACAAATCCAGCAGTCAGCAATTCATTTTTCACATGCTTTGGTAGTACATTATATTCTCCTCATACAGTAGCTTTCTCTTGGATTCAAGTTGTGCTATCTTTAAGAGTACAATGACAATAAAAGAATATGTAAATAAACAAACACCAACCCACATAAACACCTTCATTTCTGTTTACCATTTCCTTCCATTAGATCTTATGAAATTTGACAAATCACTCTATATGACATCAGCCTCCTCCCAACTTCAAAGCCAAGGGATTATGTTCATCTGCTATGTACCTTAGCATACATGCGTTAAAAATCTTTCTAGGCATTTATGAAGATTACCAAGCATTCTCATAAATTTTGGATCATGAAACAGTGCCTCCCTAGACTTCTTTTTTTTTGAAACTTCTGTTCATAGATTTCCTAATGTAATTATAGAATTCATATACTATGAATGTACATCAATTTCATATACATATCTTCTTATTTTTCGTTAGATATCTTAAGATCTGTTGGTCTTAGATATGCATCAGTAGAAAGCATATGTTAACTGCTAGTGTACCAAATAGAAAGATTATAGACTGACAACATTTTCTTAGCAAAGGAAGCCTGGAAAGGAACAGTTCAGAGAGGGAGCTATTGTATTCAAAAGAAGTTATGTATTAACATTTTCATGTAAAATCTCAGTTTGGGATTGTACCTGTCCTCCGCAAGAACGATTCCTTTCTCTCTATCATCTTATCTCCTCGGTATGTTTATTCTCACATAGTTTGGCCCATATTATATCATTCACTGCTCCCAGTAATAGAGAGAATAGCAAAATAGGGTTGCATTATTGAAGACGGATAAAGGTATTTCCAAGGCATCTTTCTGTAGCCTGAGCAATAAGATTTCCAGCTGTGTCAGTGCATTAAAGGCAACCCAAATTGTCGTGTTAAAGAAAAGGTAGTTTAAAACAAAAGTTGACAGAAAAGTCAGTACATTCTTAACTTATAATGTGACTATCTTTTGAAGATGGAAAGATAAAGCATACCTGAGAACTCAACTCATTCATCCAGATAAGGCATTCTTGTACAATAAGACCGAATTATTTTATGCTTCCATATAAAGGAACCCCAGATAATATTAAGACAAAAACACTGCAGGCAAGTGCTTAGTGGGTCGTATAATGATTCTTTCAGAATAAATACAGTACTCAAAATAGGACTCCAGTCCTATTATCCACCATCTTTTTCGCAAAAATTAAGTTTCCCAGAATCTATGGGTAGCTGAGGTGTGTTTAGTGCAGGATATATGGCAAAGCACACTTTCATGCTGCTTTCGTTGTGCATTTCAGGCTGCCTGGTTCCAAAGAAAGGACTGAGCAACTTATATGAGTTGGAAATTCTGGAAATCCTGGAAATCACTTTAATTTACTGCTTTTGAAGGAGTATACTGTGGAAAAAATCATTTCCTTAAATAAAACCATTTCCTTAAATAAAACCATCAATCAGAATGACCATTACTTAACCCCTAGGGATGATATTATATGAGATGATATAATACCTGTATGCTAAGTAGGAATTCTACAAGGTGTTAGTTTCTAATCAATTTTTAATGAGATTATGATCACAAGAGCAAGTCGGAGGATTGCAGATAGAGTGAACCGAAGAAAGACCCAGATTGTTATATTAAAGTACATTATAGGGCTTCTTTTAAACTAAATTAATATTCTGACATCTGCTTTCAAAATAAAGGAATTGTACGCAACAAGTCAGTCACATGGTAAAGTAGGAGTAAAATATTATTCTTCTATGTAATATTTTGTTATTCAGTCTGTGCAAAAGTGAAATGTTGTTTGACAGTGAACTTTGCACATTATGCAAAGGGGAAAAAAAGATCAAAGGGACAGACTTCCCACTATCTATGTGTAAATATTTAATCTGTTTTTAGTAGAAGGGAAACAAAAAAATCATTCTACTACCATAGACTAATTCAACACTTGCACAAACTCAGTATAAGAAATTACAAGCAAAAAGCAGCATTTTTTTTTTAAAAAAAATCAGGAAAGATTAATTCTGGCTTTAAAATAGTAAATTTAGTCTGAATCCCACAGTCTTCAACTTAGGAAGCAAAGATACTTCCCTCCAAAGCTCCATTTAGTTTTTCCAGTTGTAGATTGAACACCACTTCCCACAGTACCAGAAGTCCAGTACATTTAGCAGATAGAAAGCAGAACGTGACAACTCCCTCTGCTTCACAAAGGATGTACAGTGCTGCAGGTGTTGAATGCACTGTATGTGAACTGAACTTTTGCCACTTGCTACCACTTATTCTGGACAAACTCACAGTTAAGTTCTCTGTAAAACTGCTAGTGGACTATGTATGATTTGGACTATGTATGATTTGGAGTTGGGTCCACTGAGTTCAGAGAATTTTCCTTTTCCTAACTGGCATAATAAGAAGAGAATGAGGCTCAGTACAGAAAGTTGTTAGTTTTGATTTGTCACAGAGAAGTAATGTTTACTTGGGCTTATTATTTTGTACTAAATTCTGACAGAATATCAAATTCTATCTTTGGCTACAAGCGTGAAAGCCTATTAACTCCAGGTTAATGAATTTCTCAGAATTTCAGTAAAAAATATGTCTGTTCATGTTCTTTTATTCGTATACACTTCTGCCTACAGCTTGGGCAGAGCAGAAGACCACACATTTATGAAAGGAATAGCTAAACAAAGCTACAGGGAGCTTTTCCCCAAGCTACTAGGAGGTTATGAGGAGAAAATAAAGAAGAGGCAGACAGATTCTACAGTGTGCTCTCTGACCCACTTTCAGTTCTCTTTCCTACCCACTTTGAAACAACTTCAGTGGTCATCTTTCTCCCAGTTCTGGATTCCAAAGGCTGAACTTGCCACAGAGTACCTCCTTCTTCCTATTCTGAGGCGTTTCCCCATGAAAGGATAACAGGTTCATGGTCTCTGAAAAACATTGCTTTTCAGGAAGGTCTCATTCACGAGGGGAAGAAGCAAGTAAAGGCAAACTACAGCCAATTCTGAAATATCTAGAAGAAATTATTCTAGTGCCAGTATCTATTGGCACACCATTCTGCACCCTCCAGTCTCCATGGAGATATTCACAACCAGCCAACTGAATAAAGCCCCATATTATTGATGGACAAAAAAAAACCTGTCAATAAGTTTCTACAAATGTGAATTTGCTATAGTAGGCTCTCCCAGAGTTATCTGCATAGATTTTTTTTTGTATCATCTTCCACTAATATGGATAAATGACAGTTAATTATGTTATCAATCCAGAAGATTAAAAAAAAAAAAACAGCCAAGAAAGAAGGCTAGTATTGCCACACTTGTGCTGACCAACATTGCTTTAGTTAGCTCATATTAAATCACTGGGCATTTTTCAGCACACTTGCTCCAGCTCGATAATAAAGGGTTTGGAGAGGGCCCAGTGTACTCACTTGCCAAAGACAGCCACATGAGTCTATGTAGATATCTAATTGTTCCCTGTAGTGAAGGAATTGCATTAAAGAGTTAGTTACAGTGCTCTAATCTCCTCCTTTCACTCCTCCTCCCCCTACAATGTATTGCAACCTTAAAGGCATAAATCTTTTTTTTGAGACCAAATTATGAAGCATGAATACTAGAAATCTCATTTAGACCATGATCCTAACAAGCTGAAGATTACATATAAACAATTTTGTGCCCTAATAACAGAGTGTACCATTAAGTAATACATAAGAGAGGGAAGAAAGGGGAAAGGACAGGGAAGCTGGAAAAGACACATACAAGAATCTCAGTAGCTCACTAGCTGTGCAGGAAATGAAGGCCAAAGTCTTATTCTAAAGATCTGCTCATTAGTCTAGGTGAGCTTTGCAGGTGAGAATTTCAACAGATCTGTAAGAAAAATTGAATTTAATTTTCTTCTCCCTTTGATCCTTTCTAGAAGTGCTTGCTGTTGCAAGAGCCACATGGAACCTTCTCACTTTAATATAATATAGTATTTTCTCTGTGTGTATAAGCATTACTAAATGTGCCTTCACTGTTACTTCTGAAGTTATTTTATTCTTTCAAAAGCTTTATTTGCATCTCCACTTCAGTATATGAAACCTAGCTTTTCACTTCCTACCCTGACCTTATCCTACCTCACATATATCAACTGACAAATGATATCCTCACACACATTCCTTGGGCAAGAACAGCAGCCTGGCAGTTATTTTGAGAGAAATTCAATATCTATGGAGAATGAAGATTTCAAAAGGATGAATGAGAATTTGTACCTCAAATTGCATTCTCTATTAAATAGTAAATTTCCCCAAAATAGAATGACCCTGAATATAAGACCTCTGTTGTGTGCACACATTTTAACACAAGGAGGAAGCTTATATCTTGCCTTCTCTCTCTACTCCCACCTGCACTCCTCACTCATCTATCCCCTCCTACACATTTCATCCTTTAACCAAGTCTTCCACCTCAGATTTCCTGACCTTTGCTCCCGGCTGTTGTTCTGCCCCAGACCTCTCCTGTGCCTGAAAGTGGACAGTATTAAGCTCTTAGTCCCAGTAACTTTCTGGAAGTATTGTGGAAAAGGTGCTTGCATCATTGTCTAGCATTGGTGCAAACTCTGTCAGCTGACTCCCCTATGTATGAATCCTGAAAATCTTCTCCTAATCCTTTCAGGAAAAAAAATAAGATAGCATTTAGTATGAGGGGCTTGTTTTAAGCCTCCTCATGAGATCAAATGTACACAAATGAACGAAAGCCAAATTGAACCAAGTAAGCTTGTCTCATACTTAGATAGGTAAACTAGAGCAAAGATTGGAATCTTCTGCTGTAGACGTCCCTGAACTTTGATAGGAGAAGTGAAAGAATTTAAAATCAGGTTATTTTTCTGTTCGAAAGGTTGTTCAACTAAGAGATGAGAGACCAATATGTTAGATGGCTTTTCCATTGCTAAAAAGCCGTATGTCATTTTGTGTAAGACTATATAGATAGATACACACGTGTATATTTATGTATGTGTGTATATTTTATATACATATATATGTAAACATGGGTTCAAGAACACACACCGTTTTTGACTTGAAAGGAGTACAGGAGAGGATGTGTAGGGACCACCTTTTAGGTAGAGACCAAGCATACATGGCTGGATGTGAATATGAGTAAGGTCATGCCTACAAGGCCTGACTGTTGCATTTAGTTCATAATGTTGTAAAGTAGCAATTTGCAGTATAGGCCGACATATCAGCCTATGTTTTCTGCTTATAGGGATATCATATACAACATAGGATAAATAGGTTGCCAAGCTTTCGGTGGAGAAAATGGGAAGAATGTGTTTGTCAGAGCAAGTGCCATATGGCTGGCCACACTCTCTGAAGGACAGCTCATAGTGCAGTATTGGTGCCCCAGGAAACTCTAGGGACAGCCACAGAGAACTAGTATCTCCGATTGCAAATTTTAGGCTCAATCAGTGTAACCAACAGTACAGTATCATGTCCTTTGGTGATACTAGCCTTAAGGAATCTTGCTACTGCTGCAGGGTTTTTTGCCAAGGCCCTTTCAAAATAGGATTTGGATCTTAAAAAATATGTTTGTAACAATTTTACCCTCTCCTTTTCTATTAGACAGATTTTTTAGATTGCAGTGAGAAATTATCCATCTTTCTTAGTCACAAATACAGGTTTCAGCTTTCAGTTGTCATAATTTGACAAAGAGATTGGCCTCCCTGAAGGGTTGTGGATCTACACTAGCTCAGGATGTGGCTAGTAGCTCTAACATTTGCAGGCTTGAGGTTTGGCAGAAACTGTGTTCTTCTCTCTGCAGATCTATGTCTATTGAGATTGATAATAATGAGCATACTTAGGGTTATTACTATCTCTAAATAATATATCAGCTATGGCTAACAAATAGCTTTACTGTAGTCTAATAGCTACTTATTATCATAACTGAAATAAATTAGAAGATTGCTAATTCATGTGCTCAAAATGAGCAGCTAAGATGAGAAAGATGAATGAGATTTCCAATTTACCTATTTTGTTGAGGAATAAACAGATATATCATTGCAATTAATGTGTCTGATACTAATTAAAAACAATGTTTGCAATGACCATTTCCAATGTAAAATTACATTGGAGCTGCTCATACGAGACTAGGGAGGCTTTCAAATGTATGAGCTAATTTTTTGCTTTCCTAGCTCTTCTCTCCTCCTCCTCCTTTATGTTTATGATTCCTATCATCATTACCATTAGCTATATCCCATGTAGCATTACTTTATACAGCACAAGGACTTATTTTTAAAAACACTTTTTGTATAATGCTCTATCCAAATTACATAGTAATTTAACTTAATAATTGCAAAAACTATCTAGCATGTATGAAGAAAAACAGTGTATTAAGTATTTTCTGCAGCTGAAAAAATGAGTTTGAGCATTAGGATGGACACTGGGGGTGGGGAAGAGGGGTTTAACTAAAGGCACTACTTAAGCAGATTAAAGGCAGCTGCATATGGGTGCATAACATATTATAAAAATAAAATATCCAGTGTGGAAGCAGGTCTTTAGCAAGTGTAATATGACATCAGATGAATTATGAGAAATTGTGCAAGCTGAGGGTTTGCTACCTCTCAATTTGTATAGTTTAGACTACCTCCTGTACCACAAAGCCTTCAGTTCAGCCTGTTCAGTGGTTGATCTGCAGGTCTGTGGTGTCAGGAAACAGTGAACTGAAGATTAGCAGACCTGATCAGTATGGAATAATTTCTTAAATAGCTTTAGTCTTACTTAAAATTCTCATTTTCTTGGGAGAAGATGTCAGGAGCAGAAAAGTAAGAAGAGGATAGGAGGTGATCTCTTCTGGGAAGAAGGGAATGCTATTGAAATCTCACAGAAACATCAAGGAGGGAAGAAAGCAGACGGTTCCAGGAAGTTTTCTCAGAGGCTGATTTTTTTTCTTGTAGAATTCAAAGGCAAACAGCTTTTATCTAGATCCAATTGTGTCTCAGTTCAACCTGCTGAACTAATTATATCTTAAACAGGACTGATACAAAGCATGTGGAAGTTCAGGAGTGTTTTCATTGATTTTAATTGGTTTGGATCAGCTTTCAAAAGTTTAACAGTACTTCCCAGCTGACAAGCAAATGGCTCATTACCCCTCACCAGCCACAGTCCATCTCCCTGTTTAGCATTTTGTTTTTATTTTGCCGGAAAAGATACTCGATATTGACAATCAAACCAGAAAGCTTTCATTAAACTAGAGACCTATGGGAGAGGAATCTCCTCTCTGTACAGCTCTGCCAGTCAGTTTCTTTAGTAGCACACATAAGAGCTCTGTTAACTTCCTTGTTGGGTAGAAACTTCAGTGAATAAATCTGCAAGAGGGATACTGTAACACAGTCTGAAATCCATTACAATACAGCTCCAAATTCATTTTCACTTGAGAGTTTGAGAAAACTGTAAACTTGCTCTCACAGAAATCCAGGTTTGAATTCACTGAAGCTGCTGAGAGGACTTAATATTATTTTTACTACTTCATATCACACAATCACAAAATTCTCACAGGCTGATTCAGTCATTATTTTTACTTGTCAAATTGGCTAGGCACATAGGATATAAACACTCAGAAGGTGAATCTGAATCTAGTTCAACCTATTTACCTGTTCAAATTATAAGGTTCGATCAGTTAAGTAGTTAGTTGGATCTCCTAGCTAGTCAACTAGGAGAAATATTTATAAGTTGACATGAAAGTAAGTAGCAGTAAGACATAACAGACCAAGAAATAAAATAATAATAATAACAAACACCTCCTCATCCCCAGAAAGATCAGGTCCTAGACCTTTGAATACACAGTTCAGAAAGAACAGGCATAGCCAGAAGAGAAACTGATCCTTATAGGTCTGAAATAAAAATATTTAAAGGATCTAAGAAGCACAGGCAACACTGACAATGTAATTTTTTTAAGGAATCTACTCAAGAAGCCTAGTGACAATGAATTATTGCTAGTGGTGAATAAGGGAATGAGAATTCACTCTTTCAAGGTGCTTGGAATTCAAGTTTAGCTAGAGCAAGTTCCTGTTTTCCTGAAAAGGGGACATGTTCTCCTGCTAACAAAGCTCTTTTTCACACTGGATGATTTCTTTCAGAAACCAATAAACTAGTGTGCATTTGAAAAAAAGAGTTTGCATTAAACAAAACTCACTATCTTTACCACCACTTCTGTGAAAGCAAGTTGATTTTCACAATTATATATATATATAATTTGCACAATTATATATATTATATATATTTATATATGCCATCAAATCTCTCTGAAGCAATATGTTAAAAATCAAATAAATAATAATCCTGTCCTTTACATCTCCCCTGCTTTCCTTTCAAACACTCGTTTTACTAAAACTTTCTGATTGTCCAAGTGTTCCAAGTGTTCAATTTTGGCTTGTATTATCTAGCAGTATAACTGCCGCCAGAATACTGAGCTCCAGCAGTCTGATTGGTGACTGGGATAAATATGAAGCTTAATGGTGGATAACTGACTTTGGTGCAGTTTCATCAACCAGACAGTGATAAACTGCTTTCGCTTCCTGCAGGTACTCTTTTTAAAACAAAAAATGCATTGATTTTTTTCATCAGATAGACATATTAACTAGCAAGACACAATGCATTCCTCTTTCTGCATAGGCATTTTGAGCAACAATTGATTTTTTGACTCTACTGGAAAACAGTCACTAATGAGTGGTAAACTGAGGGAGGAGGGAAAGGGCTATTCTTCTTGCCCTGGTGCCAGAGGCCCAGAACTGACACTTGCAAAAATAAATAAATAAATAAATAAAGGAATAAAGAAGGATAACAAGATTTTTTTTGCCTTAAAATTTTCAATTTATGACTATATAAATCTATAATGGGAAACTAGAGAGATTAGTAAAATTAAAAAAGGAAATACATTTGATTGCTCTAATCATCTATTGATAAGTCTATCTATACAATAACTGGGTAACAGAGCCAACTCAAGTCCTTTTGTGACTGATCATGAAAGATCCTGTGGCACTTTTCACAATGGGATACGAGTTATCCTCCCTGTCCTTGCCAAATTCAATCACAAGTTTCTTCTGCCTGTCTGTTTTATCTGGGTAAGACTTTACTTTTCATTTCCTGTACAAAATTGTTGTATAATGTTTCTGTGTGCTATTAAATAGCTGCAGTTGTCCATCTTGAAGATTGCTGTATCAGATGAAATGATTTCTGTATTGCAGATATGACAAAGTGATATCACGGGCCTTTGAAAGTCCATGGTACTTTGCTGTTTAGGAGTAGATATAATTAGTGGATTGGCTTCTCAGCTGAAAAGTAGAACTATGGTAGGACAATCCTTTTTTTCCACTTTCAAAAACTCCAGTTTAGAAACTTTTCCACTAATAGTAGAATTCAGCCTGCAGAACCATCACCACTTGAGAAGGTGCTTAGGCAGAAGGAGGGAAAGAATGTCTGTGCTGGAGCTGAAGTGCTTCCTGTCCAAACTGTGGGTAGTATGGACCAACTCTGAGGATTAGTGGTATATAAATGCTTTGTTCACACATCACCATTTTTTTCACCAGAAACCAGAAAGACTATTATAAATATCTAATATTAGGCATATAGCCCATATTTGGGCTAGAATATGTTGAAAATTGTAGTATTATCTGGCCTAGGGATGTGACTCCAGGACTTGAAAGCTACCTACAGACACCAGATCTTGAATCAAGTTTATCATAACTTATTTGGATTGAGATAAGTTAAAGGAAGTTATCTCCAGGATGATATTGTAGCATGAATAGAGTGATGGTCATAAGCAATGTTAACGCTATGTCGTATATGTGTATATACACAATAGTAGGAAAAAAAAATTACTTCTTTACCAAAAGTCTAAAGTAATTGAATAACAGTTACATTTATTAGCACATTACTAATTAAACTTCAGCAAATGTTCTTTTACAGGAAAAAAAAATTATCACTGAATTTATTCATTGCCATTTTATTAATGCTGAAATAAGTGATTTCTTGCGATCCTTATAAATTATTAGCTAGAATAATTTCTCAAATGGTTCCATACCCTTTTGTTAATAGGGGTGCTAAAGAAAGATCAGCTGACATTTATTCTCTGTATTTCCTATTCGGTAGATCTCGAATACAGCTTTCTCCATGGGGTGGAAAAAGGTAATATAATATACATACAGGGGAAAGTCAAGTTTGTATTTATACGGTGGGATCTTTACGATTTATTTTGGAGAGTTTTTTTTTGTAAACTCTGCACAAGATTATTGAGCTTCTTTATTTGGCTCTGTTTGGGCTCTGCAGTAGCTTGATAAGAAGCATTAACGTGTGAAGGTAAACACCCCTTTTTTATGCATACAGCCCTTCCTACTTATACTGTTTCCTCTGATTTATTGCAGTTATCAACAGAAAAGCATTATGTACCACACTAATTGAGTCTCTCCTTAGGATCATTATTACTATTAGTGTTGTAGCAATATAGGAAGACAGAGCTGTGGAGTCTGTTATGCTAGGTACTGTACCAATGGTAATGGCTCAGGCAACCTTTTGGATTTAAGCAGATTTGGATTTAAGTAGAGTCAAATAAATGATGCCGACAGTGAAGTTGTTATCTCCTTGCAAATGAGACCTAGTTATGTCTGCTACTCTCTGCCTTTAAGATAGACTTCCGTGACTAGTAGTTGCTCTCATTTGAATTCATAGCATCAGAAGTAGTTGAATTTCCGGTTCATTTTTGAAGAAATGTATTGACTGTGCTTTAAACACTACCCACATCTTGCTCTAATGTGCATATTATGAGAGAATTAATGCTTGGAACTCACCTGCTCACCTACAATATCAGTGTCCACAGTGGTACCTAGAATGGTTTAACTACCTAAAATCACTTGTGTATTAATATTCTAGTAGATTGTATATTAGTATAATGTATAATGTAAATTATTTCTTATTAATTATTTTAATTAAGGTTTTAATTAAAGCTCTTTTAGACACTGACTACCAAGATATAAGGAAACAGAAACAATCTAATGTGGTAAGTTACTTAAAAAGCCTAATTCAAATGTATCAAATGCTTACATACTTGTTTAGAAAAAGTAGTACTGTAAAGTACTTCAATACTCTGGTGTGTAATTCTCACATAACAGCAACATATAAGAGCATAATTGTCTGTTCAACACTTTTTTCTTAAGAAAAGATAGAACAGAAGTGTAGAGATAAAAATTAGATCCTTTTATTCTGTAGGAAGAGAGGGTTTTTTTTTTTTTTTCCTTTTTTCCCCTTTTTAAAGCACACTTATGTTGTTGAAACCCAATTCATGAGACCAAAATTCAAACACTGGTCAGAAGAGACAGTTTTTTACATGTTTATACCTGGGAAGCACTGAAATCATTGATTTTTAAATTTAGGAATCTTGTCTTTTTTGATGCATGCTTAAGAAGGTACTCAGATTGCTGGAATTTACTGGGTTATTTTTGTTCTGCTCACTCTCTGCCTAAATAGAAGCACGCTATTTATTTTTAGAAAATTCAGTTTTAGATCTGTGCACAGATCACTTTTCATGTCTACATGAAAAAAGCTCCCTCAGATTTACAAGAATCTAATTCACCACCATACTGAGATTTTTTTCTCAAACTAGGTGTTCAGTGAAGATAAAGAAAAGAGAGGGAAGGAAATTCTCTAATATTCATCTCTTCAGAAGAATGAGCAGGATTGTCATATAATCGATCCCTATAAACCCAAAAAAGACTATTTCATATATGAGACCTGCATTTTATGTAACCTCAGACTGCAGAAGTCTATCAGTCACAAACAGCAAAATCTGCTATGACAGTACCGCAGCAGAGCAAGTTTCTGCAATGCCAGGGCATTACCATCTGGGGAAAAGGAGGTGGGGATAGTGAGGGAAAGGCAGGGGAACTCTTTTCCATATCTACTGCCAACCAAACATCCATCCACTCCTTTTGGACCCCAAACTCCCACAAAGATGACTGAAATCTCCTGCCACTTTGCTCTTTTGCATCTTTTCAGGCTATACAGTTTATTCTGCCAAACCTACAGTGGAAAACAACTCATCCTTTGAGGCAGAACACGGGCTAAGGATAAGGTGCAGCTAGATTCAAGGTCTATTGTGTTCAGAGGAGAATGGCTGTGACTTTAATGGACCTTTCCTCAGGCCCATTCTGCAAATCACTATCTGTGAATAATTTTAATATTTAATATTAACATTATACAAATGTTATATAATTTTACTTTGAGAAACTAATCTCTCAACAGAGAGACTCTTTACTTACACCCAGACTTTACTTACACCCAGATCTGTTTATTTTCCTGTTCAGTGTTATTTAGCATTCATTCAGATGCTGGAAGACTCTTAGGCCTGAATCTACTCCTGTTCCTCCCAAGCCCTGAGCACAGAAACTCATGAACGCAGAAATAGATTAAAAGTTAATTATAAAAAGTCTCTATCTTGGGTAGAAAGCACTTTTTATTTTCTAAAGGCAGGAGAGTAAGATTTTTTTTTCATTATGATCATACTTGTCATTTTCAGTTAATTCCATTTAATGAACCGTCATGGATTTGGTGAAGATCACAGAGACACAGAATGGCTGACGTTGGAAGGGACCTCTAGAGATCATCTAGTCCAAACCCCCTGCTCTAGCAGGGACACCCAGAGCACATGGCACAGGGTGGTGTACATCAATAACAGCTACTTGAATAAAAGCTGATATTCTTCTAATATGTAGATTTTATTTTTATTATGTTTAGTTCGCAAGTATTTTTTTTAAAAAAGGCAATGTAGATAGCGGCCATATGCCTTTCTTATGAAGGTTTCAGATCCTTACAGGGATGTTGGAAATAATATTACAGAATATAGAAATAGAATTGTACTGCCTCATGTCCTAATTTTAAAAAACATAGATTTTTTTAAATGCTGTCCTTTTTAAAAAAATATATTGCTGATAAAGAGATTTTATAGTAGGATACCTAAGGCTTCAATCATTAGAAATAATACATTAAATTGTCATCATACCTTCTGCACTTGAGATTTTTTTCCTCCCCTACAATTACAAGAACATATTCTTTATAAGTAGAGCAAATTCTTAAAAACAAAGCAAACAAAACACACAAGAAAAAAGAACAGCAAAGAAAGACAAAAAGCAAGCTTTTCATATGAACCTCTACTAGAGGACTAATTCTGTACAGAGAGAATACATCTACAGTACATATTTTTTTTAAAACAAAAATGAAAAAATCCAAGTTGTTTAAAATAGTGATCATCAGTATTTGTTTCCACATAGAAGTTAACAGATAAAAAGTAGACCTGAAAGTATGACTAAAATGTTATAAGAAAGTGCTGATATATTAGTTTTAAAAAAGTTTATTTTTAAATAGTTTATTTTCATAATCTATTTACAGAGAAGCATTCTCAACAGTAGGCCAGTAATTCAGTAACTTGATTCTTTCTGCAGAATTGTAATGGGGAGTGGTTGCTCTTGCGTCATTAGGAGGATTTCTAGATGCTCAGAAGAAACCTCTTCCCTTGCTCTGAGAGTCCAGGACCTCTGCACTACAAGCATTTTCTCCCAATAATGTTTTTCTTTCTTAAAACACCAGAAGCTTGGATTTCCACATGTACACCAGTGTTGTAAATGCAGCAGCTGTCAAGTATTTCCTAATACTCACTATATACTTTGCTATGGTTCCACTTAGATAAATCAAGATTATATTCTTAAACTTTCTATAAAAGATCAAGCACAATTACCTGAAGAGTTTGACCCAAGATTAATATCTAGCCCCTAATAGGAAACATTAACCTAGATCTGGGAAGATGAGATAAGCTCTTCTGTTTATAGTGAAAGTAAATCTAGTTACAGGCCAGATTAACACTATCTCTTGACTATTTTACCTCTCTCAGTTAGCTGTGAGAAATGAAATGGTTTCTGACAGAAAAGGCTCGTGCTTATATGATGTTATACTTGTAAAACTGTAGATTTGCAAAGCAGTTATTTGTATGAAAAGCAGAAAAACATTACGGTGAATAAACTACACCAGGGATTTTTGCTACTTTCAAGGACAGAACACTTGGAATTTGTTATTCACATCAGACAATGAATGCAGCAAAAGTGAGTAGATTTAAGTTGATACAAGTATGTGGCATAGTTATGGGTTGAACCCATCAGAAATCTTAATTATTTCCTTCAACAAACCTTCCTCTCCACTTTTTCTTTTCTATTCTCTTTATAGTGTTCCAAGTGAGGAAAACTGGTAGAACTGGCTTACTTTATTAGTAGTAAACTGGAAAAATCCTCTTTATTTGAATAGGTATCAGACTGACAAAGATTTAAAGCAATTTGAGAGAGAATTTCCCTAGCACATCATGGCTTTTACTTTTCTCTAATGGGTTCCAAAAGTATCAGGCTTCAATCAACATCAATTTCCAAAAAACTCAGACACGAGAATTAGACATGAGGCAACACGAACTTAGGTAACGTATACCACGCTTTCAGAGAAATGTCTAAATGTCTGAAGGAAATTAGCCAAACCGGAATATATGCATATATATATTTTTATATATATATTTATTCTTAAGGCACAAAAGGGCTGAACATACATTAGCATGTATTTAAAAAGATAAATCATAAAAATGCTAGACCATTTGATGATGCAATTCAATTTAGAACTAGAGAGCTTGAGGGTTGAGCAATGTATTTGTAGACCTTTCCTGGCTAACAATCAACAGTATTCTATACCTTTAGAGCTCCTTTTTATTATTATTATTTTTTTCCTCCCCTCTGTGTGGTTTTTCAGCCTGGAATTACTTCTCATATAGTGAACAGTTCAATGAATGACAGCAAAAGCACATCCCATCCCACAGTCCTCTCACCCAAATACTTTGTTTCTATGTGCGGCTTCTATCACTTGCTCGCATCATGTTAGTATTTGGAATTTCTACCCAACTTCGTTCAAGCCTTTATTCCCTAAAACACCCTCTTCACCTTCCCCTAATATTACCTTTTGTCTTTAATGTCCCTAAAATAGCACTGGAGAAGGCACAGGTCTATGGCTAGTTCTGCGGGTTGGGCTCCAGCCTCCCAGCTGGACAAGCTGTGCTCAGAGGATGCTGTAATTGTTGAGCCCAGGATAAAGGTTTCACCTTAGCCAGGGCTTCAGGTTCCCAGTTCACCTCTACTCCTGACTGGACACAAACCTTCCTCCCCTAGTCCTTACCTCTGTTATGAAGCAAGAGCATTACACAAAGAATTAGCGGTATCTGATTGATAGAATATAGTCGTGTCTGTATGACAAATTATTATAGAGAGGTTTACAAAAAAAATTGCAACAAAATGCACATATAATGCATGCTCATAGAAACAGAGAGACAAGGTAAACCACAATATTGTACTACTATGCTGTATACCTCCCAGACTGACTTCATAACTAAGAGAAATTTCATTATATACATTGTTCAGCATATACTGCTGCTGCACCCTCAGACAATATGCATATATATTATTCAATCAGACATACAAGTATTCAGTAGCAAAAAACAATGGTTTCTAAATGAATTATTTTAATGAAAACCAAAAATTCATTTCATAACATGTTCAGCAAATACTATCAAAGCAGGTTTCCTATCTGTGCATGTATATTTAAATATGCCAGGAACTTGTGTTCCTTAGTTCTTAATAAGACTCCCCAGAAAACAACTTTTCATTCAATTGGTCAGGTTGGTTACTATCAAAAGAATATTAAGTTGTATGCATACCTAGTTTGCGGGGGAGGAGGAGAAACAAAAACTTTATGATAAAAATCACAGAAGGAAAGTGGAATTTTTCAAGTGCCTAGGACTCACACTCATCTAAATATATTTTCATATGTATAGTAGGTGTTATTTTCCTGATCCTAAACTGCCCTACTCAGCATGAAAATCCTGCTGTAAACCATTGAATAGTTAGAAGTCTTTGATTAAAATGAGCAAAAATACCTGCAAAAGGGAAGGCAAGCAAAGCATACATCTTTTTCTGCTGCTCCCTACAACAACTTTTGCTTTCACAGGTCAGTAAAGGTGCAAGAAAACATCACATTAAAGGTTTATATCATGATTATGTGGTATTACAAGTAGTGTTAAGACAGTATAGAGGTACATACAAGAAAAAGGTGTTTGACATTCTTTAGAGCAGAAAGTAGATGCATCTATAGAAAGGAAAAGAGTATTTTGGTGTTTGTTTGAGATTATACCACATTTACTCTGATTTGGATGGTTAGACAACCGACGCGCATTCTAGAATTCTGTTATAACCAGAGAAGTGGAAAAGGAATCTAATAACAGTAAAAAGATACAAAAAAAAAGAAAATAGAGTTAAACAAAAAGAAAATTTAGAGATTTTTCCAAAAAGTCAATTATAAAAACATCGTACTTTCTGTAGTTCAGGAGTGGTGTGTCCAAAATTTTACTTTTAATTAATTAAAGCAACAAAAATTATATCTCTAAAACAGGAAGGAAGAAAGCTTCTTTTTCTTTTCTTTTCCTTTCTTTTTTTTTTCTTTTTTTTGCTGTTGTTGCTGTTTAAAATTGCATTTTCATTTACACATTTATAGGTAGAAAACATATCTTTATTTTAACTTTATTTATTTATTATTATTATTATTTATTTTAACTTTATTTAACTTTATTTTAACTTTAAGATAATCTGTCCCAATTTTGGATGGATACAGAAAAGAAACAAAGTATATCTTTGCACTGTATTTCAACATTCCTTATATTTCAGCACAGAAAGGTACTTTTTCCATACTTGAATCCAGCTATATTTTGATGAAACCACAAAAACATTTAACATAGTAAAACAAATTTTTGTTATAATAGGGTTAAATATAATAAGGTTAAATAAGGTTTTGTTATAATAAGGTTAAAATGCTAATTGGACCTTAAAATTTTTATACAAACCATCCTTATATAGCTTAGGACTGCAAAAGAAAACATTTAGACACAGAAATCATCACACAGGGCACCACCAGACCTACTTAATTCTTCTTCTGTCATTTTAGCAGTGGGAATAAGAATTAAGGCTCTGTTAAGGAGTTTGAATCACCAGGTGATATCAGGGGTTAGCCTGCTGCTAGAAAGACACCTTTGAGTTTCACCTCCACCCCAGATGTGCTAAGAACTACTTTGATGCACATGATTTAATAATACTCTGACCTGAATACAGGCAATGAGAGTTTGCCTCTGATTTCAGGAGAGCCGGGATTCGAAACTCAATGAAGTCAAAGGGAGCTGCATTGACTTATGTTTGGTGGAATTTAACTATTTTTTAAAAGTTTTTCTAGGACGTAGAGGCTGTTTCACTCTAAATTCTAAAAATTCTGCTTATGCAGTGTCATTCAGGGAAACATGGGTCAGAAGAATGGCTAAGAGAGTGGCCATCACTGGACTTAATTTTCTTCAACTCACGTAATTGGCATTTCTTGCCAGAAAACAAGTATTGACTTTATGTGTCACTACAATAGACCCAGTAAAGGTATTTCTAACCTTGCACAAGAGTATTGATGCCTTCCAAATATAAAAGGTTTAGGAAACTCCTTAAAGCTGGATCATTACAATGTGGAAAACTTTGGATTTTAAAGATCAGGTATAATGAAGTT
Organism: Crypturellus undulatus; assembly: GCA_013389825.1. Lineage (NCBI taxonomy): Eukaryota > Metazoa > Chordata > Aves > Tinamiformes > Tinamidae > Crypturellus > Crypturellus undulatus. Next base: position 630,289 of record VWPW01029670.1, read on the forward strand.
CCTATCAACACTGTTCCATAATTCCTTGGCAGAGAGATTGGACAGGGAAGGTCACTGAGTCTCCTCTACCTACCTGCTGGAGTAACAAAGGTGTTGTGGGCATCTGGTGTCTCTGACATATTCACTTTTCTGCCAGGTTTAGTTGAAATTTGGTAGGGCATCCTCATATTATTAGAGGGAATTGGACAGAGAGCATTAAAACAGAAAATAATAGTAAGAAGTTGTGAAACATGTGACTGAAATTTAAAGGTTACACTACTGAAACAGGTCCAAATACATGCATTTGTACTTGCCAGAACTGATTCTTATTAGCAGCTTCAGGATGCTACTAACTTAAGACTAATAATTAATTTCATTGAATTTCAGAAGATGCAAGCAATCAATAAGTCTTCTAAATATTCAGAGAGGAATTCAGTATTTAAATATATCATCTAGAATATTCATGATGTCTTTTTCTACTGACCTCTATCTATGAACATTTTATTTCTTACCAGTGTAACCTGATCTGCCCACAGCAGTTTTTACTTCAGGTCTGTCCCATTTCATCTCATGCATGGGACCTGTCCATCACTACCACTTGCCACAATCACTACCACTACCAATTCCTCCTCACCTAAGATTATCACTGAATTAATTTATAGGCTGTGGTTTCCCTACCATGTACACTATCTATTTTCTTTTTTCTTTTCTTTTCTTTCCTTTTTAAGGCCTTTTACATTCTGAACTTTCCCTTATTTAAATGTTGCTTCTTATGATGCAAGAAAATTTGAATGTAGTCTGATAAATGTTCATAATGAGAATCAGAAAAAGATGTGTTAACACACATCAAAAGTGATCACACATCCCATATAAAACAAAAAGAAAAAGGGGAGGAGGAAGTAGATTTCATCAGAAATAGATATCTGCAATACATAGTCATAAATAGTATTGGAAAGGTACAGGGAACTGCTAGCAATCAATGAAAAAAAAAAAAAGTATCAGTCCCTGTCTCCAAACCAAAATAACGTATGTAGAATAATCTCAGCCTATGATCTGATTCACCATGGAAGGACTATATTGAATCTAACATATGTAAGCAATTTAAAGTACAAGGAGAGCATGTCATACATGAAGATTAAGTATTAAAAAGAGATGAAGCTTTATAGTTTAAATATCATACACCCACCCCCGAGGCATTTACCTAATATTGAAGATGGAAAAAGAAGTAGGTCAAATTTATCATTACAAAATGGCATACCCATGTGATGAACTAACTTTGTCTATCTTATTAACAGAAAGAAGCATAAGGTGTAATGGGAATGTTTACTGATTTTAAAGGATGTTATCCTTTTATTACATTTTTTTCAGTAGTGTATTTAAGATATAGCAAAGCTGCTTTTGGTTAATAAGCCTTAAAACACTTTCCAGTATATAGAAAAAATATTATTCTATATACAGGAAATACAGTGTATTTTTACATCTGCATTCAAATATTTAAATTCACTAGGAATAACTCCACTCTTTTTTTTTAGACATAACAGGAGGAAACAATAGGGATAAATTATTGATAAACTATTTTTGATAAAGGCAGACTTGCTACATGTCTTTGAAGTTCAAAGAAACTTGATAATTTAAGTAAAAGATTTTGTTTTACTCACTGAAAACTGAATTTAATATTCAAAATAACTTTCAAAATCAATGAGAAACATAGAATGGTCATGCATGAAGTACATGCAATAATTAGTCATGTACATTAATAAGTATATAATTATAGTCTTAACTGGGTAAAACATACCTAAGATTAAATCCAATTAAAATTGATACATAACTAAGTGGTTTTCTGCATTGTACGCTAATGTAACACATCTTAGTTTGCCCTCCTTGCATTTGCTTATTTCCTTTTATTAATGCTAACAGCTTTTCATGAATACAAAAGATGGACAATAACATTTCCACCAAAAATACATTATAAAGTATAATACTGAAATTTAGGTTGCAAAATGTATCATTTAAATGTTAAATGATGATTTTTTAATAAGCTTTCTTTTCATAATGTACAAGCATTACGTGGATGCTCATATGAATTATATTCCAGGAAAAACAGAAACAGGAAAAACGTCTTCAGTATGGTCCAAGAGAGCACAGAATATTTCTTGAGAGATTTACTTCAGTAATGCCTGGCACAGACTGCACATATCATATTTATATGGCAATTACATTTAGATCTCAAGATTTACTCAGGCAGACGGCTGTCAGTAAAATCAATGCAAGCTACTTGCCCCAAAATAAGCTCAAAGTTTAAATAGCATAATGTCTCTGACCCTTAATCTCTATAAGAAGGCTCATCTAAGAATTGTACATTCCATTTAATCTTATAATCTAGCTCCGTTCGATGGTCCAAGAATAAAAACAAGTGAATTTATTTGCATTTCCATTGATTAGCCGCAGAAACAAATCTAAATAATCCTTTTAGCTTTATTGTTGAACACATTTGCTCAAAAATGGGACAAATCTCATCCTCTATGCTTTACTTTACAACTATTAGCCAAGGATAGCATGATTTCTCTACCTCTCAGCTGCATTCTAAGAAATTCTTCACTGAAGACAGAGATGGGCTTAGGAAAAGTATAAAGTCTGTATATACTGTTTACATGTCTCAGGTTTATACAACAGTGGCCTAGTCAGTGAAGAACCCCAAAGTCACTGAATGAATAAGACGTAGATAAAGGCATTAGTCTCTCTCATTCCCTGAGTTCTCTCTCAATTAAGAAGTTTAAGAAGTCAGCATAATGGCTGTATAACCTCCTTTAAAGGCTGTGATGCCTATAACATTATTCTTATGGGAACCAGCTGTTCATTCTTAATGGACCATGTGTGAATTATCAGAAAATGCTAGTAGCTGTTTTGCAGGTTCTGAATACATCTTCTAAATCTATTTTATGACTAATTTACACCCTTTCCCTCTTTTCCCTCCCTAAATTCTTGTTAGATTGCATTTTTTAAGGTTTATATTAATCTAAAAACAAACCTAAAGTTGTGGTTGTAACAAGAGAAAATCTGACCAGATATTAGAGAAAAATAAAAATAAATTCCCATGGCGGGAACTCAAACACTGGAACAGGCTGGCCAGAAAGGCTGTGGGATCTCCATATTTGGAAGTATTTGACTCTGAACATACAACTTGATGGCTGGATCTAAATTCAAAGCTAGCTCTGGTTTGTGTTGGGGCTTAACCAGATTAACTTCAGAAATCCCTTCAAACTACATTATTTTAGGATTCTCTATTTCTATTTTTCTAAACTGTTAAAGTGTGTTATTTGACATAACATGCCCATATCAAACAAAAAAACTAATAAGAAGATGGAGATAATCTTTTAGATATGAATCTTCCCACAAGTGGACACTCCTGATGCCACCTGTTTTGCATCTGGTGACCCTGAAACTCCAGAACTGAATATTACAAACGTCCCTGTTTGACTTGAGTCAAGCATGGATATTATAAACAAAATATTTACATTTTGTTCCACATAATCATGTTGCCAGATTCTGCCTCAGAATACTCTATTTTAGACATATGAAAGCAATATTTTTTTCCTTACAGACCCCCCAAAATCCTAACACCTTAAATTCTTACTTAATTTGTTCTGAAGTAAAAAAATGTTGTGGAATTTTGGGAGACAAATTAAAAAAAAAAAAGGAAAAAAAAATCCTGTTAGATTTAGGCACTTTTTTCCCCCTAGCTGCCGGAGTATGTAAAATGAATAAATGATAAATATTCTTGAATTTTGATGAAGATATAACAATTTCCTTTCAGTGTCTACCAGGTGATGGCAATTTTTCATCTGCTTTGTGTTGGATTCTAAAATTTTCAAAACACAAGAATTAATGATAAGAAATATTAATAGATTTTGCAAAAGGCTTTATTTCACATGAAATCATTAAATTGTAAGTAATGTGTAAGTATCAAATTAAGAAAGTAGGGAGTATTTAGAACACTGATTAAACTTTAGTTTAAAATGTCAAGAAGTTTATTCTTTGTCAGTGATTAACGCCAAAAAATGTTAACTTTTCAGACAGTTTTTGCTTATGTCTAAAATAACTGTTGTCTAAGCTTTAGCGTTATTTAAGAACTTAAAGCTAAAAAAAAGAAAAAAATAAAGAAAAAATAAACATTCCCCCCTCCAAGAAAATGGGAGTTTTTATTTTCCTATATAATATACTTTTTATTATAGGTTTATGGTTCTAGGGAAAACATGATTGGGTCATTATTGAATCAATCCCTGTGGAAGAGGTCCTTTTACTCTCTATTGTCCTTATATGCCACATTTTTTTCCCTGAACAATTTGAAGGTCATTGGTTCAAAGGAATGATTCCAGAGAACAAATTGTATGAAAGCAATTTCTGATGGGGATTTACCCAAAGAAAGAAGTGTTTTCTCTGCAATACACTTGAAATGCTATTGAGGACTGAATAAGAAAGAAAAATGAGGCTGAAAATCACGAGCATTTTAAAAAGTAATGAATTAGATGATAATAAAGCCATTGTTCCAAAATCAGGAAACACAAGAATAAAATTACGGTCTTCACCCAGATCTCAGCAGTGGAAGAAAGTAACAAAGAGGGAATTAAAAAATATATATATAAAATAAAATAAAATAAAAAATTAAAAAAAAAACAGGAACTAGCATCTGATTTATATTGATTTTTGCCTATGAAGTGCCTAACTGTGCACTTCAAGTCAAAAGCATAATGGAAAAAACACACCACTGATGGGGCAATATGAAGGACTTTAAGGAGGAAAGTTACTCTCACAATTGTACTAGCCAAATGCTCAAGGGAACTAATAACATTTTTAATGGTGATGCCTGGATGATAAGAGTTTTAATAAATATTTATTTTCTTTTATCACTTAAGGATGCTTTATTACTTTCAAATTCATTAGTAACAGAAGATTATTTTGAATATTATGTATAAGAAAAAGGTTTTTTTGTATATAGACACCTTTTAATCAGTAAGTAGAGATGATTCCTAACTGTGGATATCTCTGGGTCACTGGATTGTTTATCCTTAAGAAATGATAGGTAAATTTCTGAAAAGAAGATCAAAAACATCCAGAATCTTTTATGTTTCAATATTCAAGAGGCAATCATTATGTTTTTGTAATAATAAACAGAATTATTGACATTTTAACACCTTTAGGTGTTCTTTTTGATTATGCTGTTTTTTTGAAACATAGCTAACATGAAGAATCCCTCGCTTTTCTGTGTCTGTGAGGCTTCCTTGTGAACATTTATATCAATGATATAAATGAATGTGAGAAATAGCTCCAACTTTTTGGGGAGCCAGAATGCCGTGAAAAATCTGACCTCAGTTTTGGTTCAGATAACAGCCCTTAAATGACATCAGAGTCCATATTAAAGGAATGAAGAGTGGACTGACAGGTCATATAAGAAGACCTTAAACTGGAAATCAAATGCCCCCTACTCCTTTCCACATCACATGGGCACATCTTTATTTGGATTTTGTTGCCAAGGTATATTGCTTTTCTTTTGGTGACCTGAATGTACACAATTAATAGCCAGTAAAGGTTATCTGGCACAAAAGTAAATTGCAAAGAATTAAGAAGACATGGCAGGTCTGTAGGATTCAGCTTCATGGATGCTATCCTGGGAAGCAATTACCCTGGAAAGGATTTAAAGGCTATGGTGGTTAGGCAACTAAGAGGAGTTCCAGGGGAATAAGGCTGCACAAGGGGCTAGAGATGGATGGATACACAGAGTAATAAGAGGGATGGGCAGAGATTCTGCCTCAGCCTGTGGCATCACTAATGCAGTTACACTGCATACAGTTCTCTTCCCCTTAAGTAACATCTGCTGAATAATAATAATTAAGACAATTCAGGGTTTGGGCAAAAAAAATCCCATTTAGTGAATGTCTTGAGGAACTCATCCATACAATAAAACAAAAATTATTGTGAGATTATTGGATAAGTTTCTTCACACACCTACACACACATACACAATTAGTGGATATTAAGGAGCTCTTTAACCTACACAATGAGAACAAATTATAAATTGCGAACAGAAATACATAGAAACAAAAGTAACTATCTAGGGAAAGGACTGGAGACTTTAAAAAATAGACAAGGTCTTTTGAAATGTGTGCTTTAATGCATATAACATGTAGGAGTAAGACTAATCAGTCTAGATCATACTCTTTGTTTTGTGTTTAATCTCTACAAATACGATGACATTTACACATTCAGAATATTTTAGCAGTTAAAATGGATTTTCTTAGAAAAAAAAGTCCTAAAAAAGAACTGAACTGAATCATGAATGCTAAAGCTGTGCTCACAGGGACAGACTTAACAGATATTTTCTGGAGCAGGTATCAGTAGAATGCGTGTATGAACAAACATCCCAGGCTGCTCACCAGGATCACCAGGATCCTACAACAATCAGCTAAAGGGCAATCTCCTCCCTAGAGTTCCTCAGAGACCCCAGAGGTAGAAAGTGAACAGGCTTTGTGGGGAAGAACGTTCCCCAAGTGCTGTGTTTCTTCCCTTCTAGCCATCTCCCACTGGCACTCATGAAACCTATGGGGAAAAACAGGTCTGCAAGAATTTAATTTAAGGTTGCATTTCTTTCAGTTTTAAGCTTTCCATTTTTGTTTTCTTTTTTCATTTCATATATGTTGGAAATGTATATACAAAGAATTCCCAGACTCCAAATTATTGGCTTATGGAAAAAGCCTAGAATATAAAATTCCTTTTTGGATTACTCTTTAACAAAAAAAGTTCCTTCTCTTCTAGAATTCCTCTTCTTTTTTTCCTTTCCTGATCACTGAATATTGCTGTTTTTAAAATAATTCCTATTTCCACCATTTTCTTTGCTATGCTTTTAATCCAGATAGAGTTCAATAAATAGTTGTTAATATATCTGAAAAGGGTGGGTGCTGTGCTAGGGGAAAAACCACTATTCTGGCACAGGATGGAGGGCAGCAGAGGGCTTTTTAGTTTGGTGTTCCCACTGAAATCCTCTACTGAAGAATTATGGTCTTAAAGCAAAATAAATAAATATATATGTATATATATGTTTTTAATTACTTGATACCTGCTGTAAAGTGTTATTAAAAAAAAAAAAAAAAAAAAACCTTAGGTATCAGATATTCTATTATTTGTCCAACAATAGCAATTGGAAACAACATAGCTGAATATTCACATAGAGTTCCAATCTTCTAAATATATGAAAGGAGATGTAAGAAGCCTAGGAACAAGGAAAATACAAATCATGCAAATGAAAGCTAAACATGATTATAGGCTGTATTTTTTCTTTCTCTCAAGTACAGTTGCAGCTTTTTTCTTCCTCCTCTTCTTTTTCACTCTCTTTTCACATTTATGTTTCTTTCAGGGGTGAACTATAATTTAGGCTTTTGCATCCATATCCCACCTTACCCTGAATTAGCTTTGGTATTATGTTTTACAAAAACTGCTAATTTTTAATTGCCTTTTTCATGACCACACATTTATTTTTTCAATTTCTTTTAACCATGTTTCCATTTCTTTTTTGAAAAAGTTAGCGCCTTTCCTTCAATTCTCACTTGCACCCTAGGTCTATGTTCTTTGCTAAGGACAACAGAAATTGCTAGAAGAACTCCTGTTTTACGCATGCAGCACTCATGTCAACTTTATCATTTGCTTGATCTACAGAAGTCCATTCAGCCTCCAGATAGAAACAAAACTCCTGTTAAATTCTGTCAGAGACCTTCCCCTTTCCCCCATCAGTACACAGAGCCTTCCTCATTCCACCATTTACAGTACAATTACATCTTTCTGCTTGAAAACACCGGTGTTGCCATCCCTACTTTGACTCCAGTGGAAGGAATCAAACCCCAACTCCAAGGCAAGTGGAAATTGGGTTGCAGCATCGTATGCTGGGAGCAGGGATTGGATAAATAGTGGCTTAAGCAGGACCCTTCCCATTAGCATCAATAAGCCAAAAAAATGTCTCCCTGCATCTCCCTGAACTGTATCCCGAACACCTCTTTCAATCCCAGCAGTGATAAGTAGGTCCCATCTGTAAGCAGGTCCCATTACCTACTGCCTTGCCTGTCCCTTTGCTGTCATCACCTGGGTTGCACTGATAAAACTGCTTGCTCAGCCACAAAATGAGAAGCATACCTGATTTAATACTGGTAACTGGATTCTTTTCTTTAGTAAGGAGGAGAAGTTTCACTGCTAAGCGATCTGTAATAACATGGAAATGAAGGTACTTGAAATAAATTCCATCACTGTAGTCATTTAAATATTGCTTATACTTAGGCTTGGCTCTTACTGTGCAGATACCAATGGCTCCAGACAGTTCCCTCCCTTGGAGAGAAAAAATAATATCAAATATATCAAAATCCCCAAACCACAGTTTCGTCATTTTAACAAAGAGAACAAGAACAAAAGTCAAGGGTTTTGATCCAGGTATAACATTCAGTAAAATTTTTGTTTTACAGTTAGTTCTCTCCTGAAGCTACACAAATGGAGACAAGAAGTATAGCCAGGTCATATTCTTTAAAAATAAAACCACATCCACATCATATGTTCTTTTCCTGCTAATTAATAAAGAATGTAAACAGAAATCCTTGATTGTTCCTAATACCAGGGCTTAATGGCTGAGGTAGCTGTTAGGATATCATTCTGTAACTACATAAAGATTAGAAAAGCAAACATGGAACTGACATTGCTATAATTAATTCTGGCAGATTCTTTTTTCCATTTCTGTAACTAGAGAATATGTGCTTTTGGATGTGAATATCTGTGTATATGAGAAAGAGAAACCCAGATACTGTCGCTTTATATTATCCTCTGTGATATGAAACAGTATTTCCTTCTGAAGTTTAGCCCTTTATGCCTACAGTATACTGCCAAGAGCTCAATATGCCAACATGACATTAACTAACTAAAGGACAGGTCTTATCATTCACTCATTCATTTTTCAATTGCTATTTTCTACTTTCAATTGATTAAAAATGACTGTAAAAGTCTTAAAATTGCTGCTCTAATTCGCCTTGCTTAGACCAAGCAGAAACCTACAAAGCTTGATGGTCACATTAGTAACCTTGTGATTCAACTGACTTTTAAAAAAATAAAAAAAATAAAAAAAAAGAACGTGTTTTGCTTCACTTGAACAGTCAAAATAATGAAAGAGAATTATAAAGACTGGCAGGTAAAAACAATAAAATGTGGAAGTAATAAAATTGTCACAAGGGAAAGACAAGAAGAAAGATTTAATGAGACAGAACAGACAAGTAAGTAAATTATTTATTTGAAGTCTCATTCAGACATGACGTGCTTCACTATCTCTCATTAAGCCTCAGAGCCAGCTCTGGCCTGACCTGCTGCACTAGATGTCCTCACAGTTCTGTTTTCCTCCTCGACTGCATAGCATTTACTCTGCAGGTTAATCATGAGTAGTTCTTTTACTGATAATTACTGTCTCTGTGGTTTTGGCCAGCGTTGATAGACTCAGCTAAGCTCAACAGATGATTATTTGCTGAAAAGTCTCTTTCTAATGAAGTATGACAGGAAATTTTTGTCAAAGAGATCAGAAGTCTTCAGATAGCATGGTTCAACTGACAAGCATAAAGACAGAAGATATGAAGCAGAATCTCATTGATTTTCACCCAAATTATTAGCTGTCAAGTAAAAGAAAAATCCATCTGCATTTGATGATGGGCCAAATACAATCACCAGATCCAACAGTTTACAGAAAATTAGTGGCCATTTTGTATCCATAGCATTTCTTGTCACAATGACTTTGCAATTTTAAATAATTAAGTCAACTGTAAGCAATTTCTTTAATGAAGAAGCATGCTGAACTGCCGACACCGAATATATCTCAAATTTTACAAAGCATGTTGCTAGTACACCACATCTCAAACCAATTACGTCTGCTGGCAAGGAAACCTTAACACTCTAAATAATTTAAAGTACAAACTGTGCGGCATACAATTCCTTTCATCAGCAGTACGATTGATTTCACCTTCTAGTATCTCTGCCCTACAGAAATGGCCTTTTTGGTTAAGTTTTCAAAGTTATCAGAATAAAGCATGAAAGCCTGCAGTGCATAACACAAGTTACATCTGTTCTGCTCAAATCTGATACACAATCATTAGTCAAAGTAAATAAATTACTGGAAAGGTAGCATTAAACATTTTTTTCCATTTTCCATTATAGACTTGAAAGAGGAGTTGATAGAAAACACTTTAAACACAGACAATGTGTAGCACTTATTCAGGATCAAATGCAGAAGGAAATATAGATGAATCCAGGGTATATAGAGACTATATATAGTATATATATATATTTTATTGGGTAAATATATATATATATATTATTGGGTAAATATNTTACCCAGTAAATATATATATATATTATTGGGTAAATATGCTTAATGTATATAATATTATATACATATATTATATATATATATATGTAGAAATATCTATATAAACATAGAAGAAAATTTCAGACCTGCTAGGGATTTATATAGGACATCTCTTTGAGCAAAGTTAAATTTCTGTGTCTACTTTGCCAACAATCTGCCCTACTAGAGAATTTGCTTCCTGTGACTAAACTAAGTAAATTTGAAGAACAATCACACTCATCTTTAATATGCACAGAAGAAAAAATGATGCTTTTCACTAAACCCATAAAAATTGAACTAGTTTTCCAGTTACAGAATATTCAATTGGTTTTAGCAAACAAGAACAAATTCGAAAAAAAAAAATTTAGTTTACCCACTTGGCTTTAGGATTATAGTCAAGGGCACTCTAATAAAGTACACATTTCTCTGCTTACGGAACAGTCTTTGAAAGTTGAATAGTGAATGTGTTTTACAAACATGTTCTGGGAGTCTGGAAAGAAATAGGTTTCATTAAAATTGAAGCTATATGGCTACCTATTCCATTACTAGATCAGAAAGGCTGATATTGTGTATGCATAGATTTTTTTAAATTAGTTTTTTTTTTTTTACAAACCTTGTAGGTGCAAAAGAGTGTCCTTGGACAAAGTCATGCAGGAATTTCAGCAGAAAGAACTTCATTTGCACTGTGTATAGCACTTTTTATTTCTAGATTAGTTAGCTTGCAGAGTACCTTAGTCAGAATCAAATCTGAGGACTCCCATTGTAGATGATAATATTTACATCAACTTCAGTCTTTGAATCAGGCTCTTTTTCACTAGCTTAACACTATCTCAAAAGAAAAAAAGAGCTGACTGCCACAAAAAAAAAGTATATACAGGATCATTGATTCCCTTTTGCAAGGGCTTTTATTTTATTTTCTTTCTTACTTTCTGTTTTATTTTCCTTTTCTGAGATCCTATGCTGTAGCATTCACATTACTCATTTTAAGCTTGAAACAAAGGCACTTGAAAAATGAAATGAGACAGCACAAAACTATTCTTCCTGTAAGTACTGACATAAAACTCTTATATTCTCAGACTGAAAGAACAAAATCAAATTGCATACAATATCCAAATAAACAGAATAAACAATAAACAGAAATTGCACAAACTGCACACTTTCAAATATGGGGAAACACTTCCATACAACTGTGTACAAAAAAAGCCATGCTGCATATATTCCTGCCCTATGCACTCAGTCATCTTACTCATGTTGTCTGAAGACTGGTGAGCGCTATCTATTCACCATAACGACATACAAACCTTCTCTTTGTTATTCTGCAGAAAGGGCCAAAATGGAACACAGTTCAATAGCAGGAAAGAGATCTATACACATCTGCACTTTTTAACCTTTGCAGAGATGGATGCCTTCAGATTTTATTCTCACGTAGATCAAGGCTCTGCTATGCTGCCATAGCAAACCAGAATGTAAATGAGAATTAAGCTTCATATTCTAATATGAATTTAGCCAAGGTAGAGACTCATAATATAATTTCCTCTCTCATTTATTTTTCTGAGAGAATGAAGAGAGCAAAAACTTAAAACAATGCATTTGAGCTTTCTTTTCATCTTTTCCTGAATATTCTTTTTTTTTAATACGTGTCAACATCTTTGTTCATGTGGAAGAAGATGTTACTATCTAAAAGACGACTGTATCTGTTTTGCACACACATAATCTAAGACAGAGAAACTTATTAATTTCAGAGGTTTTAATTAAAATTGAGACTATTTCAATCCTAGCTCAGAGGGCTGATACATGCAAAGGTCTTTCCTGAAACTAGTTTTCACCAATTTCCTAGTGCAAAGATAGTGATCTTGGAAAATACTGTAATGAAGCAATTCTAGTTTTAGAGAGGAAGAAATTTTTGGAGTTAACTTATTTAAGTTTTTCATTTTAACTATATGTTAAAAAAAACAAAGGGTGGGGGAAGTTATTGATATCAGCATTGTCTTAATTGCTTTATTTATTTTTCTTATTAAAAGCAAATTTTCTTTTCTCTTTAGCACTGTAGCACAAGTCACATATACTTTTGACATTTTGCTTTGTATTATTAGCTCATCAAATTTCAGTTACTAAACAAAATTTGGATCATTTGATGGGAAACCAGTGAATGTCTACAGTTGTTCATTATATAGCAGTCTTCTCAGGAAGATACAGCAGCATGATTTTTTTGTTTAAATAGCATCTTTCAGATGAAGTGTAAAATGTCAGAGAACCTGTAGGTATCAAAGTTTCTACAGAATAATTTCCAAATGACAGAAGGTCTTATGCTTTACTGCAGCAAGGAAAACAAAAGAAAATAGACTTTTTTTTGTCTTAATGACAGATTCAAAAAGTGGGAAAAAAATGATTTAAATATTTACTTATTAAAACAAAGGCTTCTTACAATGTCTTGTTCCAGATATTAAGTTTTTGAAAGTGCGTGGTCCTTATGGAAAGATCTCACCAAGTGTCTACTTAAGTTAGCTAAAAAACAAAGTTTCTTTTAGTAAGAAGCACTATGTAATGCAACTACACTTATGCCATGTTAAATTTCATCTCTGCATACATTTTTTGTACATTAAAGGCAGGGTGATATCAGCACTGCTACTGAACTGGAATAGTTAAAGTAAGCTTCCAATAATCACAACAATTCCACAGAAGTCATGATGTGAAATTCATAAGGAAGTACAACATGTCTCCTGATATAGGCAAAAGTCATTATTCTCATTGAGATTTATAAAAATATTATAGTTTTAACATATTCAATGTGATAATTTTTAGGTGCAGATTTAACTCTTGTTGCTGTGTACAGAAGTTTTCTGTAAAGTAGTTCAGGTTTAGCTAAAATAGAATTTAAGAAAGAAGGGATAGTTAAATATTTTTCAGGTCATAATAGTGACTTACAGATATGGATTTTTTTTATGGGGAAAAAAAGTGTCAGTAATCCTGCAAGGGTTGCAAGTATGTTATCTGATAAGAGGAAAAAATCATTCTGATTTCCTCTTAATCATTGTATTCTGAGACTTAGATGGACTGCAGTCTATCCACCTACAGTCATTTCTCAGATGTTTCCATTATCCATGCAGATTCCCATTTCTTGTGAATTTCACTAAGCTTTTGTCATTAACTTTCCCTCGGAGTAGCAAATTTGATAGACCAATTAAATGTTTTACAAAGTGGATCTTTTTCCATTTTGAAATATGCTGTGTTTTAATTTCATTGACTATCCTGTATAAAGGAGCATTTGATTTTTCTTCTTTACTCCAGCCTCCTTTAAATGTATATCACACAAACCTGACTTACTCACCAGTTTCATTACTTGGCAAGAATTATTTTTTTCACATAGATTTAAACTGTCTCAAAATATGTGATGGTTCTATAAATTCTTATGTCCAATCATATTATGTTTTGTTTCCTCCACTTTTTTTTTCCCCCATTTTTTGGAGATTTTAACTCCTTTAGTTCCTCATCATCATCCATAAAAAAGAAGCTAGTACACCATGTGATTATCTTTCATGAACAGTGGGCTCCTAAAAATGCCAGCTTTCCATCAAAATTGTTCTGCTCGTTCATTTTCTGCATAAATAGTTCCATTATTTATATACACATGGCACACATGACTAAGCGAATACTCTCCTCTTAATTAGCAGGCAGCAAAGTTATGCTAATAAAAAAGCATCTTTTTCATTTTATTCTTTTCTTTTTTGATGTTGTTTTATGTGTTCCTTTTTTCACATTTAATACTTAACTACATGACTTTCACACCAGTAGGAACCCTTCTGATACTTAACAATGAAGAAAATACAAAAGTGGCGGGAGTCAATAAGAGAAACAAAATGTTTATTTGGAAAGAGGAAACAACACAAAATCTATTGTATGAGCTATTAAGTAGTTTCTTCAAAGATTTGAGGTTTTTACATCTATAACCTATATTTTTTCTCACCTAAGGACACACCTGGGGCTGTCAAAAGAAGCCTATAAATACAAACTGACCGAATACATGTGATCTGACCTCAGGTATATTAGTAAAATTAGATTTTATGGGGATAAGTTCACTTTTAAATGAGAGCTGTCTGTATCTTTTAAGTCAATAAACTCCCTCAGGCTAACACCGCCTCTGCAACTCAGCCTTCAATTCTTCACTTGAACTTCACAGACAAGGCGTGTGAATTACTGAGCAGATGAATAATGATTATTCACCACAACCATCTTCTCTAAAAAATAGCTGTCTCACTGGACAGGACATAAATATTAATAAAAGCTGTCATTACAGGAAGCAGTGGTGAGATCAGAGAAGTGAGAAGTACCCAGAATCTCTGTAGTAGAGCTTGCCTAAGGGAAAATGATACTAGCTTGGCCATGATGAATTTGTATTTCCATAATGAAGGTAAAGAGTAAATCTCTTGATCCAAAAAGAGTCATTTACAAAAGTTATTGAGATTGTCTTGCATACACTTATCCGCATAGGGGAACCATTTACATCACCATATCTGACAAATTAGAAGTAAAATGGAGTTTTAAACAAAATGGCTGATCAACAATCCTTTTGTTCAGCAAGTTTGAGAAGAGGGAGGACTTCCATCTTGAAAAGTCAGGCAATATTTAAATAGCACCTCTAATGATGCACATTGTAAGATTAGTTTTAGCACAGTAAGCCACCCATTCAGCATTCTGCACGCTGCAAAAGAGGGGCAGCAGCAAGTGCTTGTCCATCGCTTTAATCTCCTTGCACCGAATTCACACTTTGGATTTCAAACAATTTAGATCCTTCTCAAACTCAAATTTAGAAATTCTCTCAGCTTACCACTATACTTTCTAACAAATAACGCTTACTAACACAAAGATAGGCGCATCTTACTGATTTCTCCACAGGAAAATAAATACGGCCATACTGATTTAAGTAAGTACTCTGTGCTGTTCGAAATACTTGCTTAGGGATACCATTGAGGACATCTAAAATTATGATTAGTAGCCATCAGTAGAAATTCAGCCACCAGAAATTACATCATAATGTAATTGAATTATATAATCGTGTTATATAGTTCCCAGGGTAGATTTTTTAGACAGTCTAGTTGTAATACAGGTGTCATGGTCAAGTGTCATGATGAAGGCCATGTATTCCAGGACTCTGAAATTAACTGCTCACTTGGAGTCTCATCTCAATAATTAGTTCCTTACTTAAAGCCATTCCTTGCTTAAAGAAGTAAAAGAATGTGACTCGTATATAAAATTAATCATTATATAGAACCTATGAAAAAACATTTATAAAACATCATCATTTACAATGTGGGGATCTGTCCAGAACCTAGCTGACCCATAGGGCTATTATCCCCTATGATTAGGACAAGCTAATTTCGGCCTCCAACTGTGATCAAGGAAGTGCTTGAGCCTACACTGTATTTAGCTGGATTAAACTCTCCTAATCCCAATGATCAGAATTAGGCTCATATAATAATTCAGGTAGGAAGGCATCTCAGGGGGTCTCTAGTCAACTCTTCTGCTAAAAAATGATCCATTATGCAGTCAAATCTGGTTGTTTAGGGCTTTATTTAGTCATGTTTTGGAAACCTCCAAAGATGGAGTGTCATTTGCTGTTTGGAGCAGGTTTTGCTGAGATCTAAGAGGTGAGAGATTAGGATCTCTGCATCTATCATGAAATACTGCAATGGTGCTGTCATAGGGCACCAGGAGACCTGTAGTCAATTCACTTAATTCACTGTTATTTTATTACTGAGCTCTGCATTTCAGATTCTTACTTTTTCCAGGTAAGTGTCCTACTTTGTTCAAAAAATTAAATTTTGAAAAAGTACCAGGACTTAAGTTTCTGATTTCCCAAGTGGGGTATAGATTTCTAGGTTGTTTATATCCTGGTGAAAGCATAAGATGCAGAGCACAACTATATGTAACAGCTCCAGCGCTGGTTCTGAACACCTAATAGACTGGCTGATACAGTAATCTGCTGGGAAATGGAAGATCCAAGTTTAAATATTCTCTGCCTTATCTGGACCAAATATATAAATCCATACTCTCTACAATTAGTGAGTGACCAAACCACTGAACTATCAGTAATAAGAGAGAATCTTTTTTGGAACTGAATCTTGCCTTTCTTACACCTGGAATTGTGTGGACTTGTTATTTTCATATTACTGTGAATAGATTCATTAAAAATAAATACTAGTCAAAAAGTTTTACAATTAGCCTTAAAATATTTTCCATCTCTAATCAGAGTGCTATGGTCAGCAAATATTTGAGATGTACGATCTTTGAGCACATATGTCACTGTCTACTTCCTTCAGGTTTAATCCCACATATCTTTTTGTTTTTTCATACAGATGAAATGGGCTAATATTAGCAAAGAACAAAAAATATTTGGATAGTATCAAGCAGAACTAAATAGTATGTTTGGCCTTGATAAACAACATGACAGCTGTAAGATCAGCCTTAATTACCAGTCGGTTATCAAGAAAAGCAGTGAGAAAGAGGGACTATTATTTCTATGTAGCAATGATTTGACAGAATCATATAAACCAGAATGCTCTGATATATGTGGATCTGTATTTCAACGGCTCCTACATCTCACCTCCCTTTTAATCTCAGAGTCTTTTGGTAGCTTGAATTAATTTTTGTCCATTACTAAGTTGGACTTAAGCTTCAATGTGCTGTTCATTCAGCTGTATAATTGTAAGAAATATCTGATTTCAGTCAGAAGGCCACAGTGTTACTTCTCAGTAATGACACTGTGTCAGCGGTGTGGAGTTATTGGAAAATATGTGATGCTTGCAGTTTTGTTGTAGATGATCCCTCTCCAAGGAATAATCTTCCTGTCCTAGACTTCATTCTTAAAATCCCATAAATTCTTTCAACTTCTTCTACACACCAGATCACTTTTTATCAGTTGGAATAGCTTTTCATCACCAGAAGTTCAGATGGAAAGAAGTGGGAAAGGAAAACTCTTAGACAAAATACTTTGGCATGTGTGAGGGATACCGTCACAGGGTGTTCCAAAATGCAAAAATAAAAATAAACCATAAAAAAGCATAATATGAGAAACCTTCAGAACCTGCAAAATCACTACAGCAGGAATTAGAGGTTTGCTACAGCCAGCATGTCATTTACTTTATGAACTTAATAACCTTTTGCAATACAAAGAGATTCATGACTAATAATAATAAAAAAAAATCACAATGGCCTAGCAAGGTAAAACTATATAGTGATACGATTTTTCAGAAATTAAGTGTTATTAGAGAGACGATTTATTCAAATTTGATTTTCACTTAGACAAAATACTTTAATTTTCAGCTTATAAAAACAAGAGTCCTCGTATACAGGGACAATGTGCCATAAAAAGCTATCATATAGGAAGAGTTCCAATAAGTGCTTCCCGGTGTTTAGGTTGTTACTGTAACATGGCTCAGTACATACATATAAGTTATAAAAAACAGATAAATAATAGAAGAAGAATGAATGAGAACAGCAGAGAAATCAAGTATCACTCATAAAAAAAAATTCAAGATCTTAAAAAATATAGTTTTAATTTTTAATACACAATATGCGACATCTGAATATTACAGGATCATCCATTATTCTAATTTATGTTACTAACTATTATCAAATATTCTTTAACTGTTCTCAAAACAGAGCATGTTTATTAAGTGTATTTTGTATTTAATATGTATTCTATTGATATTAATTACTTTACATGACATAATAATAGAATGAATCTCTGGATTGATTGAGGAAATCATATTCAGCTCATCACAAGAAGTCCAAACAAGAACTTCCGAATTTCCGAAGCCCTGTCTCAGCTCTTGAGGCTAAAATATCCGTACTCCAGATACTGAAAGAACTCTTACAAATGACCCACTGATACAAACTTTGCCATGCTTGTACAGCCTGTCACTACTGTTTTTTGAAGGTATTAGAGCAAATGTTTAAATTTTTATTTTAATTTATTGTATACTCTGAAAAAAAAAAGAACAAAAGCTATGGGTACAAAAAATGGGTACAAAAAAGGAAAAGCTATATACAGGAACCTGGAAGTTGTTTCTTTTGGTTTTACTTAAGGCCAGTGAACAACAGAACCAGAGGAAATGGCCATAAATTGAAGCATAAAAAGTTCCACGGGAACTTAAGGAAGAACTTCTTGACAGTGAGGGTGACAGAGCACTGGAACAGGCTGCCCAGAGAGGTTGTGGAGTCTCCTTCTCTGGAGATCTTCAAGACCCGCTTGGATGCAGTCCTGTGCCACGTGCTCTGGGTGACCCTGCATGTGCAGGGGGGTTGGACTAGATGACCTCTAGAGGTCCCTTCCAACCTTAGGCATTCTGTGATTCTGTGATTCTATAAAACTTAAGATCCTAATACTTGGTCCAGAATAACATCTTGCTAATATATCAGCAATAATGTTTACAGATGCTGCAGGAAACACACTGTTCTGAGAAGAGCTTTGGAAGACTCTGCTGCCAAGCATTCTGGAGAAACTTTCCAGGGGTCTCCTTTTGGGGAAAGTCTGGTGATTGCTAAGTAGCATTCAGCCTGCTTGCTGCTTAAAAGGTTATATATAATCAATATGAAGGAGAATTATATAAAAAAATTAAGATGATACTCATTTCCATGAAAAAAAAAATGTCCATAACAGGAATTTTCAAAAGTGATTCAGGCCTCCCTGGAAAGAGTGAAAGAGTTGTATATGAGGTCTTATTGAGATCGAGTTAAGAGTTGTACTTGACCTACCTTCCTTCTCATGAGACCACCTGAGACTTCAAGCAGTGTCTATTTTCTTTTTTAAGTTAACCTTGTCTACAGAAAACAGTCTGGAAAACATGTTTCCTGTAGAGGTTAGGAACAAGATTTATGAAACATAGTTTTCCAAAGGGTTTATAGAATATGAAGTAACTAAGTGACATGAGCTAAAATACATGCAAAGATCTGTAGATTCGTCACTATTTAACTTTCTTTTAAAAGATGTCCTATTTTTCCAAACATATTATTTAATGGCACATATTAAGTCTATGTATTTTAACTATGTTTTAACTGCTTAACAGGAATGTTTTTCTTCTGGAAAAAAGGCAAGTGGTATGGACTAAAGATTAAGCCCAAACACGTATCAAATTGACTAGACCACCAGTTCATTACAGGCTAGGTAGTTTACAAAAGTCAGCTTCTAACAGTTCTGTCCTGTGCCTCCACCCAAAAGAGTAGGTTTGAGAGGATGAGGTTTTCAATTTTGACATGCAGCTGTGTTTTCACAAGAATTTAATAGTGTATAAGGAAAAGAGAAAATTCAAAAGATCTTACTGGCTTCCTATTTCTTAGGAAGTTAATTCTTTAGTCCACATATTCATGGCATCTGTCGTATTCTGTGCATGTCTCATTGAAAGGCAACCTTAAAGATTTTGGCAGACAACTGAAAAGGGTGGGACAAATGAAAACCGAGGAGATTTTGTAAATATAATTTAGTCATGGGAAATGCCCTTTGTTCTCATTTTTTTCCACCTCCAATACTAACACACACTCACACAATACACTATATATATTTGTCCATGTTATAGTTGGATGGTTTTGCATTAGTGTTTAACTCCAGCTTACGGTAAAAAATGACTGGAAAATATTAATTCGAATTTATTTCAATTCATAGGATTTATTGCTGTCATATATAAGCAACATAATGTGTATATAAACCATCAACCTAAAATATCGCATAAAGATTTCATTTTATCATATCTGGATGCATTAAATGTCATGTGTTGCAGTTCATTTGATTTTGTCTATTTTTCCTTGCTAATGGGCAACATAGATTGATTACCCCATAGGGTCTAGCGTAACCTATGGAGTCACAAGGGAGGAAAAGTAAACGTGCATAGATGCTTCCTTAAAGTCTAAGAGTATATACAGTTGGTAATAAAATGGATATGGGAAAGCACTTTAAATCTTTAACAACGTGACTACCATTATTAGTTATCCTATATTCACTTAGAAATATCTTCCATATTTTCAGACACGGGTCAATACCTAATACTTTTGCTTCAAAGTGGTCCTTACTCTCAATTTACTCACAAACAAGTAACTGAAGGACATTTTCTTAGGTTATGGCTTTTTTCCTATAAACAGTTGACATAATTGTGCTTGGCCTGTGAGCAAAATTAATGAGCAAATGTAGGCATTCTCTTCAAAACAAATGTGATTTAAAAAAAAAAAGTAAAGCAAAGAAGACTAGTTGCATCAAAAGTTTTTATAACTCAGTTGTATTCACTAAGCTTTCGAAACTGCATGCTTTCCTGAATGAATGTGCTCAGAATATGCTGATGATTCTGTTCAATTGATTTCTGGAGTCAGAACAAGACTAGGACAGCAGTATCATTTGCAAAACTCTTACTGAATCCAAAACACATGTTGCTCCGTATTAACATTCTGATGACCAAAAGAAGAGCTGGCCTACTTGTAAATCTCATAAAAATAAGTAGTCTTGGATCTTTGCCAAATAGAGGAGAAGGTTTCAGATTTTTTTTTTGGGGGGGGAGGGGGCAGGAGGTTTAAATATAAAATGAACACTCCATCAAAACACAAGTATTTTCTATAAACATACCTGTTCCTGTGAAAACCACGTGTTGATTCCTCATTAGCAATCTGGACAGTAGGACTGAGAGCATTCGTACCATCCTTGCACAAGAGAGCAACAAATTGGAGAGAGTCTCTCCAAACAAAGGCTGCTGTGATGGTTGGGGCTCTGGAGCACATGACGAAGAGCAGGAGTTCACTCAACGTGAGCAAGAAATTTCTAATAGAGCATTTCACTGCTGTCTTTTGCTATCTAAATGGGTGTTAGAGAAAAAAAAAAGACTCAGCCTCTACTCAGAGATGTACAACAAAAGGGCAAGAGACAATAGGCACAATTATACAGTAGTTGTGCATAAAAAAATTCTTCCCAGCACTAAAAATACTGAAACACGTGAGGTTTCTGGAGATTTTCATGACTTGATTGGACAAGGCTTCAAGCCACCCTCTCAAAGTGCAGTGTTGGATATAAATTTGAGGCTGACTGTGCGCTGAACAGCAGATTCAACTAGTGGGCCCCCTCCTGCCCGCGCTGAGGCCCCTTCCAAAACAAATTATGCAAGAATTCTATGGAAACATTTAAATTCCTGGCACTGTTTTTGTTTTCCTTTGGTATAACATAAGCTAGACTGATCAGGGATTTTAATTTTGTTTCATGTAAGTCAAATAAAAATCCTTCATCACTGATGAGAGAATTAAGATAATTATATGTAAATGAATTTTTAACTACTCTGAATTATCCTCTTTCCCTGCTCAGCCTGGAAAAAGCAATGGGATTAGTCATTTTCCTTTCTTTTTTCTTTCTTTTTTTCTGCTCTACTAAAAAAGGAAAGTATCTCATTTTTTTCATCTTTTTCTCTCCTTTTCAAAAAAAAAAAAAACACTTGCCAAAACCATCACAAAGATCATGTCTTTTGAATCTGACTGGATCTTCTCAGTCCAGTCAAAATGAATTTTTATCTTTTAAGCCATTCCTTTTGGAAGATAACCAGTATTTCATTTTAGTGGTGATGAAGCTGAATCCCTCCTATTTGCTGCAGGAATGCAGTTGCTAATATTTTTAGTTTTGACACAACCTGATTACCTATTTAAAAGCCCATTGAACATAATGAGGCAGAGTCACTGAGCACTAGATCAAATCTACAACATTAGACTTTCTGATATTGCCAAAGCATAATGGTGTTCAATTTGAGCATTCCCAATACACAAAGTTAAACAAGTGCACATGTATTTCCAATTCAGAACCTCATATTGCACCAGTCATTGACTGTCTTTTTGCCAACCAATTTCTTCATTCAGAAAAAATACTAATGATTGAAAATGAGACAGAAAGAGTCAAGAAAGAGAGTTAATACAGGTTCACACTTTGAATTATAGAACTATTGTTGAATTAATTACAGCAACTCTACACTTGTAAAGTTAAGCATGGCAGAATAGGAAATTGCAGTTGCAAATGCTGTTATCAATAAGCAACTTACATAAGGATTTTATATTCTCTTTGCTAAATGTGCTTGAAAATAGGCATGCCTTTCTAGTGTGTGGATTAGAAAGGAGATTTGTATTTTTATTAGGTTTATTTGAGAGGAGCATGTAAAAGATAATAAGGATCATGATCATAAAAAATAGTAAAGATTTTTTTTCCCTCAGCAATAACAATCCTTACTAAGAAGCAGATGATTACTTTGCAGAACAGAGACTCCCACCTGTTATAAACTTGGTTTATAGTAACAACTCTCTGTTACTGATAAGCATCATTTTTGCAGATTTAATTATTAAACTCAGATATTTTGAATCTGTAGAATTCAGCATGATATAATGATTGCTTTTATTACCTGTTCCTTGATATTTCAGTTAACTGACTGAGACATAAAAGAGGGATAGATTGTTAGGTGAAAATAGAGTTATCTTTTCTATATAGGGTCAAAAAGTACTATATCAGTGAAGGACTATATATAACCTGAATTAAAACTCAGGGTTAGATTACAGTATCATTCTGTGTTCATTTGCAGCTCAGATGATTGTCATTACTCTCAGAGTTCACATGCATGTAAGAAAAGCATTTAAATCATTTGTTGGTGTCAGCTAAATTAATGCATTAATGTATAATTACAAAGTGTATGAAGTTTGTAAGCCTCCTTGTTTTCCCTTTAACTAGTAGTAGGACCAAGAGACTACCAGTTTTGTTCAGAGGGTCAGCAATACAGAAAGAGGAGACTGGAAGGCGGAGTTAAAATTAAATGTGTGTTGGGCTAGATTATGATGAGACTATGATATCCAGTGTGAATTTATCCTGACTTAATCTTGTTCTGAGTTTTTGGAACTATATTGAGGATACAATACTGTAATTTTTTAAAGACCCATTCCAGGAAGTAAATTTTAAAGTCATCTCTGGGGGAAGGGAACATTATCTTGTAAAAATTTTGAAAGATGCAAGGATACAGGAGCAATTTATTAGGTCTGATACATTTTCATTTCAGCAGAGACTTGGTAGGAGGTTTTAATACTTGATCCTAATAGTTGAATTGAGTTTCTTTTCATAGACCCCAAATTAGAAAGCCAAGTAAAGCACTTAAGTCCATGTCAAACAATGGTATGTGCCTGAGAGCTTTGTTGAATGGCAAGAGCCTTGAATACATACTTGAATCTTTCATTCAGTTCAAGCTTCAGATGTCAATCCTGCACAGCAGAGATATGATAGAGATATTTTTGACGTGAACTGATTGCTGAGAAGATTAGTTTGGGGATGCTGGTTCTGAAACATGTCCTCTCTAACAATCTTTAAATATTTACAGGTGATTTTTAATCTTCTTACAGACTGACTCCCACATCTTTTGGGCAGGGAGGAGGGTGAAAGTGCTGCAGACTCTTAGGTATAGTTATTACTGCAAAAAAATGTTTATTTTGGGAATTCATTCACTTCTGATTTTAAATTTATGGCACCTCTCAATACAAGGTTTTTTTTACACTGGCCTCCAAATGATTATGGAAAAGCCAACACAAAATTTACCACCAATCCCAGAGGAGACTTCTCTCCAGCATAACGTATTTCTAGCTTTATTAGAGTTTCTTTAACACACAATCTTCATGTGTATAACTTTACTGTTTTCTTTTTAGCATTTTTTATTTCTTCATATGTCTTATTGGAATTCCAATAGCTTTCTTTCTGTTCTTTCATGAATTTGATAATTTTGTTCTAAAAGGGCATACTTTTTTGATCTATTTTAAGCATAAGAATAGTGTGTGTTTTCAATGGAGTACCTATTTTTAGTAATCCCTTTATCTCCTTTAACAGTTAAGACTTTTTTTTTCATTATTACTCGGGGTGGTATTACGCAATTCTTTGTGTTGGTTGCTCACTCAAGTTTTAGCCCGTTCAGTTTGTTTGTATCGACGTAGAGAATATCAATCTACATATTTTTTTTCCTTTTCCTCCCTTGCATTCCTACATTTCTGTAGACTTTCAAATTCAGTCACTCTTTACATATCTTGACTTTTTATCTGTTTTATTCCTAGAAGATGATCTTCTGTCAACCTTAGTCTCATTGGTGAACCTTTACTTCAGAACTCGGTGCAAATGTGTATGTGAGT
Source organism: Crypturellus undulatus (assembly GCA_013389825.1). Lineage (NCBI taxonomy): Eukaryota > Metazoa > Chordata > Aves > Tinamiformes > Tinamidae > Crypturellus > Crypturellus undulatus. The sequence continues at coordinate 654,845 of VWPW01029670.1, forward strand.
GACCATGAACTCAAAGATAAACAATCATCTAGTCCATAATCTATTTCTAATTTCTTTAGTAATACTTACACATCCCTTGGTTTTACAGATGTCTCAAAATTCTATAATCCCATGCATCATAGAAACAGAAATACTGTTTTGAAATTGCTGAGATACGAATAGAATAGTCCCTTAAAATTTTGTTTTCCCCAGCAGATGTAAAAAGCTGATAACTGTCAAAAAGTTTAAATCTATTTCAGAGGCAATTTATTTTGATAGAGTTTAGTTATTTTTCATTAGTCCACAGCAGTTTAATTTAAGATTTAGAAACAGAAAGTACACTTTCTGTAAATATAAAGGTATTCTGTATATATTTCTGTAAATATAAAGGTAGATATCTATAGTGTATCACAGCATAGCCACTAATAAAGTGAGTATGTATAAATGTGTAGAGAGGATCTTCCTCTAAATTTATATTTTTATATACATAAATGATATATATGTAGAATTGTTATACTGCTATATAAGAGAGTGTCATAAAAATGTAAAAAGTATGTATCAATATTGAAGTGGATTATCAATGTTTATTGAGCTTATGTTTGGTTAAAATCACATCATGCGGCTTGCCATGCTTCATTTTTTATTATTGCCTTCAATGATGATAGAAATATACACAGAAAAAAATCTTTGAAAAGAAATACTGGGAAAAAGTCCTCCAGGATATAAAATAAAAATGAAAGATAGTTCCATCTCCTATTACATCTTCTCATTGCATGGCATGTTGGCAAGGAACTTACAACAGCACTCTGTATGGTTAGGGGTAGTTGGTCCAGAGCTATAGCTCAGTATATCTAAATACACAAACTGAAAATGTGGGATTCAAATACTAGGAAAATGATGGCCAGGCACTGTGAACTTTAAGCAAATTATAATAGGCTTTGTCTATATATCCATATGTAAGTTTGACTCCAACTTTGTGGGCTTGGCTCAATTGTGTAAACATTATTCAGCTGTACTTCCATGAATTAGAGTATTTTTTCTGTTAACACATTTTAAGGCAATTTATATCTGAGGGCATTTCCTTTGCCCCATAATTTGTAAACTACCCACATTTTTCATTTCTACTTTTTCAATTTATTCATATAAGAAATATGATTTGTTATATTTAGATAACATGCATGAAAATTACAGGTAATCTGAACTTTTCTGAATATTCTCTAATATGCTTACTGATATACTAATGTAACTTCATGCTTGCATCCAGATATCAGCTGAAATACTAGACTGTTTATTTTAAAACTAGCTGTCACTGGAGGGATTGCTTTTGCAGAGCTTCAAATAACACAAAATAGAAGATGTTGGGACTTAAAAGGGAAAATTTTCCTAATGATGGGGAGAACATATGACTAGCCAGGAGGTATCATTCTTCTATTTGCAGTGACCTTTTGCTCTAGACAAGTTTCGAGGGCCCTATAAGGATATCTTTTGAAGCAGCTGTAAGAGTACAGATTTCCATTCTGTATTACATCTTCATGCCTATATTTCCTTTCAGAGGGTATGAAGTCTGCCAAGTCACCTAGCTATTCCAGCTGGCTTTCAGAGTGAGCATACCTGGCAAAATATTCAGAAGTATCTATTGATTTTAACCACCTTCATTTTCTTATTTTGTATGAAAACACTTAGAGAGACCTGAGTTTTCAGAAGATTCTAGTAATCTGTCTTCTAAAAAATCAATTTGTTTTAATATATCTCAAAGAAGAGAGACCAAAATTGAGGCATATAAATCCACTCTTTCCTTTTGAGTTTGGGAGCAAAAACCCTGAAACCTAACCTTAAAACTCAGTAAATTCCATACCCACAATTTGTGTGAATAAACTCAAAGTCATATCTCAAACTGGATGCAGTATTATACTTCGGTGCTTATTCCAATCCTTAATTAAATAACTGCTACATATTATTGGTTATATTATTGGTTGAAAGTAAAGTTATATGTTCCTTTTCTCTGCCTTTCAGAGTTGTTTCTTAGTTCAAAGGTGACAGAAAAGAACAAATATTATTCCCAGGCTCTTTACTAATTTTAACACCTACTGAAAAAGAGTGAGGAAATATTATACATCTTTGTAAAAATTGTTTGACTAGTAGTATACAAGAGAACAGAAAAAAAAAATCCTATCAGGTCAAAATAGATTTTTGTTGTATTTAAAAAACAAACTCAGTTTCTAATAAGAAAATACTTATTTAACTGTAGTGTGAACAAATTGATAGACAAAAAGGGAGTCTTTCCTTTAGCTTTTTTTAGCTAGATATCATACAGAAAAAAAGGGAAAAAAAACAGTACCTAAAAATAATTAATTTGTGAGCAATTTAGCTTCTATGAATCATTGTTCACAGAATTCACAGTAAAGACTTGTCTTATTAAATAGTCTTAATTCCATTTGAATTCCTCTCTCACTACTTTCATTATTTTTTTTCCTTATGGACAAATTCTTCATTATTTAAGTGATATGAAAGATTTTTTTTTCAGAGGATGTAGAAATTAATTCAAAATTTCTATATACTAGAAACTTGGATTTTTTTTTTATCCTTAGTGTTGTATGTATATTATGTTCATCCTATATTATATCACAAATATATTATATGATCCAGAATTATTTCATGCAATAATTTAAAATGAATGCAGAAGTGTCTGTAGCATACCATCCCATAAGTTTCAAGTCACATTATGACATCTACAATTTCTTTAATATGTTGATTCTGTTTTAAAGAGAAGGTAATAGCTTCAACTATATTTATAAAATTATTATAAAGTTTCTATTACCAAGTATATAATACAATTCAAATATGACTGATTGCTTACATGCCTCTGAAGAAAAAGCAGGTGCTTAGTTATGCAGTGTTAAATTATTCCTGGAAGTCTTGATAATCTTCCATTGACTTCCAAGTGTCATTGTATAAAGGTTTAAATGAGCAAAAATAAAAGGGTTTATGGTTCCCACAACAATAACTTCAAGGTTACATTTTACTGTACTGTATAAATTTGTAAAAAAAGGAATGTTTATTTAATCCATTCTCTTCCTTCAAAAAATCCACAAACAGAAAAAAATTACTTCAACCCAACTTCTATTTTAGCACCATCAAAGAGTTTTCAGGAGCATAGGAAATATTAATATCTGTGGATTTTAAAAATAGGATTGTGAAGTGATGAAGTGAAGACAATGTTATATTTTTTGTCTTTTTCCAAAATTATTTTTTCTGAAAAAATACATCTAAGATTCCACCTTTATATATATCTGCTAACTCAAGGTAGCACTTCCGAAAGTTAGATGAACTGTTCTTATGGTCTTTTTGGTGAAGAGTTTAAGACTGCACTTTGTTCATTTGAGCCATTATATATTCATCTAAAATGCAAAGCTTTTATAACTATTTGCATCATAGACATGTTCAACCCAATGTCACACCAGTCTTCAAAAAAGGCAAGAAGGAGGATCCGGGCAACTACAGGCCAGTGAGCCTCACCTCTGTCCCCGGAAAAGTGATGGAACAGCTAGTGCTGGCCATTGTCTCCANGACTAGATGACCTCTAGAGGTCCCTTCCAACCTTAGGCATTCTATGATTCTATGATTCTAACCCAAACTCTTTCTTCCTAGATGTTTCCCATTTCCATGAGGTGTCATCACTGCCTTCTGAGTCACAACAAACACCAATAAAGTTAAGTGATTTATTAAAGATTCCAGATCTGTTGAACAATGATCTATGTTGTTTGTTTTAATTACAATTTCTAACATTTTTTATTGGAAGAGTATATTACTAAAGCAAAGCAATATTGTGGAGAAGCTATTTAGCTTGATAAATCACATTATACAAAGATTTCCTTGCTAACACAGAGTTTAATATAGCATATGGCCGTGATTTAACTGTATTTGTGTTTCAGTTGGGAAAGTAAACAAAAATTTAGCAAATTGATTTAATTTGCTCTAAATACTTACAAAACTGTGTTTAATGGTTAGGAAATCAGTAATTTAACATTTTTCTCTGGTGTTCTCCATAGATTAAACATCATTTTCATGTGAACAAACATCAGAGATTTCAGAAGCCCTCTCAAAAAGAGAGACACTCTAGAGCCTGGGGATTAATGCAAATATGAAGGATAAAAAAATGGAAGATGTATGTCCTCATATATGAGGTGATGTACCATCATATAGAGAAATGCCCTTTGGAGTGCAGCACCAAAATTTCAGAGTTGAAGGCATTGCCTCTGTTGAAAAAGTCTTAACAATTTTCTCACTGGATCCTGTCAATCCTCCCAAACTCCCAATTGGTTGATTGTACTCATGCTTCCTAAGTTCTTCCAGTAAAAGAAAAGAAGTTAAGTTAATAGGTAACAATATGCAGCCTTAAATGAAATTTCCTCTCCTGGGTTTGAGAGGGTTTTGGTTAGCTTGTAGGAATGAGTACTAACTTCTGGCAGGATGGTAAACCATCGTGAGTGGCTGAGATTTGAAGCCTTCTCCATTTGGCATTGCAGGAGCCAGAAGAAAACACGAATCAATGACTACTCAGGACTCTGTGCCTCAGAAAAACAAACATTGTGTAGTATAAGAATCACATCACAGACACTAATAGATATTCTATAGCTTAGAGATAGGAATCTCTATGGAGGCTATAGCGGACACTGGTTCAAGCCCTTTTTTCTTTCTCAATTTGAGAAATTCCTCTAAACATTTTTTTTTCTTTGATTAAGTTCTTTTGTAGTGTTAGAGTGCACAACATTGAAAGGAAGCTTCTAAAGAGCTTCTAAAGAGAATAGAGTGTCAGGACTGGGGAAAAGGAAGCAAGCCGGGAAAGCAGTTTTGTGAAAGAAAGTCTAGAGTTCACTTAACAAACTGAAGGCATCCTGAGACATTAACTGTCAATTTCTTTGGTGGAATCAATGGCATTTTCAGCTATGACATGTATGTCCATGTTTTTTCCACATGTATCTGTTCGTGTGTGCACACGAGTGAATTCTGTCAACTATAGAAAAAGTCTGTCCCTTGAAAGTGTCCTTGCAGGAAGTAACTATATATAGAATGCTCTCTGAGCACCCCAATTTGAATCACAGCTAAATCATTCCATAGCCATTATCAATTAGCTGATTCTCAAACTGTATACGCGTGAAGTCCCGCCAGTGAGTTATGAGATTATATTGTATGGACTGCCCACTTGGTTAAAATGCCTTGGGAAGAAATTGTTAGTGTCCTCCAAAAGAAAAATCTTACTGCTTAACCTTATTCTGGTGACTTGTTTGTTATTTATCAGAACATTGCTCAAACACTACAGTCAATATTAAATACAGTCCTACGATGAACTTTCTTTATATACACATACATATACTTGCACACACATATGCACACAGGTCTATGAAATACATAAATTGGTACCAAAATACTTCAGCATGAAAAAAAGACACATACCAGTCACTAAAAGATCATTTAAAAATGGATCATTTAAAAACTGTACTATATTTAGACTCTGCCAGGCTCTGCTATTTTAGAAGTTTATACTTTTTTAAAGGAATAATTGGGAAATCATATAATCTACCTACTGCTGTCCCGTCACTTCTTAAATGGGGCACAAATATGTGAGAGAAAAGTGCTATTGCTTCAAGGTTAAATATAATCTGAATGGCAATTTAGGGATATTAATGACATTCAGACCATTAGGATAATGTACAAACATTAACACCATTCAGGCTTCAAGATGAAAAACATACTCATAAAAAAACTACTTATTTGAGAGCTCTGTGGCTGGTAATTTATTCTCACCTTAAAACATAGTCTGCTAGGAATTGGAAAGATTTAAAGAGACGGAGTGGAGGAAAAGATTTGTTTTGCTTATGGAAAACCATACACTCTAAAGCCAAACAACACACAAAGTCATTTGAAAGATTCTCTTAATCTAATTTTCTCTGTTTCCATACATCAAGAGTAGATTACAATTTTAAGATGCACACCACAATTACTCACAGCGCTTATCTGTAAATGAAATTCAAGAACATGACATGAACATAATGTGCTGCCAGAAGACACCGAGACACAGCTAATCTGCCTCATATCACACTTTATGTCAGTGTTTCCATTCATAAGAGAAAGACTACACTCATTCGAAGATATGCTGTGCGCCCAGTCATGCTTTCACTGGGATTCCTGACAAAATCTCCCTGACCTCAATGCAAAGCTACACATTAATTTAAATTAACTATTATCAACTATGCTATAAGTAAAATAAAATCCATCTAGAAAATACCATTCCACACATCTTTTTAACAGAGGAATTGACATATAGACACACTTAAAAAAAAAAAAAAAAGCCCTTTGCAGGTTCCCAACTGCTTTGTTAATCATAAAAATCCATCATGAAATCATTAAGCAAACAGTACCAGACTTACTTTTCTTGTATATATGTGTATAAACACTATCAAAAGTATTGTAAATAAAATTTTCCAAGTATATCTCATAAAAGGTACACTTGAAGATCAGAACAGCAAATGTGATAGCATACTCGTGTTTGTGTGCTAGGTATGAGGTAAAAAATAATGACACTGGTTTGAGCTTTAGTATATTTGAGGATCTTAAGTACCTTAAATCCCCTGGGGAATTTGCTGTTTAGTAAAATTTCTGAAAAAACATGTTGATGCAATTTTATTGCAATTATTATCTATGATACCAACATCGTAATTAAGTTTTGCGGGGGTACACTACCACAGGTTGCATGTATGTTTTGGTGTGTATATATGTATATGTCTATATACAAGCCACATATACACACACACACACACACACATATAATATTATATAATGTTATTATATTATTATTATTATTATATAATATTATTATATGTAAATTAAATAACTATATTTATTTTATATATGTATAAATACATATTTATATATATATATAAACACATATATATACACATATATATGTGTTGCAGTTTGGTGGGGGCAAGTTTGGTAAGAGATGAATCCCCTTGCATTCCAGAGGATCCTCAAAGGTTAGAGATAAGCATACCATTTGCAGATAATTCCCTTCTGTGGGACACTTTCAGAGGGGAAGGTGCCTTTAAGGATAGGTCTTAACAATGGAACAGACCCTGAACAATGATATTCCGTGAGGTTCACAATTTTTCTGCCTCTTTCACTGCTCAAACTAAGGAGATGAGTCCCTTTTCCCTCTCCTTCCTTCCAAAATTCCGAAAGCTACCATCAGGCAGATACCATCGCTTTACTCTAAGCAAATCATATCCTAGAATATTCCCTGGGTGTGGACATAGTACCACATCCACAGCTGCCATCCTCTTTTCCCCAGGCAATCATAATTGCGTCCTAGCAAGTGGGCATTTTTCTTTAGCACCTCCACTAATCACAATAGATTTTCGAGTCCTTGTTTGGGACACTAATCTGTGCTCCAGTATCAATCAGATGCTACACTAATTTTTTTAGGACCAACGAGAATTGCTATACAGGGTTCTTTGTTCTTGGACCATTGAAAAATATGTATCATGCGGGCTGGGCAGCCCAATCCACATTGTTTAGTGTTTTGATCTCCTCAGCTCCTCCCTTAGAGGTGCAAATGGATTCCTTGCTCTGTCTGAGGGGCAAAAGGGGGAGTTTTTGTCCTGCCCACTTGAAAGAGGAAGTTCAGTCACTTATGTTCCAGGATTTCAACCAATTTCTTGATTCAGTCAGTGGAGTGCCCATGCAGGGCAGAGCGGACCTAAAGCTAATGCTTGTTAACATAAATTACTGAGCAATTTGTAATTTTGATTTACAGATCCCGATGGACCCTGAAAGGGTTCATGTTTTGGATATGGCTGGCCCTCCAATTTTGTTGTATGAAACACCTTCCTACCCCTCCCTAACTGTTCTGCCAGAAGTTCAAAGTCTGACCATGCCATCTCTCGTCCATGACTCACCTTGTCATGTAACAGATCCGCTCCAAGTAGGGACGTGTAAAGGGGAGGACATGGGAGTTCTGATCATTATGCTCTTGGGCCCTAATGACCCTTTCCTTCAGATTTTGCAGATGTATCTTTGCCATATTGGGCAGACCCTTAATGAGAGGTCTGAGTGGACTGAGTCTAACGGAGCCATTAACAGATCATCAAAATGTCCTGGGCCATACATTGCCTGAATGCAAGCTGCTTTTTGCATTGCTTCTGATAAGCCAGACAATCCTTTAACTCTTATTACTAGTGGCTCGCCTCTTTCTCTGGGGTTTATTCCCCCGACCAAAAAGCAACTTGAGCAGTAATAGATGGGTCATAATCTGGGAACCCCTCATATAGAAACACTCCTGGCCCCCAAAAGCCTAATGATTCTTCTCTGTGTAACAATATCCTGTCACCACCTGAAAGAGAAACTCTCCACAAATATCTGGTTTGAGTTTCCCCAGGCTTCCTTGAAAATTTAGTCTGCAGTTCTCCTAATTCTGAACCCAAATAAGGAGCAGTTGGAATTGTAGTGCAGGGGTCCTTGGGATCCTTCAGATCTTTCGTTCTTGATCAGTGGCCGAACAGCCACTGGTTCTGAGGATTCTTCTATTTCCTTATATGAATTCCCCTATATATCCCCATCCCAGTCCTCAGGCTCAGTGATGATAATTAACTTCTTGATCTGTCATACATTAGAGGGTTGGGGTGCCTGCATCAGCATTGTTTCAATTTGCTGTTCCAATAATTGGGTATGTCTCTTTTCCTTCTGTAATACATACTGCAAGTGTTCAATTTCTGAATTCTTACTTTGATAATCTGTTTTCAATTTCTCACTTATTTTATAGTCCTTCTGCATCTGAATTAGGCAAGCACCCAGAATGGCACAAATAACACCCTTTCCTTTGCCATCCTTCAACTTAGCATGGCATTCCTCTATTCTTTGCAAAGCCTTTTCAGGATCTGACCAATTATCTCTAGCCCTGAGGGGCCACATTTCTGTCTCTGTAGGAATTCTTTAATGGACATCCTGAGGACGACACCAATTTAAAATTGTGTGATTGGATGAGGGGGCAAATTTGATAAGCGATGATTCCACTTGCATTCCAGATAATCCTCAAAGGCTAGAGGGACTGAGGGCGGCTGGTCTAATCTCTTAACAGGGATACCAAATACTGTGTTAGGTATACACCCAGCTCTGGCAGTATTGGATTCACTGACAGTCTGCTGACCGTCGGTCCAATCACCTTCCTAAGAGCGAATCGAGTTCCCCAATAGTATGATCAACTATTAGTTCAACTCCTGCATTATCGGATTCATGAACAGTCCGAACTGTAGGTCCGATTGCCTTCAAAACAAGCGGTCGAGTTCACGAATGACACAATTTATTCAAACGCAACTTTTGGAAAACAGGTTTCGGATGTCAGTACAGGAAATTCTCTACTGTAGTGTGGGGTCCTTAGCTATTGCCTAGCGTACATATGTGCAATCGTCACTCACCCAGAAGATGGGAGAGGGCTCTCAGTCTTGAGGAGTCTCCTCAGGCAATGTCCTGACCCGAGGAGAGGAAGGGGGTTTAGTCTGTCGACTGATCCAGAAGTTACGATAGAATCTTCCCTCTCTCCTCTTCCTTCTTCTTTAGTTCCTCTTCCTCTGTTCTTATCATCCCATTCTTCCTTCCTAGTTCTTACCCCATTCTTCCTTTTTCTACTCATATCCCTCCTTAGTTTGCCTTTTATTATTCTCTTTTACATTTAGGTGGAGCTTGAGTGACTCTAGCCATGTTTACTTTCATTATTCATTGATTTTAAAAAGTCTCTCGAGTTAATTGAAAATCTAGAGCGCGTGGTCAGTGAGGAGTTGTGCTCGGTGGGATGTGTATTGGTATTATAGTGAGATTAGAAGGAGGAAGAGTTTGAGCAATGTGTATCAGAAGGGACTGATCTGCCACCTATGTTGGCCCAGCACGAGACATCACACTGTGTGGCTTATCAGCTTCAGGGTACGACAAGGTTGCCACCTCTGCAGGCAGTACAGCAGACTGGTCAGAGTGTCTTCACGCTTAGTCTGCACGGCACCATCAGATTATCCCTTCTGCAGGGAAGACAATCACGTTTGGCCGTGGTCTCTCTGTTCTGCTCCACTCTTCGTTTACTCTTATTAATGTGTGGTAGGAAGGCAGATTGTGTTGCCAAGGGAATCCTGAAGTAGATTCCACATATACCAACCATCCTGGAAGAGGTAACTGTCTCTCACCTCAAGCAAGCCTCTGTAATGCCCTAACTTCTGTTAGGCTCTATTTTTCTCTCGAGCAACTCTCCTACTGCTCTCAGCTATTCCTCTGAATGGACTCTAATTTCTTTAGAAATGATTGTACAGAAGTGTAAATTCAGTTGTTTATGTCATAACCCACCATTCCTAGAAATTCTCCAACAGTTGACAAGTGGTTTTAATGAAGCACCTGACCTTTCACTAAGTCATCTCCAAGCTTGTTAGCTCTCATACTAATGATGGAGTTTGAATAAATACTGTTTAATGTGTTCAGCAGCACAGATATGAAAAAAAAAATCATTAAGCCTATAAAATAAAACATTCCTGTATTGGGAAATGCCAGAACAATGGTTTCTAGGCAACCTTATTTTAATGTACATACACAATGTACATACACATTACAATTTAATTATTGTATTACTCTTCAGTTTTCCCTACGGTAACCAAAGGCACTTACTCATTATAGTAAGTATTATTGTATTTCACCATTGGTGTGTGGCACTCACCACTGAAAGTTCTGTAATTTGTTATAACCAGAGCAGGTTCCTTAGAATCTTTCTACAGATGACACGTAACTGTGTGCAAGTATTCTGAGTTGTAGCTATATGTAGGTCTTACTGCTATTTCCATATTTTTCAGGCCAATCTGAAGATATGTGCTAATGAATTTGGTGAGGATTTAAAAGCAAGTTTTTACAATGAGAGAAAAGAAAACTACCTAGCTTGCCTGAAAGGTTTTTTCTTTTGGTTGGCAGTAATTTGCTTATAGGCTTTTATTTAAATTTTCTCCTGACAGCCAAGTTAGTTATGAAGTTAAACCAGGCCAGGAAATGTGACAAAAGTTAGATATACTTTTATCTCTTAAACAACATAGAACAACCAAAAAATAAAAGCTCTGATAAAAGCCTAATGTTTGTGTTGCGATCTGATAATATTCTGGGTTTCATGTGACTGGATATTGATGTAAGAACTCCTCATCTTCACAAACAAACAGAATAAACAGACAAACACAGAAATCACAGTGATTAGTTAAGAGCAAAAGTTAAAATTCTCATACAGTGACAAAACAGATTTTTTGATTATTTAATACCTGCACTTCCACTTGCTAACAAACTAGATTCTATCTCTGTGAATAAGCCAGAATCCTGTAAGTCAGGGATAATAACATTGAATTGTAGAATTTGCATATATTGAAATGTAAAGAGTTACAATACTATATATGATTATTTTGAGTTATGAATACGTATTTTTTCTGAAACGATTGATTTTAAAAAGATAAAAAATAGAATTATGAACATCTAAACATTATTTTAAATTGAAATTGAAGTCAAATGAAGTGTAAATTTAGGTTTATTTTTGGTTTTGTTTATTTCTTTTCAAAATTAACCTCAAAGGAGCACAAATTAATAAAAGAATTAACAACTAATTAACAAAATAAAAATAGAATGAAATCTTCAAAACTATTTACCTGTTCAATATCTGTTACAAAAATATTCTAAAATACCCCATTAAACATATCTCTTTTTTTGTTATTTCTTTAACAATCTTCATTTTGCTATACATATGATGGTCATAATGTAAATTTAAAAAAATAAACACAGAAATTAGCTTACATGGATAATGAGTATTTTTATTTCATCTTACATATTTGCTTTTCTAGGATGGGTGAAGTTAAATAAAAGGTAAACCAATAAATATTTAAACAAAAATGTTTAAACAAATAAATATGTAATCAAATAAATACTCATATTTTGTCACTCCAGCTGGAGTTGCTCCATGCTTGAGCTGGAACTACCTCTAGAATAACACAGAAGGAATGGAAATGATGTGGTCCTGATGAATGATAAAAACTTGCATGAAGTTGTTGAGCCATTTTTATTATTGAGAAATGGAGATTTAGTATAACCCTCTTCTAAAGTAACCTCTGTTTTACAGCTGTTTGACCTGTTGACCATAGAATGATAGAATTTTAATTGACTGTAGTACGTTATTCAGTCCTAATAAACTGTATATATGATAAATAACATGGATGGAAGGTACCTAAATATAAGGGCAGCAAGCAATCAGGATTCCCAGTGGATGGCTCCTGTGAGTAGGACCCAGGAAGTCTGGTCTATGTCTCACCATAACGCTAGCCTGTTCTGTGACTTTGGGCAAGTCATCTTCACCTGTCTTTTTATTCTCTTTTCTCTTGTGAAATTTGTCATGTTCACTTATATCATGGAAAACTAGACTGTCTCCCATAACATTTTTTCCTCATCATCTACTGCATCTCATTACTAAGATCAGTAGAAAAAAATATTAAAATATGACTGATAATTCAAAGAATGTATAACATCCATTTATATAGTTGCTAAATTATAAAATCTTAAATTAAATTTCACCCAAGTTCTTTTTCCCAGTTGTATGTCATCATCCTTGAAGAATTTATATGATGCATACCTACAGAGGCATTTTAAAAAACATTTTTATTTCAGCAGTTCCTTACGATCTTTTAAATTTGATTTATTATATAAGCTTGCAATATGCCATTTACGAAGTAATATATTTGGCACTAAATTTGGTAAAGCTCCTTCTGAATAAAATAAAAATTGAAGGAACATGGCACCTTCTAATGAGGCATCTCTTTGCTAGCCCGAGCCCTAGAATACCCCCACCAAGCCTCCATGATTGCTCTCCATTGAGAGAAAACTAACATTGTGAAATGGGTAAGTTTCTGAAGTCCATCTTACATTTTTATGAAGTTACTTGAATGAAGCATATGAATTGAAGGCATATAATAATAATTTGTAGAAGAAAAAAGAAATATAGCATATGCTAATCCATAACGTAAAAAATCATATACTTCATACATGTATGTATTTTTATTATACATGCACACAAATGTAAATATAAAATCCAGCTAGTAACCAGATTATTAACATACATTTTTCTCTCTTAACAGTAGGGTCGCTCATCTCACAAATCATATTTCTGTTGGAAATGAAGGGTGCACTGCTGCCAGCATTTTGTAAGGAATAATGGCACACTTTACTACCTGTAAGTGCTGACTGAGTGCTTCTGCTTTTCCTTCCCAAGGTGACTGTAACACAGATTGATGAAAGATTTGGCAGGACTACAAAGGTTAAAGATGCAGACCTGGAGCTAGAAGGCAGCCCTGACACTGATGGAATACAGTACAATGATAGTGCCCGCGTTATTGTCCTATCCTCTGATAACCAGGGTAATATGAAAACTGACTACAGGAGAAAGGAACAAATTAAATCCATTAATCAAGCATATCTGTGCTAAACAGTTGCTCTGGAGAGACGAACAAATGAAAAATTTACTGTTTGTTTCCATGCTTGCTAGCATTGGAAAAGAAAATTAATTATAAGACTGTAGCTAAACTATTAGTTTTTTTCTTGAGAAAACTATTTATTGCTTTGTCGAAGAACAAATGAACCTCATTAGTGAGATTAGTTTCAGCTGATCATTTTACATTAGAACAGACTAGTAATGTACGCTTTAGAGATAACGTAAAACAAAATAACTTCAAAGAACCAGTACCCATTTCACAACCCTTTATGTATTACACATTAAATCAGAGATGTATGGTCACACAGTTTTAAAAAATGCACAACATTTTCTTTGTAGTGCTTCGATCATACATACTGTTAAGTATATGACATATGTCATTGTTAAGTTGACTACATTAATTATTTGTCAGGATTTTCTCTGGTCAAGGGATCTCCAGATTAACTCAAAACTCTGCTCTTGTAGGTCATTATCTAGAACCTAGTCAATTCTTTAAATAAATAGACGAAAAGTTAAATATATATTTTTTAAATAATATGAAATCCAAACTCAGTGAAATTGTCCCTAAAGTCTCCATTGATAAAGCACTATATATGGAAGTTCTTTAATTTACAGAGAAGAAAGTAGAAATTATTTTCCTATATTGCCCTGTCATCCTGATTGAAATTATTATTAAAGTAGTCACTCCTTTTTGGAGAAAATGAATATTACCTTTCTGTGAAATTTAAGTCTTTCTAACAAATTATTTTCTGCAGAAGGTCAGAGAAGTTGCCTATCTTAGCAGCAGAAAAGCATGGAAGTTTGGAATGCAACATTTATTATGCTGATGTTTCTAATCTTTTTCAAAGAGGAAGTTCTTCATGGTGAAAGTCTTCAGCTTTCAACTGACCTGTCATGATGTAAATTCCTCTCATGGGGAACTGAAATGAAATCATAAAGATGAACTAGCCAAACATCAAATATTAATTAGCTTGTCACTACTTAATTGACCTGATTCGCTCTGGAAACCTGGCAAATGAGTTGTTGCCAAACACCTTAGCTAATGAAGTTCATTTGCTGTGGTTTAATGTTTCATGACTGACCAATCTTGGTAGTTCAAAATGTGAGAAGTGCTTACCAAGTCTGGGACATTTCATAAGTGCTTTCTCCTATGGTGGTCCTCCATGTCTTACATCTTATTCTTGTATCTTATTCTTTATCTTATTCTGCATAGACATCTCCTATTATTCTTCACACGTGGGGTACAGATAACATCTCTTTTTCCACCCAGCAATCTGTTGTCACAAACTGTACCCCAACTTAACTATATCCAACTTTTGACCTCAGTCAAATGTAGCTGTAGCGGGTCAGCTGCTTCAAAAAGCTGCTAAAAACAAAGGTGACGTTTTTGTGCTACAGAAAATTGCTTCCTTTTGGTTTTTTAAAAAGAAAGAGGAAGAGGAAGAGGAAGAGGAAGAAGAAGAAGAAGAAGAAGAAGAAGAAGAAGAAGAGGAAGAAGAAGAAGCCACCTTTAATTTTTGATATAATTTATTGAAGTATGAGAAAAAGAAGAGGCAGGTCTGAAAATTTGACAGTGCTTCCATTATCTTCTGCTGAAGTGATTTAGCAGGCTTTCTCCTGAAGGATCACTTTGGTTGCAAAATTGCTTAAGTGAATCCTAGGTAGTTCCTAGAGATAATGTTCAAAATTCCCTTGAAGATATGAATGCTTGTAGGCTTTACATCCTTATGTTTATACATGTATGTACATATATATACATATTAAACATCATACATATACAGCCATTCTTGCAGTTTAAACAAGACAATCTGTGTTCACATTGTTTTCTGTCCATTTTGGCAACAAATCCATGCAGCTTTAAACTGTTTTAGCAGGAAGATATGTATTCAACACACGTATCACATGGTGTTTCAATGTTTGTCTTTCATAATCCAGCCACATGGTGGTTGTCCAGAGGTTATCTTTTAATTATATTTCTCTTTTCAGTATATGACAGGATAACATCTTTGACATTACATCCTTAGTAGGAGATGACAACATTAACCCATATTCCCCATAGTAACATTTGATAGATAGAAGAGTGAATGGTGATATCTGGAAAGAAATGTGGCATGGGTGTAAAGGCCCATGATTCAAAAGCCTTCCTTCTGCTGGAGCAGCTAGACAATCCTAGTAAGAATTCAAGTCAGCTCCTGTGGAAGCTGTGCTTTAAAGATTAGCCAGAAGAGCCTTCTCTTTTACTGCAATAAATCTTTTGTGGATAAAAAGGGAATTGGCTACTATAAAAATACAATCTTTCTTGCTGTCTGTGCAGCCTCTGGTGACTCTGGTCTACAGCTGCATTCAGATGTGTGGTAAAGGATGTGCAGCCTGCTGTATAGATGGTGCAAGCATCTATACAAAACTAAATTGAGTTGGCACATTATAAAACTAGTCTCTTCTATGTCTCTTTTATTGTGAAAGAAGCTTACAAGTCAATGTAGGTGAACATAGAAGTAGCAATAACAACAGTGACTATTTGTGAAATATAATGATAATAATAATTTGGAGTATTGATGCTTAGTTGCAAATGATAAAAAGCACATCTGATTTCCTTCCAAATGAGTTATACGAGTTGGGGTCTAAATAAATGAACTAGTAAACAAACAGTCGTTGCTATTACATCTACAGAATTTAATGGAACTGAATTCCATGAAATGATAGATTTACAAATATATGTATTTTTAATACATGTGAAATAACTTATTTGATGTGGATTTCCTTTGGGAAGTAAGAGATTAATGAACAGTGGAGAACATACCAACATAGGGTATCTGAATTTTTAAAAAACACATTGGATTGCTAAAATAACCTATGGTTGTTAAAACATAAGCTTGAAAAAGCCAAATTCCAAATTAATATTCCACTGACAATGCGCTTGTCTTTGATGTCAATGATTTGAATTAGCAGTCACAAAAAGACATACCTTGAAGCTCTATGTCCGGTTTTACAATGTAGTTTTTTAGAATGTAGTTGTTCGATGGCTCATGTGGGATAGAGTATTTCCGTTGCTTTTGACAAAATATCTCAGAAGGTGTCAGTTTCAAGGCAGACTAGGTGCAAAAATTGTAGAATTTTTAAGCACGAAAAACCTATTACTTAACAGATTTTTCTCCTGGTCTGCAATAATAGATGAGTTACAGCATGCTAGACTTGATTTTGAAGTCCAATGAACTTTTGGATTTTAATTATCACTTTGCTTTCCCATTGTACTCTCATTTCATCTTGTCGACATAAGTTCTTCTTACAAGCTTGTTCAATAAGAAGTCAAGTGTGTAATTTTTTTTGACTGTAATTATTTCTGGAAGAAAATTACCTCAGATCACCCTTTCCTCTTAGCTTCCCCTATAACTTAGTATTTCT
This sequence comes from Crypturellus undulatus, assembly GCA_013389825.1. Lineage (NCBI taxonomy): Eukaryota > Metazoa > Chordata > Aves > Tinamiformes > Tinamidae > Crypturellus > Crypturellus undulatus. The sequence continues at coordinate 671,763 of VWPW01029670.1, forward strand.
TAAACTGTATCTCTGGTCTGTAGTGGGTTTGTTTCCCTGTCAGCCTAACATGGAGTCTTCAAGATTAAGATTTTTGAGAATATCATATGATAAAAGTGCTTGTATTTATATTTTTCAAGGAAGCACAGTCAGGCTGATGTCAGATATATCATTTGGTATGTCAAAAAAAAAGCTGATTCAGTATTACTATTTAAGAATTTTCAGTTATCATTAATTAGAATTAGTTAGAAAACAAAAAGTTAAAATATCTCAGTTAGGTCTCTGAAGACTCCATCTCCATCGCTTTAGTGCAAGGACCTGAGCCAGATGCTCCCTGGACACCATTCTGCTGCATCATCAGTCCTGGAACAGCAAAGGTATTGCTCCTCTTTGGGTCTCAGAGCTATCAAGAAATTCTTTGGGACCTAGGCCTTGACCCTACAAACTAAACTAACACTGCATGCAAAGGTTACCTCAAATTGTAAGCACACTGCAGGTTTAAACTCAAAGCTTCTTTCCCTGTCAAAAAGTTTGATCTCTGTTCTTTTTCCTATTTTATTAAAATTAACTCTGCTATCTATAGGACTTTTGATATCTATTTTTGAAGTGGATAATTCAAAACTTTGTTGTTCATCTTACATATTCCTCAGCTAATTAAATTCAATTATTCAGTGAGTAGTGGTCTCCATTACATAACTAGTTTGTTGTCTTAATATATTTCTTTTTAACTCTGACCAGCGAAGGTGTTTCTCATCGTAGTCCTATGCCTATTTATTTCTGAGACTGTATGTAGAGAAACATACAATATGAAAAAAAGATACGACTTTCTCAGGTCTCATAAATGACTATTGTGGTTTGTTTAACAATTTGAGACAGCTTTCATATAGATAGTTTATAAATTTGACAATTACAAAGCTATTCTTCATAAATTAAAAGTTTATTTTTAAGGCAAGAATAATGTTAATGTATGCTAATCTACAATATTATGAGAAAGTTTTCAGTCAATGTTATCAAATATATGATAATTTCAAAGATCATCTGAAGTTTCCTTTTTTTTAGATATCAAGACAAAAACAAAAACTGGAGCTTTTTTGAAAAGAGTTTTATTAACTAGATTTATTACATATAAATTAGATAACAAATAAAAAGAACAAAAGTTTTTTATTTTCCTTACAGCTTCATGTTTTGAAGTGTAATTCCATATCTGATGAGAAAGGAATAGAATTCAGAAAGAAAGGTCAAGTAAGAATTTCTCTTCATTTCTAACTATCAATATTTGTTCCACTTCAAAGAGTTCCTCTTACAAACAGAAGTTTTATTCTCTGGTTAAACTAAATTACAAGGACAAGAATGTGATTGCAGTTGCTCCCATCTGGAATGACTCAGTAGATTTTAATGAGATAGAACAATAATAACAAAGACTAGGGTATTAGAATTTAAATCAGTGTTGCTCATGAGGATTTATATTGAAAAATTTCAAAACAGACTGTGGCCCCTGATCACCTAGTTTAGAAAAAGTAAATCCTCCTGTTTGTAAAAGAAAATGTTCTAAAATGAAACAAAAGTTATTCTTGTGGATTTTATTTGTGTTAAAGAATCTCCTATAATAAATCTGTTTTTGAGACCTATTCATCTTTCTGAGTTGCATTCTTCTGTACTGAAAATTGGCAACAAAACTAAAATAATTTCAAAAAAAAAGAAGAAAAAAAGAAGAGGCTCATCTGAGATGAATGGAAGCTTTTGAAAATGTGTGCAGGTGGCTAACCACAAGTATGAGCTTGTTTCTGAAAATCTTCATCAGATTTATTTCTGTGCTGTAACATGTAATAGAATAAATGACATTATGAAACTATAAACTATTCTATTTTCGCTTGGTTGGATTTCTAGGCAGTTAAAATAAAGATAAATGTTCTCCAAGTCAGGCTTCTCATTTTGACATTCTTATTATAAATAATGTAAATTACATCAGAAGATCTCCATCAGATTTAAGGGAAAAAAGTTTTACATAAGGACTTGCAAATTTATGTTCAACATTATCGCTTTCTCTGTGCTTGGAATGATTGTATTCCAAATAATTTTACTAGCTATAAACATCATCTATTTCTCTGTGGAAGTACTAATTCCTTTTCAAAGTTTACCACTCAAAACACCCATCATAGCTAAGCTGATGTTACTCCATATATAACTAGTGGCCTTTTACTAATGCAAAATGTATTACTACGTATGACTAATTTTGACAGCATCGATTATTATGTCTGATATCTTTTAAATACTGCTAGAGTAATATTTTATAGATTGGTTTAAAATTTTGTGATAACAACGGTCTTTCCTTTCTGCTGATTACTATGTCTATTTAATAATACAAAACTCAATATTTTAGAGCCCTTCTAGAACCCTTCTTATAGCCTAACAAAAACAATTGCAGGTTTTTGATACTTAGGGTCCACTCACATTATCTGTAGTTTCAATTTTCTTTTTTCTCCAGAAAGAATGGCTTTCAAATAGTATAAATGCTAAGTCAGTATTGACTAAGAGGGAAGAATGAAACTGTATTTAATTGCTATGTGATTCCTGCCAGTATGTAACTCCATAAGCATATTCATAGTTCCTAATAATGTGCTGTGTACTGTAAGAATTCTTAGAATATCATCTCAGTTACCTAACTTCTAAACTACATAGCTTTCCATTTAATGACTGATCTGTATATCTATCTTGATAAACCCTGATCTTGTACTAAGAAGTCCCTATGTGTATTATGCTTATTATGCCATATTCTTATTCAGTAGAATCAATATCTTCATTAAGAGAACTGCATTCATAAGCACAGCAGAGTTCACTGAAAAATGATTATTCCTACAGAGAAGGAGCTACAGACCTTGAGGAGTCCTACAGGGAAATCAAGGAAGCTAAATGACAATGTATTGTTCCTTGCAGAAGTGCATATTGCAAAAACCTACAGGAATTAATTAGAAAACTGAAATGTTGAACAGTAACAGATCATTAAAAAAAAAAAGTGTTTTGAGCTGGACCTTCAGATTTAGAGGTTTTTTGCTTTTTTTTGTTTGTTTGTTTTTAACTCCTATGGAAAGCACCTTTGAAATGAGAGTTATATGTGTAAGGAAAGACATATTCAGATAAAGGTGTAATAGAAGCTTAAATATAAGACACTTCATTAAAAGTTCTTTAAAGGAATACGGTATTCCAATACCTGTACTAAGAAGACACAAAGATAAATAGAGCTTGTCATTCCTTCAATTAAAGCATTATTAATGCTTTAGGCTGGGAAAATTAAAAAAAAAATCAATTCAAGCTTCAGGTATGAGAGAAAAATCATTTGAAATTATACTGGACAATATTAGAATAACATGCTTAGAAATAACTATCCTACTTTTTGAAGTAGTCATTTATCATTTTCACAGCAAGTTTAGGTTTATCCTTTTACCACATGATGTACCCTACCAGAAGTAAGTAAGAATCTGAAGTTTTCCCTGTTTTCAGGAAAAGATACAAAACAAAAAAAGAACTCAACACATTAACTCTGTGGAGCTGAGGACGTTATAACCTCAATTGGTAAACACCTTTCTATATCATGTGAAGAACAAACAGTACTCATATACTTGGGAGCTGTCATGAAATCTGACAGTCTGTCCCACAGATGCTCAGACTGGCTATGGAAAAAGTTCCCTGGTGTGCAAAGAAGCTTGAGGATGTCTGTCTGATACTGCAAGGCTGAACAGATATAGTAAAGAACCTTTGTCATGGCTGAAAGGAAGGAAGAGAGGACATATATAATCCAAGTATAAAACAAAAGGCAAGTAAACAAGTTTGACATATTTGATACAAATAGGTGAGAAAGCATTATACTCCTAACTATCCATTTCTGTATAAAGTGAACAATCAATGGCCCAACCCAACAAATTCCTTTTTCCTCTGAACAATCTGAAGATTGCCACACAGAGGTCTTTAAAGTACAGGTGCTTTATGAAGGACTAAGGCTATAAATACACATGGATTTACTGATCCATGTATAATTCAAGCTGGAGACCACAGAGATTTAGGGTACAAGAGAAGCAATGACAAAACAAGGCTGTATACATAGCTTAATCATGTTAATAATGCAATTAGTTGTGTTATCAGAAAAATATATATTCTGAAGAATACAGAGCAAAATAGGAAAATATGTAGAGAAAAAATACATATTTTTTTTCTTTTTATAAAACAGTTTTATCTTGTTGGATAAAACTTGAATAGTGAAGGATTATAAGAAGGAAAATGAACTTTATGATGAAATTGCATATTCTGTCAAATGGTATAATTTATGCATCTACTTATGAAACTCATGCATGTCTAACAGCATAGATAGAGTTGTCTTTATATTGCATTTATCAGTTCCTCACCCAAACCATTAATTTGGCTGGAACCTTGCTTCAGGATCTGGTATGCAGAAATGATCACTCTACTATCCCACAGTGTGTATGAGTACTATTTTAGCAAGGATTAGAGGGGGAGTGTATTTTTATCACTTGTATTTGGTCTGGTACTCTGTCATTGAGACTTATCTTTTTAGATGCAACAGTGAATCATTTGTACTAAGTAATACAATAAACATTATTATGTATACTCCACACAGACAGTAGTTAGTGAGTCTTTACCTCTAGGTTTTGGTTCATAGATATGAACAAAAGATACTGTGAATTTAGTAAGGCAGATAAGGAGAAGAGAATAGTACTGCATCAATGCTGACTTTGATTATTGCAGTCCCTGGCTCTCACATTTCTAAATTTTAAAACAAAATAAATCAGTTCCTCACTTTGAATACCAGCTGGATTTTAACAGTGAAAAGGTGACATGATGCCTTCAGGCAACTTTAAAAACATCTTGACTTAAGTTTTCTTTCTACTGTTGAAATTAGCTGAAGAACTTAGCTTCAGGTAGAAATAGGTAAGAGTTAGTGTAACAGCATTCTAGATTAATGCTTCTTAATGACAGAAGGCAACTCTTGCTACCTCATCTATGATTCATATTGAGTTGCTATAGCTTCTCATGGTTTGAAAGTCAAAAATTTCTGATCTAGATGTGAAATGTTCGCCATGAGATTTTCACCATCAATGAGTATTTCCCTCATAATCCGTTTGAATGTTCCAACTCTTGATTTCATCCCATACATTTTTATTCTAATCCTGAATGACAGCCTAATGACATTTTTCTCTCTCTTAAAGAGAGAGTAATATCTACAGATATTTGAAACTAATTTGGTTTGTCCATTGTTAATCATCTCTGAGATTTCCCAATGACTTTATTTTGTTTTCTAAGGTTAATGGTCCTTTCGATGCTACTGAATTAAGACATAGATATAGAGAGTAAATGACTTTGAAGAGAAGGAGGAAGTAAATTTAATTCAATAGCAGTTTTAGATCTGAGGTATCTTTCTATCCCTTCTCCTGTTGGAATAACCACATCCCATGCCACATGGCAATGTCTATCTATATTCTCTGAATCTCATATTGGGGTCTCCTCAGCCTTAGCATCCTCTCACTTCTTCCTACCATCAAAGTAACTCAATTATTGTACAACTATCCAGATTTGGATACAACTATCCAACTATCCAGATCATGTGAAATTTCCTTATTAATGTGGGATTCACATGTTCTCTTACAGAACCTGTGGAAAGAAAAGAGTAACTGAAGAGATGATAGCTGAATTTTCTTCCTGATCATCAGTATTAGAATGTATTGGTGCTTGAGTAGGATTAATTTTTGTAAAAACAATCTGCCACTTTTATACTACAGAAAGATGGATATTGATTAGAAAAGTCCAAGAAAGTGCTCAGGGAAGAATAAAACTGTGGAAATCATCTTTGAAAGACTAAATATTTATGCATTGGAAATCACAATTCTTTGTAATCAACATGTCGAAGTATGGTATTTTTTGTTAGATATATATATTTTAACTAAAATTTGTTTGGAACTCAGAAATTTGCTTGTGTAAAAAGAAGGAAATATCTACCTAATGTTATCTAGAATTCAGTGTGAATTATACTCCCTTTTACTGAAATCCCACATACATTCTTTTTTGAAAGATAAGTTAGAATTTGGTCATTTTACTACCACATGGAAAATCAGTAATAATCCAACAAGCAAAATCCTGGACTAGCACATATAAAATCCTTCACACAGAAAAAAAAAAAAGCAACACACAGAAGAATTATTATGAAATTTCTTAGCAAATAAGAATTCAGTAGTCACAGAATATTACAAACAGTATTTGAAATATAACCTTTACATTAAACCTACTAGATGACAACGCTGCTTTATCCAAGACTTTCTCATTTAGCTTTGTCCTGTTTCTTATAAATCTCAGATTAATGCATTTAACTGCAGGCTATATCTAAGTGCTAAAATCTTTATACCTTATAATATCGACAAGAAGTCCTGTCTCAGTTAAAAAAAATCTTCAGATGGTCCATACAGTATAGTGATGGGTTTCCTGAAGCAAGCCTTGACAAACTCTCAAATTGTGTCCAAAAGTGTCATGAGTGTTGTTTTTAATTTCAGATGCTTATCCTGAATGAAACCTTGCAATTTATCAGAGCTAGAATGAGAATATATGTCGTGGGAGGAGAAGAGTTGTTTGTTCATTTGCTTTTAAGTTGTTATTCTCTTACTTCTTGATCTTCTAAGAGCTGGCTGAAAAAGGAAAGGAAAGGAAGGGAAGGGAAGGGAAGGGAAGGGAAGGGAAGGGAAGGGAAGGGAAGGGAAGGGAAGGGAAAGGAAAGGAAAGGAAAGGGAAAAGAAAGGAAAGAGAGAAAAAGAAGAA
>VWPW01029670.1:678954-884986 GCA_013389825.1 Crypturellus undulatus
GGAAAGGAAAGGAAAGGAAAGGAAAGGAAAGGAAAGGAAAGGAAAGGATCTTACTGTAACCTGTAAGATTTAAACAGTTAAACAAAGAGACAAACATACAAAACTAAGAGTTCAAACAAGTTCTTAGAATTAGAAAGAAAAAGTATAGGTAGTGGAACTTGCCGTTATATCCTCCAGTTTTCTCCCTTAAGATATATTTAGGATTTATTTATCTCTTAATCTATATATAATAACAGAGCAATAAAAATAGCTCTGGGCTGAAGAGCTGGTAGAATATTTATCACTCATCATGATAACCGCAATTCTGTGGTTCTATGGATGTTATTCTCAGTAATATTGAGAACTTAAACAAGTTTTTTTCTTCTCTATGCATGTTCAGGAGTCCCTAGATCACTTTCAGATCTGTCTTCTGATCCGTTTCATCAGGGAAGATTTCTGTACCAATAGGCTAATTGCATAAGACTCTTTTCTGAAATAATCCTTACTAATGAGTTTAGATTTTTTTTTCCTTTTGTTTGATGTTATAGCCATATAACTGCTAGCTGGATTAACTTCATATGAACACATGAACATATTAACTTCACACAGACTTTCCATCCTGTATTGCAATCTTCTTCAACTATTTGAGATTTTTTTTCTACTTTTTTTTCTTTTATTCCATTTAAAAACTAGTCATTTGGGAGGCAGGTTCTGTTAATTCATCTGGGACCTACCTTCATGCTGGTCAGTAAACACTGTGCAAGCAAGAGGAGCTTTGCTGAAGTGCTTGGAGATTCGGTCGCCTTCTTCCTACTTTAATCAATGTTTTAATTTATTCTTGAATGAATAAAACACAAAAGATGGTAATATACCTAGACTAAGCACCTCAAGATCTAGCAGCTTTGATAGTAATTATCTATGGAACTAGATAAACTAGACACACTTAGTTGAGTGTGAGCTGAGACAAAGCCTACCAAAGAGATTACGGACCAGTTCTTTAAAATTAATTTGGAAACCTAAATCCTATAGATTTCAGCAGCAGCTAGACATTTAACTTTTATAAGAAAATAAGAAAAAAGAAAAAACAAGTTACCTCGAGTAACTTGTTTCAGAGTTGCAGAAAGTGATGGAAGCAAGAATTAAACCAAAGTAGCCTGAAATAGATTATATTCTTCCATATTTTTTAATCTGATGTTACTTCACAAAAAGTATTGTTTCATCCTTTAACTAACAGAAGCACTAAAAAGGTCTGAGAAACTTAAACATTTACATAGTTTTATAAGGAAAGGTTTCTAAGGACATCCAGAGTTAGCAAAACAAATGAAAAAGCTGTCTTTTTCTCACAACAAAGATTTGCTTGTTGCTTTCATTAATATTATTTTCCTAGCTTCTTCCCTAATTCAATTTCTCCAGGTGCTTGTTTATGCTTTAAATACTTCAGCTCTCTTTTAATAGTAAATGAAGTATCTTAGAGGCATTGCTAGACCACAGAAACAAAGATAGCTCATCAGACATTCTTCAGGACATCCAAGTCTGTATTTTCCTTAACCTCAGGCTGGTAAAGAGAATGAAAATTCAGTACAAATTCTGATGTCCTCCTCTCCCAACTCCCATTAACACTAAATGAAAGCATTGGACAATGAAGATATGAAAATATGATCAAAAACATTGTCCTACCAAAATGCATCAAAAGGAATGAGGTCTTGTTGAATGTCTTATAAGATTCAATTTCCAGTTAAGAAAAGAAAAACAAAAGAATGAAAAAATCAATAGTCTAAGAAATCAAAATGAAGGAGAAAACTATAAGAAAGCGCTGCAAAATAGTTGGCTAGAGAACTTTTTGTTAGACAGCTAAAATAAAAATAATCTTCAAAAAAGGTCTTCAAATACATAATTGCAAGTGTCACTTGCAATAACTAAATGAGCATCTACCTTGTGTAATAAATAGATGAAAAGTTCTTACTTCTTACAGGTAAGCTTATTATTAACATAATGATTGCTGTAATATCCCATTGGGTATTTAATTTTAAACATTTAGCTTTAAACATTCAGATTTTTCATTAGTATAACTTGTTTACTGTTTTTTTCTCATTGTTCATACCTCTGATAATCACTCCTACTAAAGGAAGCTCCAAAGAACCCTCTAGTTCAGTTATCCTGTCCCTTGATATGGCAAGCAACAGATGCCTGGAGAAGCATTCAAGGAAAGGGCAACCATATCTATCATGATGGAATCTTTGGCGGGTTCCAGTTTATGGATTTTCCGAGTCAGATTTAATATCATTATGTAATGGCCTTTGGTGGCCTTTGTTTTCATGAATTCTTGTAATACTTATAAAACCAGTTTGGCTTCACAGTGTCCTATGGCAATGAGTTGTACTGTCTGTCTACCTATTATCAAAAATTCCATTTTACAACCTCCTCTCTTCTTTTTATGAGCCTCAGCATCACTCATTTCCTCATCACAATCACGATTTTACAGTGTTCTATTACGACTCCTTCAGTGCTCTCTTCCTCTCTGAAGAGGTCTTGTGTATAAAATCATTCTAGATAGAAATCATTCCATCCCTCAGCTTGGTTGCTTTTTCTTCTATCTTTTCTAGTTGTACTATACAATTTTAGATTTTTAGATTAATGCCTTTGAGAGCGAATAATGATCTTATGGCTAAAGTCTTAGACTAAATTCAGCAAAAGAGGATTAAAATCCTGTTTGTGTCACAGATTATATATTATTCAGCCTCTTGCTTAATTTTGAGTCACCATTCTCTGCTATGTGAATAAATTCTTCAAAAAAAGAATAGTCTCTAGTTCCATCATGTAGAATATAATTCACCATAACTGAATACTATGAATACCTGAAATACTGGAATGCTTGAAAATAATGCTTAGATAACACTACAGCATGTGAATGATTTGGATTGACATGATCACATCTGTTTTTGAATCAGACCACTAAAGAGCCTCAAAGGTAGGTCTGGTTATCTCATTTTTTTCGGTGTTCATCTTGGAAAAGCTTTAAAGAATGACTGATTTACAGTTGGCTTGACCTCAGACCAGAAAGTCAGACATTCAAAACTACTGGCAGTTCTACAGCCATTAATTATGTTACTTTGTTTAATCTGTAGCCAAGTCTGCTGTGCCAGACACTGCAGAACGCTGACTACCTTCAGAAGGAGCCATGTTTCCCAGTCTTTTTATATTCTTTAAATTTCTCCCAATCATTGGTTCTGACTAATTTTGAGGAAAAACAATCCACATAATTTTCCTTCAGATTATTTTCTAACACCAATTTTTCAGAAGGTTGAGTTTCTGAACTATAAATAACTATGAATAAACTTGAGTTAGAATGTCAACTGACAAAAAGTGAAATAAAGAAATCCCATCTTTATTAGGTCATCTACACCTGGGTATGTTAAAACTGTAAGAAAAAGTCAATAAAACCCAATTATCAATTAACCAGGTTGCAGGATGATTAAATAAACGCAAGGGAAAAGCATCCATTGATTCATCCTAATATATAATCATGGATCAATAATTTATATCATACTCTAAAAAGTGGATAAGAAATTTGGAAAAAACTCACTGGCTTTTCTTCTAATAAGTATATGCTGATTTCTTTACTCACATCCACTTATTTCTGGTGCTTTTTCACCCCAAACACCATTTACTGTATCACCTTCCATTGCAGATCTGTCAATTATAAACAATATGATGCTTATAAAACCTTTTCCTTTTCTAAGATTTATTTTCACAGAGTAAATAGAGAAAATGTTCAGAGAAAGCTCATACAGTCTCATGCCACAAAAGCAAATGAGGAGGATGTCAAAGTAAATGAGAGAGCATTTGAACTTCAAATCATATTAAGGTACGGCTTTCTAATCAGTGGATAGTATCTCTGAATTTCTGTACCTTGCCATGGAGCCTAAGGCATCTCAGCTGGAGTTCAATAAGCCCCAAGGCTTTACTCACACTCACAGATAACATGTAGGAAAACATCCACTGTGGGAATCAGAAAATTTTAATGAATGTTATTGAGCATTTGCAATTTTTTTCCACTACACAAAGCTCAGTATAGTTAGAAAAGAAAGGGAAATAATAAAAATCTCACTTCCCTTTCTGTCCTAAGCACTTTCTCACAGGTATCTTTATGTACATGGAGAGATAATATCAGAACATGTCCTAATTACTTAGGATATATTAATTGTAATAAAGGCTACAGAATCATTTCAAACAAACAAACAAACAGGAATTCCTTTTGCAGTAAACAATTTACTGGGTCACTGTATGGATACATATTACCTTTCCCAGAAGATTTCAACAAAATAATCCAGTTGTTAGTTGCTTCTTTGTAGAAGGAGGTAAGGTGCAACTAGGTTTTTCCCCTAGTGTGATCAGCAGGTCAGCTCTGTCTATGGCAGCAATGCAAAGTTAATGCATTAAGGCTTCCACTATTTTGAACATCAGATGATTTAAGCACGAAAAAAGAGGAAAACAACAAAAAAAACCCAGTTTCATCCTCCAAGGATGACTACCCTCCACGCAGACTCACTCCTACCTCACCTCAGTGTGCCATAGTTTAACCATTCTATGTTCCTGGCTTGCATTTAAAGTAATTTTCTCCTCAGGGAATGACTGCACTTAATCGATCCATGTAAGCCCATCTCACTGGAAGAACTCCAAGGCTCCAAAATCCATCAGAGAAAAGCTAGCAAACTTATTAGACCCAAACATCTCCGAGACATTGCCCAGTAGAATTTTATTCCATTTTTAAGAGAAAGACACTGAAGCAAGAACTGCTGGAGGAAAGTCATCCATAAATAAAATACTGTGAAGGACCTTTTATAGAACTGCAGTAAACAAAAAAAAAACTTGGATATTATCCTCTATAAGGTAAAAGCTTGTGGGCAGCTTACATCATAAATATACCATAATACAATAAGTGTGTTGGTACCCATCCTGGTATGTATCCATTTATTTCTCTAATAAAGCCAAACATATTCCATATCTGAGTAGCAACTGACAAAATTCAGCATTTCCCATAATGGATTCTAAGATGACCCAAGCACTCAAGTTTTTCAGAAAATTTCACTTGCAAACCTTGCAGACACGCTTTACTATTTCCAGCTGTATTATTATCCACACCATAAGCATCAATAATAGTTATTTGTTATGTCATCTGATATTTTTGCAAGCTTGGCCTTTTTAAAACAAATAAGTTCAGGCATAAATATAAAAAAAATATACAAGGTTATTACAATGCCCCCTGTACACTTATCTGCTGCTCCTTGAGTCTTCACAGTCGCCAGCATTAATCTTGACTTGCAAAAGCAAAAGACTATGGGGCCAATTACTTTTAGAACCTACTTTACAGGTTATTTAAAAATAAACTGAAAAACCTGCACAGAAAACAAAATTCTGGTGTCTTTCTGGACCCTGCAGCCCATATTCCATCTTATGAATTCTCTTCCATCCCTGCAGCTGGAACTCAGCATATACATCATTGTCCTAAATTTACTTATGTACTGTGTGATATATGTTTGTTCATATACATAATTATTGGTTTGAAATCTCTTATTTTAGCTTCCTTCTAAAACTTTAGCACTTTATTTACAGAGTATGAGAAGCTTTATGCTTTTAATTGACTCATTCTGTGATTCAATATTTGCTTGTGTTACCTCTGTGGAAACACAGTATTGTAATGCTTCCCTTTTATCTGTATCTTTTTGCTCTTTCAGTTAGTTCTTTGGAGATTCTTCAAAGGTGGTTCATCATCTTTTTTTTTTTTTTTTTTCCCTAAAGTACACAGGGCTGAAATATCTATGAAAAATCTAATAATGAGATAAGCAGCTTGCTCTTTTACTTACATTTCTTCTTAAAAGATAGATGGCCCCAAAGTACTCATTTAACTAGCAATCCAGCGAGACTAAATCCACAGCACGTTAGTCTCCTTTAAGAGGTCACACACAGTGAAAGATTCTCTGTACTATCAGATTTACTCACTAGTACTCCAACTCAAAACCTTGTATTCATAATATTAGAAGTCTGCTGCCATAGGCATGGAAACTTGGTTTTGGAAATGCGAATAATGTGTTAGAAGTTATATGTTTCCTTAGTTACTATTTAATCGGTGAGTTTTTCTTAAGGATTCTGTGGTACCCACTGCCTGGCCCTATTACCACATCAAATTTGGACATTTTTGCCTGCGGATGAGGGAGAAGTAGTAGATTTGAGGCTGAAGCAGCTATGGCAGTGGAATACCTTGAATTAATTGACATCTTCAGTCCATGACTTCTTTTTCTCTTAAGGCAAAGAAGGACCAAAATGGCTATCTCAAAGTCCTTGATCCTATGACTCTTCTGGCCAAAGGTGACTGGGGCTTCTGGGTTTAGGGAAGACCCTGAAGCGAACAGGAACATGTCACCAATGACAAGCTGTGACTGCGAAACTACTGGGATAAAGAGGTATGTGAAAGTTCTCCATTTTAACTGTGCTGTAGCACAGCAGTCTCTGTAGCAAGTGAACATAGGTCAGGCTGCCCCCAGAGTCTTCAAGAGCATATAGAGCTACTGACATTCCTACACCCAGCAGCAGTCCTGTCATCTGAAGCCTCCTGATGCCTCACCAGCTTACCCTGCCACCAGAGAAATGCCCTCGAACAACACAAAATTAAGCAATCCTTTTCCTCAACTGAATTTTATGAGAGGTGAAGGGGGGGCTGCAATCAACCCAGCAGAACAGGATAGATGAGGTGGAAAGAGATAAAAAAAGTGAAAAGGTCAGTGAAAAGAAACAAATGGTGGAACAAGAGGAAATGAGAACAGAAAGTATGAAGAAAATATTTCAAACCAGGGCATATTAAGAAAAAAACAAGGACTCCTAGGAATGTCTCCATGAAATTCTGCTGAAGTTGTGGTACAAATAAGCTTATATTTCAGATTCACTAGAAATGATAATCTAAGGGAATCTGAGAGAAATAAAATTCAAGTAACCTTAACAACTGCCTGTATTTTTCACCTATTCGTCATGTCATAATTAAGTCTGGACCTCAGCTAAATCTCTGTTTTTGGGCTTAATTTAATAGATGTTGAATGGATAGAGAGCACATTTTTGCAGGCTTTTGGATTAGCATTGCAATTAAAAATCGTTCCGAAAACTTTCTGTCACAAGTAGTATAAGTTTTTTAATAAGATTACTTTTGTTAGAATTTCCTTTGCAAAATAACAAAAAATGCTTTTAGACTAGATATTAGTACAACATGATATGATGTTATATATCATCATTTAGCAAAGCTGTCATGTTTTATGCTTTTTTTTTTTTTTTTTTCGGTTCACCTTTTTTTCCTGGTCAGGCAAAAAAAAAAAATAAAACAAATTTTAGTGTAGCACAAATACATGCACAATGAGTAACTTTGATTTCAATAATGCTTCACCAGCTAATATGGCAAAACCTCCCCCAAATATGAATTGCTAATAAATGCATGGAAGATACATTAAAATTTCTATCAAAAAATCTATTTTATAAACAGTCTCAAAATAAAAAAATACTATCTGAAATATATAAGCCTTGAATATAATGAGCAATCTCTCAATTTTTTAATATTTCCTGAAAACTAAACTAAGGTGTAGTAGAAAACATTTGAGGATCAGTAAAACCACAATAATTACTCTTGAAACTACCAAAAAGTACAATCAGGCCCCTTTCTAAAATAGCTCTTCTGCATCATCATCTTTGTCAGTCATTCCTTTAAATAAATCCCTGGTTAAAATTAAGAAAATGTAAAAGGATATGCTTCTGGAATTACTTCATAAATTGATTAATTTTTGAAAGATTTATCTCTGATTAATGAGAAAAGACAGCTGAAATATGTGAAATGAAGCTATAAATACATTGTACCTATTTATACTGTCATTTTTCAAACTTTCTTTTTCTGAGCATACTTGCATAACTTGCATAGAATCCAGGAATTCCAGAATATCTTTTTTAATCAATATTTCAGGAACTTTTATTAGGGGTCTTCTGCAAATAAAGAAATTAGGGAATCTGCAACTGAAATTTATACCACATTAGAGTTACATTATAAAATTATTTCAGCAGTAGCTCACCATCACTGGTCTTGAACCAACAGTGACCCACCAAAGAGGACTCGCTTTATTTGTACTCAAAGGAGGCTGAATTGTACCCAAGGTCACCAAAAGAACGTGAAGTTCATTCACCCAGAGCTCATTATAGTGTAAGGGTATTAATTATGCTGCACATTCCTGCACTATTGTCAGTGTACTAGAGCACTGTAGAGTCTAAGAATCACATCAAATGCTGTAATGAGAAACTAAGATAAGAAGTTAAAAAAGGTGGAGGTTGCTCAATTTCAAGGGCTTTGCTTATATTCTTACTTATTTCAAATCTGTTCTCACTTTGGAAAATATTTAATATTTAAAAGATAAAGTAAAAGATGGCAACGCAAGCTTTCTTCTTCTGTAGGTATAAAATAGAGCTGTGATTTTTCCACTATGCAAAAATAAGCCTAAAATTATTTTGAAAGTAGTTTATTTTTGAAGTTTCAGCTGCAAAGCAGCAGTATTAGGAATAGCAACCACCCAGAACTGAAGGTAGTTCCTTTTAATGAAAGCTGGTATAAGCTGTACTGCACTGTTCTACTGCTCTTTGGCATACTCTTTTTTGGTGTTCCAATAGTGGTATATTAGGACCAATTCTATAATTCTTATTCTATAAAACCTATCAATAGAATTATTCTTACTACAAAGGACAAGAAAATAGTGTGCATATTGTAATCAGTGGGAGCTTTGGGTAGATGAAAGCTACAAGGTATAACTGCTTATAATTGCCATTTTTAAATGTAATGACATTTTCTGTATCTTTGTAAGGAATTCGAAATTTCTTCATTACCAGTTCAGTATTTAAATTCTGAGGGTTGCCTAAATCTAGCAACTGAAGCTGAGACTTGAGATAAAAGGGAAAGGTTTTCTGAGAGAAAAGTAGTTCTGAGAAAAGTAGCTTCAGCCTTAGATGATCCTGATACCCGATACAATAGAAAAGCTGAAGAAGAGATTAGCCATTTGAAAAATGACCATTTCAAAGAAGTTTATTGATTTCTTAAAGGAGTATTCAACAACAAGAAAAAAAAAAACACATTATAAACATAAATGGCAAAGATCCTAGTGGTAGGTGATTACTTAGATCCAAAGTACTCATAGTCTGCTGCTGCAAAATAAGACAAAAATGTTGCTATGCAGTAAAGAGATAGCATTAGCTAAGATAGCATGTGCCAATTTGGGGTGACACATTCAGACAAAAAGGTGCTGCTAAAAGAATTCAGAAAAGCTATAAGTGTATAAGTAATTAAAAAAAAGTACACATCAGTAAACTGTTAAGTGCACAAGCTCCTACACAATTCATCTGATGGCAGATCCAGCAGTGTTCCTAATAAATTAGAGTCTCTAAAATTATGTGAGACCTCATTCATTTAATACTTAAAAAAAATGTCACGTGAAGAGTTGCTGAGGTTTCTGTTCTGCAAAATGATTATGCTCTATATATGAGATGTAAGGACATAGCCATAGGCCTAGCAACCAGCTCAAAAGCTCACAGCCAGAAGCACTAGTGCTAGATACAGTGGCATGTGTAAGAAAATATAGTAAAAGGAGAGCAGATAGCAATTTATTTACAATAAATGACTAACTCGGGATTGCACATTATTGTATCGGTTTATTATTTCATAACTTGTTGCTATTCAGAACACTTAATCTGTGGAAAACACATTAAATATTTTCTCACAAAACAAGAAGTAGAAACTACAGTGACTTTTTTTCATAAGTAAAAAGAAGAACCAAAGAAAAAAATACAGAGTAAGGGAATTAAAAGCAGACAGTTAACTCCCTTCCTTATAAAACTTTTGGAACAAATAATCAAAAAAATATACATAGCATTTTGAAGAATACAAGGAGATAACTAACAGCTGTCAAGAGCAAATCATGACAAATCATTCTAAGCTTCCTTACTACAAGTTAAAAAAAATCTAGGGGATAAAGAGGAAAAATGGATGGATGGGATTCAGTTTTTTAAGTACGATATTCAACACCAGATTCATGAAGGTATGCAAGACAACTGTACAAGGCTGACAGACATGACCCCCATGAAATCAGCTACCTTCTAGTTGATAGCTGGAGGCCAGGAACTAAATCTTGCCTAAATGATAACGGGCATGGATCACAGGAACCCAAACCCCAAATCAAATGTCTTATGCCTTGGCTTTCAAAATGTATTTCTAGGAAATGCAAACACCCACTAGTCGTTGTCAAACTGAAAAGATTTTATCAAAAGAAGCAGCAAAGGACTTTGGTACAGTTCAAGATTATCCAAGTCACCAACAGATGAACAAATCTGAAATTCTCAAAGTTTTATATTATTTGTAAATATGCTCAAGGACAATAACAGAATTGATAGGCAAATAAATTACCTATTAAAAATGACATAAATAAGCAGGTGGCAATATAAATAACTTGCTAGTTATCAGTACTTCTGAAAAGGAATACATAATTATTATGGATCAGAGTAGGTAACAGACCAAGAACTGGATATCACGGCAATATCAGGAGTAATGCAGGCATTATTAACAGGAGAAGAACCTGCAAATCACATAAAGTAATCTTTCAATGCTGCTATTGTATTCAATGCTGAACAGACTTTTAATGAAATATTTTGTCCAAGAAGGGGCCACACACTTGATGAAGATACACCAACATGATAACAGGCTCAAGTTTGCACAAGGCTATTGCAGAGAAGAAATATATTCCCCACATTAATGAAGAATCTGACTAGCAGAGCTTAAACTGCAGTGCACAAGGCTCCATCTAGCAGTGACAAGGATAGTGAAAATCTGTAATGGTTTCCCAGGGACACCACAACCTCATTGCTGCAATCATTAAGGATGGCTAAACAACCACATCTCAAGAATAATTTAACCCAATGGGCTGAAAATTGAACAAGATGACCTCCTATGGCCCAGTTTGCCTTATTTTTTGGGGTAGAATGTAGTGTTCTATTTTCCAATGATGCATTTAGCATAATTTGTTATACCTACCGAATTACTATTCAAGGAAATACTCAAATGCAAAGTACAATAAATCTCAGCACTACTGCTCATGACCAAGTTCCATTTTGCAAGGACTTCTTTATTGTAAGTGATTAATGTAGTACATTATCCCTAAACTTACAATGAAGCCCATGAGAACAATTAATTTTCTGATAAATTAGAAGGTAGTTAATTAATCTTAGTTAAAGTTAATTAAAATTTTACTCCTTTAAGAAAAGAGTTGGTCCATTTAGCATATGTCAGTCTATTTTCTCTAATTACCTTAGCAAGGAAATATTATAAATTCTTCAACTTTATTTTTAAAAGCACTTGAATTCTTGCATATAATTCTCTGTTCAAGAAAAGTAATTATGTATAAATCATTAGTTAATATTAATTAATTTCTGTCTAACGTAATCAGACTATCTTTAATGTCTAGGTCATGATGACATCAGAGCTAATTTGTCAACAAAATTTACATCTAAATATTCTTTTTATAATTTATAAAGAGTCTGAAGGAGACTGTGTAAAAGTGTTAAAAGTGTAATGCTCAGAGTACTTAGCTCCAGCATCATGGGATTTAGAAATCACAGGTCCACATATTAGCTTGGGCAACAGTCACTTAAAAACTCCTTTATACCATACTGTCTGCTGTGTCTTGCAATGAAGTAGGACTATCAAAAAAAAAATGAAACTATGCAATACTTCAGACCTTGTAGAAATTGTAACTCAGAGACTGAGCTCTACCTTTTGTCCTTATACAATATATTATTCTCACTAATATTTCAAATTTAGGATCTTATGGATCATCAACAGACTGGCTGCTTAGCAGTGCTATAGAAATGCAAAGCTATCATAAAATCCAGTTTAACTGGATTGTATGCTCTGCTGGTCATAAAAGTTGAAATAAAATATGATTCAAGATAATAGGTAAAATCTTGAACCTATAGGTACATAGGTAAAATAGGTAAAATATGTAGTAATTATGCTATCATTATCTTAAAATGCATTATTATAAAATGCAAATACTTCTGAATATCAGCATGCAATGTGAATCCTGATGTTTGCTCTTTCCATGAGAAAAATACTGTGAAGAAAAGAGTGGTTGAGGAAGAATAGAGTCAAATTATATTTAAAACACCTTAAAAAAAAGCAAATGGTATTTGGATACCTTAAAGATGCCAATCACCTAGTATTCTAACGTATGTTAGAGCTTTGGAATACAAAGATAATTTTTAAAGCACTTATGTACATAATGCATAAAATTATAAATTTCTGAGAAATCTATAAACCAACACATTCTGGCATTTTCAATAAAGCCTTTAACATCCTTTCTTACTTTGTCTTAAATAATCTTCCCTATTTCACCAGTTTACTTAAAGTATGTGAATATATTAAGAGAAAAGTCTTGACTTAAATTACACATCAAGAGATAGTAGGGGGAGCTTTTTTTTTCTTTTGATTTGGGGTGTTTTTCATTATTTAATTTATAGCACAGAAAAACAGAGAGGTCATGCCTGAGTAGGAAAAAAATATATATTTTACAGAGTAGACTGTAATCTGGAATTATTGGAAATATACTCGTCAAAAGTTAGCAATTTCCAAGATATATGGGTAACCCAGGAGGGAATGTTGGGATAATGGTAACTGAGGTTTAGGCTTCTGAATCCCTCCGATGTTTTTTTTTTGCAGTCCAACATTACAAAGTTGGGCTGTGTTGAGACATAAAACTGATTCTTAGGCTTTGCTGTAAGAAATACTGTTCGTGTACTAAGCATATATAATGTAAAATTGTGTTAGAGGAAGATCACACATAATGACTGACCTTTACAAGAAACTGAAGGTGAAAAACACCTTCAGAAATTTTGGTTAAAAGAGGTCTTTTTTTTTTTTTTTTTTTTTCAAGAAATGGAAAATCATGCCCATCTGAATCACTAGTTAATGACTAAAGACAAACATAAAAGAAACTGCTTTAAGCGTGCACGTAATGTCTCCCAGTTGACTGTACTGCCAGACCTCCCCCTTCACACCCTGGAGCGTGGGATGGACATCCAGCCACCTTGGCGATGGTCCGGACTGTCCACACTCTGACCAGCCATGATGAGCAAGGCAGCTGTTCAGGAGGCAAATGGGGGCATGAAATGCCTCTGCACTGTGATCAATTTGTTTAAAAGCTTTTATAGCAATATGAATTTTTTTTAGGTGAAACTAAAGGAGTACTTTAGCAACTTTTAGGAGGAACTGTGTAGGGGGTTAGAATTCTTTTAGGTGTACTGTTATCAATAACAGTCTCTTGCACACTTAAGAAATTGCAGATGATTACCGGTAATCCAAACTGTATCTCAGTGCTACAGGAATAAATACAAGTGACTAATGGCTAGAAAGGTTCAAAGTAAACATCTGTTCAAGATCTAAAGTGTTTAAGGCTAGAAACAAGCTTAGCTAATTGCTAATCAATGGACTGATTCCTAAGAAAGAGAGTGTTTTTAAACAGAATATGGTCAATAGTAAACAAGAAATGCAATCTCAGGAGAAAAAATATAGTATCTAAAAAGATAAAGGAGACACAAAAAGCACAGGAATTTACAGGAGAGGATTTTTCTCTTCAACAGAGGAAAATATTTTCATACCTGCATCACCACAGAGTAAATCTTTACTTCTTCCCTGATAATAAAACAGAAAAATTAAAAAGTATTAATGATTTGTAGTTAAAAAATTTAACTATTTGTGATCTATATTTAGGTATGTAAAATTCCCCTCTGAAATGTGAGTCATTTTCTCTTTACTATGTTTAGTAAAATGTATAAAGTAAGATGTATATTCTAACGATTTAATGATACCCAAGCTTACTGTATGGGATGCTTTGAAATAGCTCACAGAACTGCATATGACACTACAACAATGCAACCTATTCTGCGTTATAGAGCGAAATTTAGTGCTTCATCTTTGATGTATGCATGTGGATATAATTAAAAGCAAGAATGAGAAGAGAGAATCTAGAAATGATAAATGATATAGAGAAGGTGAATTTGCATTTCAACTTTAGAATTCAGATGGAAATGAAGGTGTATTTAATCAGGCACTTTATATTAGCATTATTGATTACCTGAAGGGTTCTAGCTGTCACAGGCAAATGTCAGATGTTCTAATTAGATTACTGTACTGCTTGTATGTAAATTAATTGCACAGAGGATTGCATATAAACAAATGCAGTAAATGTGTGCCTTTGTTTTTCATACAGTTGTTTTTTTTTCTCAACAGCTTTTTTATATCTACTGGACGATGACACAAAGAAATAGAGTTTCTGGATGCAGATTTGTTTTGGGATGTTCAGTAATTTCGTGTATGCATACCGTGTGATTCCTGTCTCTGGTTTACCAATGAGTCTATAAAGTCTCACAGAAAGATTAATTACAGCTCACATCAATTTTGGCATCTAGTTGTCATGTACAGAACATAATACCAAAGAGGAAGTAGACAAATTTTGATTAAGTCCATCAGAAAAAAGAGAGAGAGCAATGAGGAGGTAATGGAATTTTAAATAGGGTTGAGTTTGCTGTTTGTATCTTTTTAAGATAAGTGAAGTTCTTAAAAGAAGGAAGTAGGAAGAAACAAGTTAAATGGAAGAATGTTACTGAAAGAGGAACTACTTCCATAAATCAGGAGGATTTGAGAAAATAGATGAGGTTTGGGAACTCATGGATGTCATATTGCTGATAGCTTAAAAATGAGACAGAAAATCTAATAGCTGTCAAGGAGGCAACAGAAATATAGTTATTCTTCTGACCTTTTGCATCAAATTCTTCCTGCAGTGCCAGGCATTTCTCAAAATTCTTTTCAAATTTCCAAATATTTTATTTCTAATATTTAACTGCATAGAGTAAACATGATAAAAACATTTTGTTCCATAGCACTATTTATCCAAGGATTTTAAAAGTCTTGCAAGTATTGCCTAGTGTAAGTAAACTGTAAGTAAATACAATTATATTCATTTTTCAGATCAGTGAGTATAAAGAAAGAATAATTGAAAGGCAGGTCCAAAGTGTAATTCGAACTGATAACAAGTCCAGGAGAGGAACTTCAAAATCCTGTCATCACCAAGTTCGACACTCATTACCAGACATTAACAAAAAAAGTCTGTCAGGAAATCAATTTAGATTCTACAAGGGCTCTTGCATGAAAGTTTTCCAAGAGACTGTGTCTTTCTATTTAGTAAGATACTTGGAAAAACTGTCAGGCATCATAGGTGCCATCTGTGGATGGCTTCTCATCTTTATGCAGGCACTATACATCCTACCAACACAAAATGCCCATGCTGAGGAGGGAGACTCAAAGAAAGTCTGCATCCTAAAGCTTGAAGCCTGCACAATACATGTAAGATTAGCCAGTAGAGTAAAGCTGACCTTAATCCCTGAAGGCCTCAGACCTGATATTTACGAAGCTATGAAATACCAGGGCTCTCCTTTGCTTCTCCACTGGTCTTACTTGCCTAGTTAGCTGTATCAGCCATAAATCCCCAGCCTTCTCCTGTCTTACATACTTCTCCTTAGGTTTTATCTCAAAGTTTCTGTTCCTACTAGCAGTCATTTCCAAATCATTTAAGCTAACATCCAGCTAGTACCAGTTCCTCCCCTCGTGCTAATGTTCATCTCAAAATGGCATGCAGATCACACTAAATAGATCTAATCCTGTACGTATGCTGTCGCCGGACATAAAAAATAATGAGATTAGACTCCATTACAACCAACATATTCCCAATACATTCTAAAATTTATAATGCGCCTCAAATGCATAAATGTACTCTGCCTCGATGTACAGCACTGAGTATATATAACTAATTTACCCAATATCATTACTCATAACCTTGCTCCTCCATTTCTCAATTCAACTTTGCTAAGTATTTTGTTTCTGATGAACATAATTGTTCAAGTGTTTAGAGATTTGGATGCAGAAGAATATCAAGGAGATAGATAGGTCATGGGGACTGTACTGGGGCACGCTGACCTAACTGTGCTATACTCCATGCTTGGCTTATGGACATGTCATGCACACCACGCACACAAACTCTTGCTTGTTATCATATTTTGTGCCATATGATTCTTACGTGCTGTTTATCTGCTATTAGCACCAATTGAAATGGAATTGTAACATGGGACAATCAGCGCTGAGTAGGTGTGTAAGAGCATAGGTTCTCCTTCCCACTCTGCTCCTTGCCGTGGAGGCACCGTGCTCACCAGTGCCTGGAATCTCTCCATCATTCTCTTTGTCCCTCCAGGAAACTAGGGAGCGCCTGCGCAGAAATGGAGGTAATAAAAGCCTTAATTTGACTGCTGTGTGCCTTGTGTTTGTGTGCCTGCTCTCACTGGGTGCTCAGGTGACTGTGTCCTCGCTCTCTAATCCTTACCTCTGGCACAGGCGTCAAGACACACAAATAAGAATGTCGTGGTTGGGAAAAGAGGAAGGTGAGGGGCTAGCAAAGACCACTCATTCGCAGCTAGCCTAGGAAGGTGATGGTCTACCAATGGCCAGTAGCTGCATTGCCTTGCACATTGGCCATCCCTGAGGACTGGCCTGAACTCGCAGGAGGGAGGGGTGCTACCCCACAGGCAACTGAATCCTCTCTAAAAGCACTGCCATTTCTAGACATTGCTCGTAGGTTTCTTGGAAGCTAACTGGGCATCGATGCTGGACACTGTTGACTGATATTAGAGCTAAGGATAATGATATAGTATTGTTGTGACAGTGCATTACAGATAAGGAGAAAGAAGTGGGGGATCTTTGGTTAGCTTGGATGGTGAGTGCATGGGGTAAGGAGGTCAGATCCTTGACCTCGTTAAGGGAGAAATTAAATCTAACAAGCCCCTTATCTATGCCTGGGCAACTGTGTCGTCACCCCCCAGTCCTTACAAAGTGTAATAATGACCTTCAAGGAAAGGAACAAACTGTCCATGATTTTGTTCTCACATGGAATTTTTCAGCACCCGAACACATTTTTTTTTCTTGCAAGTATTGGCATATCATAAAAAGTTGCTCCAGGCAAACTGAATGAACATCATATGACATTAGCTTATAATGAAATGTGAATCAAATTGTAAAACAATATGGCAACATTTCTAAAAGCACATGTGTTAAATAATAAACACAGGAGGTTTTTCACAGAAAATTATCAGAAACTTCTGCCATGGATGACAGGTTATAATTCTGAATAGTCACAGATTTCTGCTAAACTATTTGGTGTCTGGCAGATCAAATCTTCATAGGCTGAGATCAGAAACTTTTGAGTGGTCAGGGTTCTCTAAAGCATAATAAGTCAGAAAAAAAAATGAAATGGCAAACCAAAAAATTATTTTAAAGTGTTCTTTTTTAATCTAAAAAATTCTAACCTTAAGGAAGAATAGTTTTCTTTCACTAGAATTTGAACAGAGAAACACAAGTGAATTTCTTAAAACATCGGTTAATATTCTGTGTCTTGAAATTAATTAAATTAAAATATATTTCAGGCATTCAAAGTGACTTTTACTCAATTTAATCACTGGTTAATTTGATCCTCCATTTAATTTGATCAAAACCCCAGGAATCAAATCAGCTGTATTAAAAATAGCAAAAATTTCACTCCTTATTTTGATTAATTTTGATCGCCTTAGGCAACTAATATCAGATAATTCAATCACTGGTTATAGAACATTGCCATTTTAATTAATTATGAAAATGAAAAAAAAGTGACTGAGAATAGTGATAAAAACAAGGAAGAGAATGTATTCATAACAAAGGGGCAATTATACACTACACAGTGTTATAAAGATATTTTTTACTAAGTTAAGTTTTTTTAGCTCTGCCTTTTGTCATTGCAATCCATTTGCTTATTTTTCAAGCCCATTACACACCTTTGCCTGCAAGAAAACTTCAAGGTTAGAAAGATCAAAATTCAATAAAAAGAAATATCAGCTCCTGAGATTTTCTTGCAAGGAGAGGCTTCCTGTACAAAAAGATGCAGCATTTTATCCTTTTAAGAAATTTCAGGCCTGACATGAGGATTGGCTGTCAGCCCCGCTTTCCCATCTCTACAGGAAAAAAGTCTGGTCTCAGAATTGCCTCAGGAAGTAAATGAAATAATTTATACAAGGCTGAGGAGAGATGAGGGAAGCAGGTCTTTTAATTACTTTCCTTCCCTCTTGCTCTGTTCTCTTTCACTTCTCACTACCTGTGATGTCTGGCTGGAGAGGCAAGACAGAAAGGCAAAGACTGGAAGGACTCAGAAACACGTAAGAAATTGGTTGCATAATTAACTGCCAGTTGAGGAGATTAATATTATGAAGATAAGTGATACTGTAACTTATCCTCATAAACATGACAGAAATGGCAAAGTGAGTGTTACACATTATAATTCTAGATGCATGGAACCTCATCAATAGCAAAAGGAGGTTTATTTTGAAATGACTCCCCAAAACATCAAACCATGTTTTCCTCCCATGACACATCACTGCTTTAGGTTCCCCATTTTAGTACCCCTTTTTCCTAAATAAATTAAGTTACATCTGCCATCCTACATAAGGTGTAAAGCAACCAGGCCAACAGAGATTAAAGGAGCTCTTGTATTACAGGTGCAAAAGGAATATTTAGGAAACATAGTCAACTCAGTGAACCAATGCTTTTTGGAGGAGAAAGGGAGGGCAGTGGAAGGCACATTTTTTTCCATTGTTCAATGCAGGTTGAAATGCAAAGGAAATTTGAATTATCAGCATGTTCTACAGTTGGAATTTATGAGTCTTGCAAAGCCTTAGTCAGACCACAGTGATCAAATATATGTAGCTTAATAGAGGAATGTATGCTGTTACTTAATTTTATTTAATTTACTACAGTCATGGCATATCACATCTTCTTGCTTAGCCATCCCAGCTAGTCCTTGCCCATCCTCAGAAAGCTCCTCCTTTTGGGGATTTTTCCCTTTACACATACCCATGCCAACATTCAGTATTTCATATCATTTTTTCCAACACACAAACTATCATTCTAAGTGCTAACTGTGATAGATATTCTGTTGTTGATCTTTCTTATAACCTACATAGATTACAAATGTTATTCTGCTGTTGAATTAAATTGCTGAAAGCTTCCTACAAAGGAAACAATCCTTCTGAGTGACCTTACGAATTAGTTCAAGTGTATTCAGACATTTTAAGTGAAAAGCTTTGATAACAGCGGGAAATTCTCTCAGTCAGTCCATAAGTCCAATTGCATCTACTCCAAATCATTCAGCTTTACAGTATTTGTTCTGCTCTTCCTCCAGGCTCAAATATATTCTCCTACACTACATACATTGCATTTCAGTTTGTAAAAGTAGGAACTGTACAGATATGCAGGAGATGATTTTTACAGAAAGAGAGTTTAGTTCAGACCCTAAAATAAAAAAAAAATGCTTACAATAATAAACAACCATATGCAGGTTTTTTTAGTACTCTCTTGTTTCTAAATGTGTGATCTACAGAGGAACTGAGGACAATGATTTTACCTTTTTCAGGAAATATTGCTTTCAAAGTAGCAGAATATCGACTGTGATTAAGAACTCATTTGTGTGTATAAAAGACTTATTAAGAGATATAAGCAACAGCAGAACTCATCTTTGTAAAGTTTAGCAAAACAAAGGTAAGTAAAGGTAAGTAATATATTAAGATTTTTCTCTGGTCTCAATACATGCTTTCTCACTCCATGGTTATCACAAGAAGTTATTGTTGAGGAGTCAATAGAATGAAATATTCTTCTTTCCTCTTTCCTAGAACACACGTTGCACCAGGTGGCAAGGACCTGTTATATTTTCAGCATTTTACTTTACAAAATAAATTGTTGAAATTGATTGTTTGGGGAAACTATGGTACGATTTTCATGTTAAGCATTTTTAAAGTTGTGAAAATGCAACAAATTGAAATAATTTTCAAATATACCTCTATTACTTTTCAAATTTAATTATTATAACAACAGTATCACTATATTAAAACCTAATTACCTTATACACTTTCTGGCTTCATGACAATGCTCATAAAGTGCTTAATATTCATGTGACATGCTACCTCACCCTGTAATATCACCATATTTATGGAAAGAAATTGTAATCCTCTTTACTGGTGCAGGTTAATTCCAATAAAATATTAAATCCATTTTCTAATCTAAATGAGTTCATTAGGAGAGACACGGTACTGAGAATACCAAACTCTCTACAGAATTCAGCTTCATTACATTTCAGCACTGTGCATTTCCAGAGCTGTTGTAGTACATTTATGAGGATTTATCTGTACTGTTCCAAAAACATTCATCCTAATTCTACTCCTTCTGTGCATGCTAATCATGAATATGTTAAGTGGAAATACTAAGCCAGCAGCCAATCTCGTCCCCAGATGGGCTAAAGTTATGATTACAGAAGCAAATTTGCCATAAGCACTCTTAAAGTGCCAGAGATGAGGAAATGAAGGTTTTGAGATTTTTTTTTTCTTTATCTCTCTTTAGAATAGGGAAAGGGAGGAAAAAAGTAAATAAAAGGATCTTTGATAGACAGGAAAATGTCATAAAATGCTTAGAGAGTTAACATTTCCAGACTGCCGTAAACTGTTTACCTTGCACTAAGCCTTTAAATAGTACACATAGAACAATTCTAAATAATATAAAACAAATTCCTTTGGGCCAAATTCTGAAATCCTCTTCAATTTTAGCAGCATGTCTCTACAAAAATAATCCAAAGAATCCTGGGAGAGCTACAAGTGAAGTACAACTTGTCAGTACTTCAGAGTCCAAATGATATTATTAGCTTTGTTAAACTACAAAGCAGTAGATATTTTTATCATGGTTTCTACAAAATCCTGAGTGAGAGTAACACATTTTCTCAGATATAATCTGTGTTTCAAACAGAGAAATCATAATCTGAAAATGCAGGCAACAAAACACATTCTCAAATGATTTATATTCAGGTGCCATATATTTATTAACTGTAGATTAGTAGAAAAGACCTTTTTTCTCTGAGCCTCTTCCTTTTCTCTTAGGAGAACCTAATGCATGATTTCTTTGAATAGCTAATGTGATTTGCTCCATGCATCGTATCCCATCAGTAAGATCACTAAAACCTTCAGTGGCATATATGCGTGCACATACTGACAAAACCCAGACAATATAGGTCAGTAGCTACCTTTTTGATTTCAATACATCAACTCTGTTTTGAATTTCTAGAACACATCTGTTCTCTGGAAGACAAACCCTTTTATTTATCTATTTATTTATTTACTTTAATTCACATGAGAGTTAAGACAAGAGAAAGGAAATAGACCAGCTCTTTCTTTTACCTTTTGAGAACATCCATTCTTCAGGCTACCAGGTCTGAAGGATATCCATGCTGAAAAATGTGTCCAGGATTAGGTAACTGGCCACTGGTTGTCACTGTTGCTCCATGAAACAGGAGCTGCAGATGACAACTTTGCAAAGTAGCCCTTACAGCCCAAAGTTGCAGTCTTTTGGTTGATCCCTTTACATGATCTAAAGTCATTCACCACATTTTAATAGTTTCCAGAAATGCACTAGGATGTTAAAGAGTATCTTATGAAAGACAAAGAGGTCAGATAATTGGAAAACCGGGCATTATAGCAGATCTAAATACACGCAGAAAAACTTGCTAACTCCTCGATACACACATACGCATTTTGACCACAATCTGTTAATCCAGTCAAAAGGGATTGTATATATCCTTTATGTACCAGTACACATACATTTATATGTTTTAGAGATTATTTTATATTGGTATAAAACCAAATCATGAAAATACAATGCTACCTATCCCAAATATTTCTCACATTGTAAAATGTGGTACTCTTTTGATAGTCCCTATATACTATGGTTCTAAATGCCAGCTATGGAACCCTCAGTGCTCCTTTCGCTGAGTACTGCCAGTTGGAAATTTAGTTATATGAGAACTCCCACAGAATCCAGCTACTACTACAAGCCACCAAATGGTTCTATTTAGAGTGGCAGACAATGAATTCGATACTTTCTTTTCCAAGAACAACTAATTAGTATGTAATTTCCACAGGATCAGACTAAATTCATTGTGAAGCTGATCTACCCCTTGTTCCCTGAATCCTTCTGGATATCTTTCCTTCTGCAGATAAAGAGTTGACTAACAAAAAAAATATTTTTAAAGTCAATTGGATAAGAGAGTGAAGGAATTCTGGGCAGTATAATTTATTTTATTCTGGCTTTGTTACAGGGATGCTGTGCAATAGAAGGGGCAGTGCTAAATAGCAATTTGTTATTGATTTATTTGTTTAATCAAAAATAAAATAAAGAGGACATAAATTCTGGGTTGGCTGTCATGGACTCCTTTTTAGCCAGAAGGGAAAAGAATGCTATTCTGAGTTTTCTTTACATTAATGAAAATCAAGATTTTATGATTAAGGAATTTTCCTTTGATTTCCTTTTGAAACAATATTCTTGAAGATATGAACAGAACACTTTAACAAATGTAAATTAACTCTCTCTTTTCCTTCTCAGTAGCAGTGCCTGCTCTCGCCTACTCAATTAGAAAGAATAAGATCTTCAGAGCAGTGCATTTGTATTCTGTTCCAGTGACCAACAAGCAGATAATTATCAGTGATATACAAAATAGAATTCATGGTTACTTCTAATATTGACCAGTAATGTGTATCTTTAGATATCTTGTCTGTTCTGTGCTTTTTGCTCAAATTCATTGTAGTTTTCTGTTACTTTCACTATCCAAAGAGCTTTTTATTCATATATTTGCTGTTAAAACATCCATTACCATATTTATATTTTCAAAAAAAAATCAGTTATTAATGTCTCTCAGACACAATATGCTTCTATGAGCCTAGTCACTTCAACCACTCCTAATTCTGCTTGTACTGACAAGCATCAATTAACTGCTCAAAACCTCTCAAGTTCTCAACACCACAACAGGACGTCTTTGAGTTCAAAAGGTCAAGAAATAAGATATAAATTTTTAAAAACGGCAGGCTGAGAACAAATGTAGTAAATGATGGAATGCCCACAATGACCGAGAAAAGATCATATGAATAGGTTTTCCGTGCCACCACACACTGCATTCTGCCCTAAGACAAAATGTCATCTGTAGTTTGTTATAAGAGCCAAGCTCCCTGAAAAATCCCATAGCGGTACAGGAATTATTGGCTTGTTAAAAAGAACCCTTTGATGGTATATCACTGTGAAAAAAAATTTCATGTTCATTCAAAAGGAGTTCAAAATCTGCCCACTTACAGATAGGGGGGTTCCCTTTCTAATTTCTGTTCTGCACACCACATCTCTGATTTTTAATACTTCATTGCTGTTTCTTCTGAATTACAAAAGAGTCTGTGGAGGTGCAAGCAATATCAGATTTTGCAGTGTCTTTGAGCTATCTCCAAGTGCCCAATAAAGACTATGTTAAGTAGATTATTCAATTATTGCGTACATCTGAATCTTCTTTGGCAACTTACTGTGGTCTTAGAATCCATTCCTAAATTAAATCAACTGTAATAAGCTATTTTATTTATAAGTACAATAATAGATGAAAAATTACTTCAACTCCAGAAACTTATTTTCAAAACCCTTTTAAAGTATTTGAATTAGAGGTTATCCATAACCCGATTACATTCCACCATATTCAATAGCGGTTGGTCACTATGTGACTGTCACTATGGAGTTTCTAAAATTGTCCATTTATCAAACATTTTCAGATAGGGAGATTGAGTTTGAGTAGTCAATATTTTTTCCACATGATAACTTTGGAAAGGGAGAGGTGTATTGGTGAAACACCTTTCACATGTTCTTGGATGGATTTCTGGTAGGTATCTTTAAATATCTCACTCTTAGGAGAAGATACAGAAAAGAGCAAGCCTTCCTCCACGCTAACAGTTATACCCACATGGAGGTGGGCAACTGGTGAAGTACTGCAGAGTCCTGCTAGGTTCAAAACCTTGGTGCAGGGCTGGCTACTTTGTAGGCAGATAAGGAATTTGGTGGTCCAGAAACCAGAGCGCCTGAGACTAAAAAGCTGCTCCTGTCATACTCTTGTGGGTACACAGATTCCTTTCTTTCTCATTGCCCAAGGATTTAAGCAACATGAACGACTGTAAGAGTGCTCGGGCTTTTAACTAAGTTGGTCTATCCATTTCAAAGGAATACAGAAAAGAAATAAACCAAAAAGGTCCTGAAACCCTATGTGCCATTTTAGTTTAACCTAGACCTCCTTTGACATTTTTGTCCAGGGATATACAGACCTTGATTTTATTGAATGTGGCTGTTGATTTCTAGAGACTGAATAATTAGTGTCTGGTTTGTAAGTTCTCGTCCTAAAGTAAACATGCATCAAACTTAAATGCTAGTTCACTGAAGCCATTGGGCAAGAGTTTTAACTATTTCCTTGGACCAGAAGGGGAAGGGGACAGCTGATATGTTTAAGTTAAAATCCATCTGGCAATACAAGTATGAGACCAAAATTAACATAAAACCTTTTCCTAATAGATTTTTTAATAACTTGTTTATAGGTGACATTTTTAGATGGTAACTAGAAGACAATTATTTCTGTGCAGAAACAAGCTACAGTCAAAACCATCCATTAAAGACAATCTTTTTGGCAAACCAGGCTTAACACTGATTTCCCAAACTGCAGATCTGTACCGCAGACAGCCAGCAGCATTTTGGACACCACCATGCAGTGACAAAGTTGGAACTAAAGGACCATCTCCTGGTTGCAGACACATTTCTCTGGACACAGTCCATCCTTTGTCCTGGCAGCAGACTGTGCTGGATCCTAAGTCATGGAGCTGTTCACATTTTTCCTGCTCTTGAAGCTCCCATGGAGGGAGAGGACAAGCAGGGCATCTATATCTTCTGCTGGCTTTTGACAGCATGATTTTCAGACCCTACCAGAAATAAAAAATCCTGCTGTATTTTACCCTTCTGTTTCGATTCTCTCCAAATCCTTTGTGTAATTTCAAAAATTCAGGTCACTGTTGAGGAGGTTTAGATATTCTCTTGTGTTTTTTGCTAAAGTAATTCCTCTGTACTATGTCAAAATGTAAGAGAAAGGTTTTATTTCACCTTTATCTTGGCATGTTATAGAAGAAGAAAGGAGGAAAGAGAGAGACAGAAAACAATTAAATGGATCTTCTGTTATTCTGCATATTCAGATCCCCATCAACCAGACCCAAAATATCAAAGCTTTTTACCTACTCTGGTTTCTTAAAAAAGCCTGACCTGGGGAGAGGATACATTTAGCCAGCTTATTGAATACCATCAGAATAAGTCGAGCAACAAAAATGTGAGAGAAGAAATCAGTGCACCAGGGTAGTGAGGGATGGAGTAGGAGGCAACCTAGCACAGAGGCAGGCATATATTTCATCCAGGTAGGAATGATTTCCTATACAGGACTGATCAACTAAACTATCAATTAAATACAAGACTTAAATACATACTTCAGCCTACAAGAACTAAAATAAAATAAAATAAAATAAAATAAAATAAAACAAAAACCCAAGGTATTTTTACTAACAGTCTGTATATTTATGTAAATATTCAATGTAGTCTCAAACAGAGCAAGAGGGGTCGGAAAGAGACTGCGTGTAAGACTGTACAAAGGGTGCAAAGAAGAGATAGAAAAAGGCACCATTGGCTTGCACCCATTTGCATGCTTCATTATACACTTGCTGCTATTTCTAAATGATGCTTTATTTTGCAGCTTTGAGAAAGTTATTCAGGAGCACCACAGCAAAAATTCTTGGGAACTAATATATATACACACATACAGACACACACACACACATACACACACATATACACACACATATATAAATGCTACACGATTTTCATTATCATATTAATATAAATGCTACACGATTTTCATTATCATATTAATCTACTACTTCAGAGGGTTGCAGTCACATTCACCACCACTCCTCCCTTGCACTTCTCAAAACTAAATTATGGATGAGCAATGAACGTACAGGAGAAGCCATTAAAATGGTCACAGAATATTTTTTCAAATGCCTTCATTAATGTGAGAGGAGAAAGGTAAACAGAGGGAAAAATGACACAAACTCTAGCAGCTAGAGTTCTTCTGTACTTCTACTAATATCCTGAACAGAGCTGAGTGGTGGGTAACTGTTAGCGTGATTCGCACTAAGAAGGGAGCTATTTCTCCTAACTGTTTTCTGTGATTCCTCGTATTCCTCAGTCTTGGTGCAGACTCTGCAAGGCAGAGAGAAAGGAGAAGAGCAGACAGATAGGTAATACTTTATGTAACTATTTGACATCAAAGTCTTTCCAAAGAGTCCAAGCTAACTGAAACAACACATCTATATTAGATGATTCATTCCCCCTGTAACCTTTCCAGGTTCAGTTCAAAAATAATTCATAATGTCCACACAGTTTAGCATTTATCAGCTAGAGCACTAAATAGAACCATGAGAGAATGAACTACACCTGTTTTTCCTTATATTGCAGCCAAAAATCATACTCCTACACTAAATTAAGTTATGAACAATTTCCAACAGCCTGGGATTAAGTTTGAAAGAAATTCCACAGGGAGACAGCCCTTAAGTGTCCAAGATAATAGAAAAATCTGAAGTTGGAAGAGCAGAAACTATCAAACTACCGTGGCATTATCAGAGCCCTTCCTCACTGAACATATCTTAAACAACATCGTCCTCTTTGATTCCAGTCCTGTTATGGTTATGGACTGTGAAGGTATCTGCCAAAGTGGGATAATATGAAGGACCCATCATCTGATCAGAACGTTTGCTTATTATGTTTAAAACAATAGCATGATAACTGCCAGAGAGAAATTTGGTTGTGTTCTGGGAAGAGCGTGTCCACATTAAAACTGTTGGAACTTACACAGCTGTACAGTATTCCACGTAACAAGCTCTCCTTTGCAGATCAGTGTCTTTTCTCCAAATCCAGGGGAAACTCCCTGGTCTCTGTAAACTTTAATCTGTGATTATTTCAAAAATTCCAAATACCAATTCTGGAGCAACAGACTGTGTTGCTGTTCTGAGGGAATATCGAGCAGGTAAATCACAGTTCAGGATGCTTTATATTTCCAGAGCAGATACAATATATACGGCAAACTATTGCTCAGAATATATACAACATTCCCATACAGGCTCAAACAACAACAACAGCAAAACTATTATAATAAAAGAGATTTATAAAAAATAGGTAAGGTTTAATATATATATAATCATTATATTACAAGGTATAACAAAATATTTAATAAATAAGATACAAAAGACTCAAAATCTTAGTTTTGACGTGGATGAATAAGGCCAACAGAGTAGCTAAATCTGTGACAAACAATAAAGAAGAACAAAAATGTAAAGTCTTTAAACACACTAGAGTGCAAAAGGCACAACAAGGGGGAAGAATGGAAAAGAATAAGGGAAATTCCACACTAATTTGAAATAGTCAAATTATGGGTTGAAATTAGCCTCCCATATCTTCATTATTCTTTATCTCTCTCTCTAAACTCAGATACAATATTTTTCTTGAAATGTTTTGATTGAAAAATGACTTCTTTAAAGGCAAGATTGACTTCATCTGAAGTTTGGTCACGATTATGCTTTAGATCTTCCCTGACATATGGTGTTAGCAAACCAATTCAACTTGGAGCAGTTCTGGCTCGAGAATCTTCTGTCCTCTATCTTTCTCTTTGACTGTTGTTTGATAGCATTCTGAGGCTTAGGATGTTTGAGACACAAAGCAAACCAGGCTAGAAAATCCTTCCAGTTACTGTTCTCAGGCAATTATAGCTACAGATACTTTATTAGAGTTGAACTGCATAAACTTATCTGATCATCACAGAATCATAGAGAATCACAGAATGGCTGAGGTTGGAAAGGACCTCTAGAGAGCTGGACCTCTAGTCCAATCCCGCTGCTCCAACAGGGACACTTAGAGAACGTGGCACATGGTCACATTGAGGCAGGTTTTGAAGTTCTCCAGAGAGAGAAGCCCAGCCTCTCTGAGCAGCCTGTTCCAGTGCTATGTCACCCCCACAGTAAAAAAATTCTTCCTCATATGGAGATGGAACTTCCTGTGTTTCCATTTGTACCCATTACTTCTTATCCTGTTACTGGCCTCCACCGAGAAGAGTTTGGCTGCACCCTCTCTACATTCTTCCCTCAGATACTGATACATATTGATCAGATATCCTCTCAGTGTTGTCTAGACTAAACAGGCCCAGTTCGCTCAGTCATTTCTCAAAGGATAGATGCTCCAGTCAGTCCCTTCATCATCTTTCTTTGTTGCTCTACACTGGACCCTCTCTAGAAGCTCCATGTCCCCCTTGTACCGGAGAGCCCGGAACTGCACCCAGTACTCCAGGTGTGGCCTCACCAGAGCTGAGCAGAGGGGCAGGATCCCCTCCCTCCACCTGCTGGCAACGCTCCTCCTGATGCAGCCAGGATCACATTGGCCTTCTTGGCCACGAGGGCACATTGCTGCCTCATGGTTAACTTGATGTCAACCAGGACTCCCAAATCCCTGAGAAGCTGCCTTCCAGCAGGTCAACCCCTAATCTGTCCTGGTGCCTGGGGTTATTTCTCCCCAGGTGCTGGACCCTGCACTTGTCCTTGTTGAAGCACATGAGGTTCCTCTCTGCCCAACTCTCCAATCTGTCTGGGTCCCTCTGAATAACAATTGCATAATAAAGATATTTTAAACTCTGAAATAACTGAATTACTTTAAAACATTAACTCTCTTGAAGTACTAGTAACAGAAATAAACTGTGGAATGTGTCTATGACATGTTTCATAAATGTCACAATGATGTATCTTACTATGCAAGAAGATACATAACAAAAAAAAAGCTGGGATAAGCGAGACAAAAACTTAACTTGGCTATTTTCTCAGTCTAAAGTCATGAGCTTTTTTGCTAAAAATCTGAAGCCAGACTTAGTGGCAAGCTTCTGAAAACTTGCACAGCTCTGATAAGAAAGGACATCTTTCATAAATATTCATTAAAAATTACCTTTTCTGGATCATGAATTTTTCAAGCAGACACTGATTTGACCTCTGCAAGGAACAAAACCTAACCTGTAGCAGAATGTCTCCATTTTCAGACCAGAAAAAAAAAAAAAAAAGCTTTTCTAGGTAAGCATCTACTTTGTGTACTGTTTGAAGCTTCAGGTCAATTACCTTTGCAATACAAGCATCTGGGCATTAATATTAAATTCAAATTACAGTCTTTAAATTCTGAAGTGGTACCTTCTTGTTTTCTTGAAAAATTGTTTGTGAGGCAAGACAATGATTTGCATTTTAAAGATTTTTCTAAACTCTCATGGCCATTTCTCAAACATCTTTCAGTCTGTACGTGAGAGGTCTAACTGGTAATATTCAAGCACTTCATTAACAACACCTGAGCTAGGAAATCAGAAATAAGTTCATAGGTCTCCTCCAGCTGCTTTGTACCGCTAGCTGTCTGGAAAGCCAGGGATTCCCTTTGCATTAGCATTACCGCTCCAAAGCATGTGTACCTTAGTGCCATCAGTGGCAAGAAAGAGACACACACATCAGTACTGTGGTGGTTGGAACCAAAGTATGCTGCACTACAGAAATCATCACTCGGTGTACTGGCGGCCTAAGGGCCATTTTACACAAGCATTTTGTTCCCTCTAACTTCCTAATTGCTGGGTCAAGGCCTGTGATACCCAATTTGAACTGCTGTAAGTTTTAAAGCATCATCATAATGTTGGTAGCTTCATTTTTTTTTCACTGTAATCTGTACTCCATACACAGACAAAAATACCATCAGCCAAAGCAGACATAAAAAATAAACTCAGCACCTTACACAAATAAGAAGCTCACAGAGAAACCAAGAGGTATCCCATACAGTTATATTTAAAGCTTGCCAATACATAGGAAGTGAAGTGAAACACTCTGCTATATATGCATTGTTTTATATCATCACAAAAATTTATCCTTAGGATCTTGTAAGTATAAAAGTATTTTTGAACACTGAGGAAGGAAATGAGAGATTCCTTTATATTATTTCTGTTAGACATAGAAATCTATGTAGGAGGTGTGTTAAGCAAAAGGTATAGTTGATTTTGATGTTCTAATTCAATTCCTTCTGTGACTTCTAACAGATAGTCCTTTAAAAATGCAATTTTAAATGTAACAAGACAGTAGCTAAGATGGAAAAGACAGAAAGGTTGGAAACTTAGTTTTTAGGCATGCATAAAATTCAGTTCAGTGCACTTCTTTCACACATGATAATACATTTTTTTAAAATTTCATATTTGTTGGTTACGATGAACATCAAACCCTTCTAGTGCAGGAAGTTAACAGGACTTTTAGCAGGATTTAAGCTATGTATTTGTACAAATTTAGCAGTAGAAAAACTGCATTGGAAGGCTATGAATTGTATCTGTGCTAGGGACAAATATCTGGCTATGTCAGCATATTAAAACCTAGGCATACTAACAGCTACATTCCAGCAAATTCTTAAAACACATTCAGTATTGAAGGGAGATTTGAAAATGTTAATCTTACTTAGCTCTTTGTTTTTATATGTATATCTTTAATTTGTCTATGACAGAACAAAATATGCGCACCATGAATGCTGAGGTAGACTGGAAGGTTTGGTATAAAAGAGAGAATTTTGACAGCGATTTTTATTACGTTTTACATTTAAGTGCTTATGTACAAAGAGAGAGGGAGAGGAAACGAAGCAAAGTGCCAGAGATTGCCAGAGATTCAAGATATGGCAAATAATACGCACTCTCTCTTTAAAGCCAAGGTGCACATACACATATAGGCTATTCATTATGAATAACAGAATTGCTATTTGCCTATTTCAAACAGAATCCAAATGTGCCAAGCACAGCAAGAATACTGAGAGCAAAGAGTGCTTAATATT
The DNA here is from genome assembly GCA_013389825.1 of Crypturellus undulatus. NCBI lineage: Eukaryota > Metazoa > Chordata > Aves > Tinamiformes > Tinamidae > Crypturellus > Crypturellus undulatus. The sequence goes on from VWPW01029670.1 coordinate 709,928, forward strand.
CTATCCCAGCTCACTGAAAAAAGCACTGAATTGACAGAGCAGTGTTCTGTAGAGCAACATGATGTGTCTGCTTTAAATGGAGAATAATGGATTTAAGTTTAGTGCAGAACTAAAGGGCTCAATTACTATTCATGAATTCTGAAATGTTCTACGAGAGAAACTCCTTTTGCATGAAATGTTCATCAGAATCAATGTGTGGAACTACAAAAAGTAAACCTTTCCCCCTTGCACAACGCAATACTTGCCTAGATTTGTACGTTTATAAAGGACATTTCTATGTCATTTACCTAAAACCACCTCCCCTATACAGCAAACTATTTAAAATAACTTTCAGGTGGCTGTTGTAGGAAAAGTGACTCCAATAGTGCCATTTTTTCTTTTTGCTTTTAGATAACGACATTACCATTTGCTTAGTACCCAATGTGGCCCATGCTTAAGGGCAGCAGTTATGACAGGACCTGAAGGTTCTTTTGGACAGTAAAGCAAGAATTCTAATTTGCAAGCCCTTTGAAAGGTTTCTATAGCTTAACTCCATTTTTCTCCGAAATTGTATTAAAACTGAAAAGCTGAAGAAGTCCCAGAAATTGTTTCCTGCTCAAAAGTAATTATTCAAAAACATAACAGCTTGCCACAGAGTAAAAGCCATCGCTTACATCCTCTACAGCTCAGCATTTCATTTGAAATATAGGCAATTGAGAAGTCTCACCAGTTTCTATAATTATGGTCTATAAAATGTTTATTAGAAGAGGATTCTTGATCAGTTGTTAAGATCCTAGCAGGAGATTGTCTTGTATCATGCGTAATGTACAAGCATGCATAATGTGTCATAGAAATATTCTTGAAATTAAAATTAGTGACTGATATGGTTGCACTTTGTAGTTTGCAGGAATCGCCTTAATTGGGAATAATCACAAACAGAGTTCTTAGTCAGAACAAGGAAAAGAAAACACATTATAACTTTAATATAAAAGTTATTTGTATATCCCGTCTAATTATGTTCAAATAATATTCTTCCTCACACACTCATATATCTTTTATTTCTTTGTAACTTAGGGCCAAATTAATCATCTATCTACTTGGAAAACATCTGCTGTTCACTGTTTATTAGCATGCAAGGAATGCTAATTCTTCAGACATTTTTGTTTCCTTCATTATAATTGGAATTACCACAGAGGATTTTTTTAATCCAAATATAGCATCTCAAAAAGAAAAAAAAAAAAACTCCCTTTCTTCTTTTCTCTCTCTTTTTTTTTTTTATTTCTTTCTTTTTGTATACTCATGACTGTGTCAGTTCTGAAGGTAGTTTCTAGAGCCTTTGTTAACAAGCTGCTTGTGTCTGCATATTCTGTGCCTCAAAGTAAGACGTGCATAATTTTATCATCACTGTGTGCCATCTGGAGTATATTGATTGAACTGCAATTTTAAAGTGAGATTTAAGGAATATTTTGATTGCTTGTATTTGAGCATATAATATATTTCAAAGCACCTACATCTTATAGTGCACAAAGTTTGGGTAGGACTTTTCAAGTAGATGTTAGGCTGAAATTCCTTTCAGAAATTATATTTTTCCCTTCTCTTTTGTATTTTTCCTCCATAGTAAGATACAATCCGATGAAGGAAAAAAATAATTCTCATACCCGTAAAACATGTAGTAGTAGAGAACACTAGATTTTCACAATTCCTCAAACCAGTGGCATGAGCTATGAGAAAGGAACCACAATTTTCTCCTAGCTTTTCAAAATCTGAAGAATTAAAGGAAAAGGAACAAACTGCCTACAAAGAAAATTTGTTGAATTGATGATACTGATCTGCATCAGGAGAACTTGATAGTCATACAAAGTTCCCTTTTTTGAGAAGTAAAGAAAAAAGTCAAGTTTTGAGGAAGAAGGCCCAGAGGAGAACTGAGAAGAAGAATAAACAAAGCAGCAGAGATGTCCTTGCTAACTGTAAGTTCATCTGAAGAGGGACAATTTTTTACAGAAGGGAGAGCCATTCTACTACTAGGAAACTACAACAGAGGAAGAAACCCATACTCTTAAGAAGCCATAGCTTGAGCCCGAAGAGCATGAACAAGGGAAAAAATATGTGTGATATATGGTCACCTCTTAACTGAGATCTGCATTTCCTTGCACATTTCCTTTCTTTGAAACCATAACAATCTACTGGTTTGTTTATTTGCTTCAAGACCAAGTACTTCTGAGTGTGCGCTGTTGGCACACTACAGAGTTTGACTTGAAACCTTTCCTGGATCTGGGGATCTGTGGCAGGTAAACAGAAGATGCTGCTAAGGCGCTCAGCAGACATTGCGTGAAAATCTAGTAAGAGTGTCTTCTTAGCTGAACTTTACCAAGGTTATGTGACAAAGTGTTTCTACTAAAATTTGAATTTTTGCAGAGATTACATTTCAAAATTTACCCACTGTGGCTGATCAAGCAAAGCGAGAAAATCAGATTGGCTGATCTTGGTTACTTTAGTGTTTTCAAATCAAAATAAGCAAACATATTTTAGACAATGTAATTTTTGCATATTCCTGATGTAGGGCTACTGTGTTACCCTGCTCAAATTCTTCAATGCATCTTGGCTAAGTGGTGACAAAGACTAGACTCAGACAATTTATTTTATGATGTTTAATATCACCAGGACTACACTTGAGATTACATTAGGTAGCAAAATTTATCAGGGGTTCATCCAATTGAAACAGTATAGATTAACTCTGTTGCCATAGAAACACATGATTTTGGCATACCAGCACAAGAACAGTACATCTAGTTTGGTATTTCTCTTCTGACTTTTCAAGGGAAAATTACAAATAAAAATATACAGATATACTATCCCACACATATCCATAGATTTAAGACTGTAAAAACACAGCATTCACAGATTTATTTAAAACTAATGCAAACCTAAACCATGCTTTCTCTCCATTCTATACTCATATAATAAGTAAATTAATGTCCTGCAAGATAAGATTTCTGATTTCTTCTGCCCCTGAAGGCTAGTTGTCTATATTTGTTTGAACATCTTTCAGACATCTTAAAGTACCTTTTACAAGTTGACCTTCTTGCAGACAAGAAGGTCACAAAGCTAAATTATATGTTAAATTGTATTAGGAGATCAACCATTTTTCTCTTAAACATTGTTAAACCCGAGGGGTGTTTGAGCCCGCTGATTTCCTGCAATTTAATCTATTTAACTTGTCACTTTTTATGACAATTTTGTCTAAAGGAATACCTTTCTTGTCCACTTGCTGTTATTCCACCTTTTCACCTGTGGGAAGACAGATATTCACAGATACCTGTTTGAAAACAAACACAGCCACTGTGGGAACACGGTCTGCCATTTTGTGCAACAGAAACAATAGAAGTTATTTATTTCAGCCATTCCTGCATGAAGTTCAGATCAGGGTTGAATTAGGTTTGCAGACTGACAGTCATCCTGGATTTGAAGACTCGGTGTTAAAGATGATTTATCACATATCTTCCTATTAATATATATACAATGGCTAATCACTGTAACTGTTAACATTTTGAATCTTAGTTTTAACTTAGCTGCCTAGTGTTCAGCTACCGCATGTTTTGTTTTGTTTTGTCTTCATCTACTAAACTGAAGACATTCATAATGTCACATATCTTCCCAGGTAACCAGTTTCTGAATCATAACAACTTGCTATTAACCTTTTTCACAATGAAAGAATATAAATATACTATTGAATACATAAATACATAAAGATTAAGGTAGTTTTAGTTTTTCCATTTACAGAATGTTCTTTGAAATTAGACCTCAAATTTATATGTTACATATATGTTTATGCATGAAAAAAGAATCAAATAGTGGTAACAGAGGAGATAGATAGATAGATAAATTCTACTTTTTTTTCTCTATACCATCTTTACCTTAAAGAGACATTCATTTTAGCTGGAAAATTAACTCAGAATCTGAAAAATATTGAGATAATCTTCACTGAAATAAATATACTTTATACTATATAAATATACTAGATATACTATATAAATACTGAAATACAGTACAAATACTAAATATACTGTATCAGTATACTAAATATACTTGCACTCCATATTTTTTCCCACCCTGGGTAAACTATAGCAGTATTAAGCACAAATGAGAGGTTACGCATGATCAGAATTTCACTTTTTCTATTTTTTTGTGCACAGTCTTTTATTAACTGTTCTTATATAGAAGCTCCAGTTAGAAAGCTCAAGAACAGCATTTCTTGTTCTAAATATAGGAAAATGCAGACAAACTTTGTTGGCTCTGTAAGTTTTTGTCTCTCATGTCTCCAAAATCTTACTACAATGAAAGGCAGAGATGTCTTTCATACAAACCACACCATCATTTATAATTACTAGCTAATAAGTTATAATAATTTATTACATAATAGCAAAGTTATATAATTATAGATATGTAGGGTAAGAAAATAGTAACTGAAAATATATCAATAAATCTGGTAAATTCTTCAGTAGCATTTCAGCACACTTTGTCTGTATCTTAGGAGCTTAGTGCTGAGACCAACCTCAGGGCTTTATACTCATATTTTGTAGGCTTCTAAAGCTCCTGTCTTGAAACAAATCCAAGCACATCCCAGACAAAATAATTTGCCAGAAGGATACTTCTTGGTTTTCATTCCTTCTTTTTGGAGTTTTCTCTGAAATTATCTATCACTTCCTCCTCATCTATAGTACTTGGGAATTATGCAACCATGTTAAAACAAAGGAATGAATAAAATCCCAAACTGCAAAAAAAAAAAGAAGTTGGTATTTCTCTATTAGATTTAAATACAGGTTGTAATGAAAATACATATATGAAAGTGATACCTTTAAGACTATTCTTCTCTTCATTGTTCTACTTTCTGCTCATCAGGGGAAGGAAGGACAAGGGCTATTGTTTTATGCTTGGGATCATTCTCATGAGGTACTTAATACTATTATGAATCAAATGGGAAATACCACCAGTAAAGCAATAATATTGCTTCAGCACTTCCAGTTCTCGTACCTTAGTCTTTACCTGCTCCTTTGCAAACCAGCAGGAACCCAGCCTTGTTCTGGTTTGGTTTCAACAAAAGTATTTTCCCACATTGTGAAAGAGAAGTGGAGAAAATTACATCTGTATATTGGTGATGTCAAAGTTCAAAATATGACAAAAGTTCCTACTAGCTTGCTGTAAGAAATCTAAAACACAGGAAAGAACAAACAACCAAACAGGTTTTACAGAATTTTGAAAATGGAAGGACTTACAGCTTTAATTATTACTTCCAGACAAAGGAAAACAGACACTTTTAGTGCCAGTTACTCTGGTCTTCCCATCTCCCACAGAGAAGGAAATGTGTCACTATGGGCAATGCCAAAAGCGAGGGACAAGTACAAGGCGATCTGAATGGAGAGTCGTTCTCCATTTATCAACAGCAAGCAATCAGTCCTCAATATTACTAAGCCTGATGAAATTCCATGACTTCAGATTGTGTCAAGCCCAGGATATTGGCTTTATCAAGCATGCTTGTAAGCAATTGCTGCATCATTTCTCTGTAGAATGAACATTTTGGTTCTAGCTGAAATTCTGACATAGCAGATTAAATATCCACAGCTCGTAGGACCTAGAAAGTCACTGTGATGTATAATATTAGCATTATCAGCTCTAATTGCTTTTGTGCACAGAGATTGAATTGGAGATTTTTAAGATGTCTTTCATCAATTTCTTCAACTAAGTAATTGGCATGTTGAGTCAGGGATAGTTGACAATTCAAATCCACTGTATGTGCTAGCCAGAGTGTCAGGCAACCATGCTTCAGAGCATCCAGCTGTTCATTTGGTGTGAATTGTAGAATTGCGACAGGTTGTTTGCATGTTTGCAACATGTGGATTATGACATCTTTCTAAACATGGAAGAAAAAGAACCACATCAGTGTCATTCAAGAGATTTTGGCTGGAAGCACAATGTCAAAGGCCGGTGAAATAGCTTAATATCCTATACATCTCAACCTCATTTATGTATCTGTTCTAACCAGAACACTGCATTTAAATGCATTTAATTAAATACATAAATTTAAGATACTCAAGGTTCCAAATTTTCAAATATTTTGTTTCACACTTTATCATCTTCTCTATAAGGAAATCGCATATGCACACTTCATATACTCTTCAGCATTTTTGTTGCACGTGCATCCTCCAAACTTTTCCCATAACAATAAACATATCAACCAAATCTCCTCAAAATCTCCCCCTTCACAATTACTATAGGTCTATTTTTTCTTCTTTACAGTTACAACTTCTACAACCATTTGTCATTCTAATGTCAATATTCCTTTAAATTCCTGCATTATAGTGACTAAAAAATATATATATTACTTCAGAAGTGTTTTCAACAATATTTTTGGAGAGAAAAATATCAATGACAATCGATTTTCTACTACAGTTTTAGACTAAAACAGTTTGACTTTTCTTTCATATTTCTCAGACTGTCTGGACTTTTAAAAAAAAAACATTGCCTTTTTAAATTAGACCTTGCTATTTAAAAGACTGGTTTGATCACTTCTAGATTTTTAAATAATATGGTGCTGATTTGAATTTTAGAGCAAAACTGTCAGAATATTTATGTCATTCACACATGTTTCTTTAGAACCACATTCTGTCTTTGCATTCATTTATTTTGCTCACAATAGTTTTCCATCTATACTCATTGCATCCTTCAAGCCAGCAGAGCATCGTTTAAACTCAATTGAACTAAATTCTTCATGATCATTCATTTGCTGTTATCCTCAATCAACCTACCCATTTGGCATGACACTTTCTAAATCTTGGTAGCTAACTCGGGTAACACATATTTTAGAATTTGACCAGAAGTACAACAGCTATTGCATTCTAATGACATGACAAAACTAAAGTAATTACTTTGATAGGGAAGAATCTTTCACCAAAAATGAGAAAGAATTACTTAAAAACAAACAAGCAAGGCAGGTGACTATGAAGGATAACCATTTAATTACTGGAAACGAGAGAAGTTAAATGATTTATTCTTGCAAAGGTTTACCTCCTTACAGGAAACTGGATAATTGCCAATGGGCATCCCTCCAAAGTTTGTCAGTTTGTTGCTGTCCTTTGAAGAGGAAATATTTGTTAAACACTCCAAAAAACACAAAATAAAAAAAAAATAAATCTAAAGGTTTCTATTTCCTTACTCCTTGTCTTTACTAAATAAATAAATAAGTAAATAAAAGGTGGTATCCCAAGACACTGGCCTTTGCCTAAGCATGCCAGCTTTCCCTCGAAGTTCTGCCACCCTAAAGACTCCAGTGCAGTGATCCTCCACCAACCAGTAGTTTCCGTAAATGTGAGGCATTTCAAGGATCCCTAAAGGGGATATGCTAAGTCTAGCGGCACTGGCGGGAGCTTCTACTTCCAGCAGACTCTTAATCAGGCCTCACTGACCTAGAGACAACTGGTCAAGGAAAACAGAGTTAGGAGCTTGGCACAATCAGTTCCAAGCTGAGTCGGTGACCTTCATCTTTCCCTTCCAACCTGAGTACTTCTGTGGGTCAAGGATGGATTTGTTCCAGGCATAACATCTCCACCAGACAAGCAAATCCATCAGAAATTACCTCAGGTCTCTCTGCATGGCATTACACTGCACAGACAAAATCAGTGTCAGAAATCATTTGGGTTTTGTATAAATACAACGATGGCCCTAATGCTACCACTAGCCTTTAAAAACCTTTGAGGATTAGGAGGTGAGGGGATTTTGCCTTTTTCTTCTCTTCTTGATAGTCTCAAGACTAGTCCTTACTGAAACTGCTGCAGCTGTCTTCAAGAGACTTAAAATTTGTAAGACTTAAAGTTTGTAAAAAGTACTGCACTTTATCTCTTACTGTGAGTTCTGTCTTGCTATTGCACATGTGTACAGACCAGATACCTGGTTCATGCACCGTGAATGACAGCATAAACACTTTTTCCCGCAGCTTTCTACTAAACATAACTTTTGTTATGCCAAAATCCACCATCAACCTCTCCTACATTACCTACCAGGTTATCTCTTCAGAGAATGAAAAGTAATTCAAGGTTCAATGTCTTTGTGTACAATTAGTAAAATGTCTTCTTTAAAAAAAAAAAAAAAAAAAAAAAAACGCTTTCTTGCTGTGGGAAATTATATAACAATCCTGGAAACTGTGTATCTGAGTATTTTAAAGCTTACATAAATACATAAGCTTTTTAACAGTTATATTACCTGATTGAACTTAATGCTCTTTTGCTTTCACTTTCCATAGCTGTAATGAGTAATTTGAGAAGAAATCCTTATAAAGTCTGTCTCTCCTCCATGTTTCTCAGTTATCCATCTCCAATTACTTCAAATTTCATGGTCATGGCTCTCTAGATCTGGCGAGAACCTGTTCCTTTGTACTTCCAGATAAAGCTATATGCTGAAGTGTCACAGAAAGTTCAAGACATTGCACAACCAAATTTAACACTGTACTTTTAAAGTATTCATTTTGTTAGGAAAAACATAACTTATGTTTTGACATAAGCATATTCTAGTCATGCAGACTGATTGTTCTCTATCTAGCTGGCCTGAATTATATGAAAAAAGACATATCAGCACAGAAAGTTAAATCACCTTAAAAACAGAAATTACTGTATTATAAATATATTTAAGCTCATGATCAGAGTCTGTTTAGTTTGCAAATAGCATTGTGGATTTCCCAGCAGCAGAAATTGTATATAAAGGCTAATATTGTTAAAATGGCTTCAAGTATTTTCTTATAGCTATGAAGAAGAATAGAAATGACATTTTACTAGATTCTGTCTATATAACTCTCTATTGTTTGTGGTTAATCTTCAGATATCCTTTCAAGGTCATGGACTTAAAAGTGATGTCTACATTGCTCATGTGGTGAGTAACTACTGGAATCCACATAACGACATTTGCTTATTCAAAGAAACTCTATCTTGCCTTAGTAAAAGCCAATTACACAGTGAACGAACTATTTTAGAAATGTTCAAGATGATTTTTCAATTTTATCTTGAGCAAAAAAACAGCCTATATATGTACATGAGAAATATTGTAAATGAAAATGCTGTCATTTTTGTCCGAAACTTATAGAAAGAATCATTTTGGGGGTTAATTGTCTTCATCATTTCATTTTTTTCAAGAAATATCTTGAGAAATTATTGCTAATATATGTAATATCATATGCCTAGTGTTCTGAAGAGGAAAGACGCAGTTCTTTATTTCCAAAGAAACAAGCTTCATCACATGCTTCACAGCATGACTAGCAGAACTTAGAAAGTAAAGACAAAGGCGGATTCTCAGTCAGTTTAAAAGCAAACATATACACATCAACCTTGTGTATATGTGTACAAAAACACTTTTAGATAAAAGTACTTGTACCTTTTCTTTACACTACAGCTTCTAAATTTTGTAGAATCTGCCAGACTATTGCTTACATTACCGCTGTACCTGAAATCTGTTACATGAGCATGAATGGACAGGATTTTTGTTAAAAAAATAGTTATTGGCACCAGCTAACATTGCAGGTGAGAGGTCACCTCAATCAGGTCTCTCAAACAAAATAGTTGGTTGCACACTGGATGGTGACGGGAGTCCCTGATGCAATAACCTTCTCAACAGCACCTTCAGCTAAAGCACTCAAGACTCCTTGTGCAGCTGTTCTGCTCAACCGTTATAGTCTAGCTGGTCCTTGGGTTTATGCGACCACACCAGCAATACGCACGATCCAATGCAACTGATTATCTTAAAACATTAAATTAATTAATAACTCCTCCAAAATATCTTTAGATATCAAGGTCTGCCCTCTGTGACCATTTCTGCAACCCCAAGAAGAGGCTTTATTGACTATTTAGAAGTATCTTATCAATGTACAATTTGAGAAGCTTTGCAGCAGGGATTACCTGAGAAAAACACGTGGAAAGAATGGGGGCAGGTTCTCCAGCCAGGATGTTAATCACCACGTTTAAGTACACAAATTGGTTTATACACAGCAAGACTTGCCTGGAGGTCAGGACAGTCTGAAATTCCCACCTGGAGGTCTCCTGCACCAATTAGTCAAAGGCTTGGTTGTGAAGGTGGCTAGGAGCTCAGTCAATCTCCCACTTTCACATCAGTCCATTTTCTGAACTTAGCCCATTGTCTCATCTGTGGAGGTGACAAACCATGTAGCTCAGCTGGAACATCCAAGAAATTAACAACTAAGTTCATGGGGTCACTCAGGAGCAGCCTTGATCCCCAGCTACACCACAGTTACTTCTAGAAGGCAAGCTTCAGATTCATACTTATAACTTAATAACTTATAATTTTTATCATACCTTATCACTTATAACTTTAATTACATAGCTCTTGCAACAAGCCTTAATAATTTGGATCGTTGTTCTGTAAATATTTGCGGGTAGAGTTGGGGGAAGAAGTCTATTTCTCTACTTTAAAGTTAGGAATTAATGTACTAGTTCTATAACTGTAGAGACTCTCTGGTTGTCTGTACCACTACACTGTACCTCCTATTGAAATCAAGAGTTTGTCACATTTGTTTTCTAACATTCAGATTCTACAGTGACGACCATAAACATAGAGAAATCAAGTTAGAGAAGTTAAAGATCTTTTTTCATTGGTCACCCAGAAGTGTCTGGAACTAGACTGACTTTTATCTTCCTTTATTTGTTTGGGCTTTTCCAGAAAAAAAAAATCATTGCAATTGTGTAATTGAAACATTTATCGAAGTATCATCAGAATACAGCTGTTCAAAAGCAGCTGTGTAGGAGAAAGGAAAACATTTCTGTGTTACACTCCACATCACAAAATGAAGCAGTTTCCCATGGAGCACAGGATAAAATTTCTTATATTTTTAGTTTCAATCTGCATGTCCTATTATTTTTTTCAGTCTTTTAAGAACATGCAGCTTCTATGTCATTCAAGAAAAACAGAAATTCCTTCAGAAAACCTGCAACAGCTTGCCAATGTAAACATAAAACAAAGATAATATAAACATGAAACAAGTTATAAAAGGCTCACGTTTTTTCTCCTTTTCTCTAACAATCAGTAAAATGATGGTAAAAAGCTAACATACTAATTGGTGAGGAAGGGAGGAAAGTAAAAAAAAAAAAAATTAAATGAAGAATAAAAGTCCTGAATAAAATTTCCTAAAATACTTCAGAGTTTTAGGAGCTTCATCACATTTTCAAAAGGCTCAAAAGCAATGGAGCAACTTAAGATTCTCAGTGAGTTTAGGGAAATATATCTAGACCATAAACTCCTCCACTTAATGCTTCACGGTAACCAGCTGCACATCAGCCTCATCCAAGAAGTTATACACCTGCATTAATATTTTGTTTAGGGAGAGCTAAGATATCATAATAGAGCAACTGGATAGTTTCTAGATTGGAGATTGCTTGCCTTCAGCCAAAGTAGATGAGTATTACCTAGGCAGGAGCACATACACTTCATGCATTTTGGGAATGCTTATTCCTAAATTTAAAGGGAATAGGCTTCATGTCTCTAAAATGAAATGTGTTTTCACAAGCAGCTTATGCTCACCAGGTCTATGTTGTTCATGAAAGGAAAGGTTCAAATCTTTCCCCTGGATTTGCTCCTTCCCCTTCTCCTCAGCCAATGCTACCACTAGGTAAACACATGCCAGGTTGGACTGAAGAACTGATCTGGGAAATAATTTTATTTGATTATTACAGATATTTTTCAACGGACTAAGAACACTTCTGCAAGTATAAGTGAGGGAAGCAGGACTACCCGCTCCAAGCAGTATAATCATAGAGCTGTTTAAATCACAGTGTCACTTAGACTTCTTTGAAAAGTCCATCTTTGCCTTTGCAAAGTTGCACCTTTGCACAGTTACAAATTATTTTTAACAACACACTGATTTATCTGTTCTAGCCTTAATGAGGAAAATGAACGTCAGCCATTTCTGAGCTTCTCACCACGCTTTAGAAGCCTGAGAAATGCTATCGGCTATGAGAGTAACAGGTTCTGTCCTAAAATAACTTTAACACAATACATAAAAATCTCCTCCCATTGGATCCTACATTGTTTAAATCAGTGATCTAGTGGGCTATAGTATAGATACTGTAGAAGCAACATAACTATGCATTTTTTTCCAGGTCACTACTTCAATTTTGGAAATACTAAAATATGACAAAAGAAGTATTCTACAGGAAAGGTTTTCCCTTACATCAAATTCTGAAAATATGCAGTTGCAGACCAAACTAATATTCTCAACTACTATAAAAACTAACGGTGGTTAATCTGGTTGTATAATTAGTTGGCCATATAAGGGGTGTGAAAGCAGCTGTTATTATTGATGGATTTTAGCAACCTGACAGAAAGAAACTTTGCATATTAGTAAGATTTTTTTCTCACCTGTGTGTTAGGCATTGCAATGCTTCTATGTGTGTGTTTTGCTTCATCTAAGTTTCCATGTGTTGTTACTTTTAGAAGTATAGAGTGACTGGGTCAGGTGGATATTTTTGTTGGATAGGAACCACTGAACCCCCTGCAAAGGATGGAAAAAAAAAACAGGAGCACAAGGAGCATGAAGTCTGTAAATGGTACTGAAATTCAGAGAATTCTGGGAAAAGCAAGGTACAGAAAAACACTGGTGTTGGAAAGAACTTCTAAGTTTCCCAGGGGGAGCTGTGAGGAGCTGTGTCAGCTTTGCTAGAAATTCAGAAAGCCACAGGTAGGCTAAAATCCAGCCTGGAAACAGACTTATCTACAGGGAGAGACTGCTTGGGGAAAAAGCTGGTTATAAAGCCTTTGCATTCTTATTCTGTCTAATCCAACTTGTCTGGTTTTCTCTGTTGAAAAAGTTGAATCAGCCAGTTTATAGTCCAAAAAAACATGATTGTTCTTTATCATACAAGTCTTACTGATCTTCCTTGGGAAGCTCACTGTCAGGAAAAGAAAAGCAAAAAAACATGTCTAGATAGCTCTGCCTGCTGATTTGGGGTCTCATCATAGTTTTCTCATTCCTGTATTACGAGATGTCTGGCAGTTGTAAGGGGTGACCTCCTGTCTCTTTAAGTCCTCCCAGGAACATCTGGTACCAAGAGAGAAACAGAAGAACAAACCTAAAAATAGAACAAAAGATGAACAGTGAATGGAATGTGGGTCTATGAAATCTAGGAAATGCAGTAGACAATGGAAAGAAATTAAAGCAAGGGTTTTGTCTCCTTATAAAGGTGAAATTCAAGAGATGAAGAAGCTTGTGAAGCCTTTACAACAGATTTGAAAGTCTAAGCCCTGTTGAATTAAAAGCCTTATGTAATCATTAATCTGAAGCCAAAAAGTAATGGTATTAGAAATTAAGACCTGAGAAGAAAGGCTGCTAGAAGATCTTAGCTAAGAATTATTAAGAAAGAAGGAACGAGGCGAGGCGAGGCGAGGCGAGGAGAGGAGAAAAACTGTCAAAAAGAATACAACAAGAGGGGACTAAACTGCAGTTTTTGGAAAAGAAATCCCAGTGGCACAGACAGGTAAATATCAGGCCATAAGAAACATGAAAATGAAAATCAGAGCTGAAGGCTAAAAAGAAATATCTGCAATATACCCTTGGAGTGATTTTGTATAGAATAACAGGAAAGGATGCTCATGGTCTGATTCTGTGCTTTGACAGGATTTTTTTTTTTTAAAGGAAAAAAATTTGCAGAAGTCTGCAGTCAAACCACCAAAAGTACCTAGAGAGAGAAAAAAATATGCATACACAAAGAATAAAATTTCTTTATGAGAACTGGTCAAGAAAAAAACACATTCAGAGGCTGAGTATATGTCTTTGAATATGAAATAAAATTTAATACCAAAAATTCATACACTGACATACAAATTAATATGATCTCTATTACTCTATTAAATGATTCTGAGAAAAACAAATTATGTTGAACACAGAGACAAAACTCAGATTGTGCAGTGGAAAAAACATTCCTATCATGAATGAACATAAGCTAGATATAAAACAGAATCCTAAAAAAGGAAAATTAAAATAAAATAAAATAAAATAAAATAAAATCATTTTGCATTGTTGCATGGAATATTCTGTCTACAAAAACTGAAACTATGGAAGACTATATAGCTCATCGTAAGAGCTCTTACAGAAGAAAAAAAAGGTATTAAAAGTATTTCAAAGGAACACAGAACTAAACAAAAGCAAAGAAATAATTGTAAGAAAGGCACATGCCAAGAACATAAAACAAGTTAGTAGGAGGAGAAGAAAGTGATGTTACATGTGTGAATAGACTTCAAAATATATTTAAATCAATAAGATTTGCTTATTTTTTGGAGAAGGTAGATAAAATTTAGAGGTTATTTTCCTTGCTATCTAGGAGCAGCAGCATTACAGCATACAAATCTATAGCATGTCAGGTCATAAGTAATATTGATATAGATCATCTAGGGTAGATCTGGTAGATCGGAGAAAATCTTGCCTGGGATTAGAACAAATATTGAACTGCAACTCAATTATAATGTGTTTAAAAATTTTGCTAATGAATTTGATATTAAGTATATTTTAAAAAATCAAGGTTGGGCTACATATACTCTGCAAACCTTCCGAAACTACTGTCAGTTTTGCTAAACCCAGACTTATTTTGGCACCATAAAAAAGACTGAATAATTTTTCAATTTTGAATTTAATAGAAAATTTAATAGGAGACTGCCTGACTATGTAATAACTTATGTTATATTTTTAAAAAGGTTACACCCACAAAAAGAGCAGCGAAAATGTGCTAAGTGGACTACCTGAGATGATAGTTTTCATGGTAATGGGTTATGGAAAGGATGTTTTGAAAAGTTAAAGCTGAAACAGCAGGAAAGACTGTGTCTTTTCAAGTTCTTTCTCACTTCCACACAGGAAAGAGAAGCCACTTTCCATTTCTTCTAGAAAAGCAGATGCAAAAAGGAATGGCATTCAAGATTTAAGGTCTGACACAGCCTCAGCAATGGAGGAGATGCTGCAGAAAACAGCAAGGAGAGCACTGAAACCTTTGAGGTGCTTCTGATATTGCAAGGGTGAGCGGCACCAGGCAGTATCAGATCTGGCTGTTCTCTCTCCTGCAGTGCAGCCAGACAAGCTCACTGGGGGAGCCTGCGGTCAGAGCGGGCCTACCACCACGTCAGACTAAAAACCCACCAGGGACTGTTAGCACTGACAGCTTGACAATCAATCACATGTGCTTCTTCCCATGTTATGCCTTTTTGTCTTCCTGATAAACTAGTTAACCTTTTTCACTTACTAAAGACCCCCTGTACTAGGTTCCAGCTCAGAAATACCCCCTATGTATTACATGATGCATAAAAGTGAGGTTTTTGAATGGTGTTTACCTACTGCCATGTGTCTTGCCAATCTGGTACTGACACTACATTACTGGAGTAACTCCAAGAAGATCTGTATCCAATAGGAAAAATAGGTATAGTCCCATGTCAAGAAAGGGTAGGAGGGGAGCAAGGAAAGAAAACCAGCCAAACAAACAGAAAAGAATATAGGAAACAAAATTGTTGACTAAAATGTCAACAATTAAATCCAATGACTTTGATTATTTCAAAGGGTTTAGCATCCGCATAACCTTTTTCCTCAGATCTCAGGATCTTTCCTGGCTAAAACCCTGGCATAAGAGAATTTACATTAGAACAGCTACTTGTATTTCTCATCTAAAAGACTCCCAACAATTAAATAAAGGTGAATTATTACAAAAAAAAAAAAAAAAAAAAAAATGGAGGCTTTAGATAAATTGAGAATAAGCGTATTACTGCTTATTAGAAAATGGCTTATCTTAGGGCTGGTCACCTGAGCAAACTAATTAAGCTGTGCATGCAATCTCCTTTCACTAAACCCTTAATATTAATCATGTGTATATGTATATATATATAAATATTTATATGTATGTATACACAGTATTTGATGCATGGGTGTGTGCTACGTCTTTCTAAGATAGACAAGATTTACTAGACAAGATTTTCCGTGTGAAAGAATGAAAGATGGTGAGTAACTCAGTCTCTCACTTACCAGTGACCCTGCATACTTTTTTTCTCCAAGATTAAGTACAGAATATAATTAATTACACTATTTTTAACTGCTTAACATATAATTTTGCTGAAGCTAACTGTTTTGTGAAAATGAATCAATTTCAATCAAATATTTGCTAGAATGAATTCTTATGCACAGAAATTTTGGATGGAGAGCAGGGAAAGGGCAGTTTGTAGAGAAAATCTGTCAGATGCAAAGTAACAATTGCTTGAATTAGAATGGACAGAAATTAATAAAAACTCTTCTTCTCCAAAAGAGCCAAAGCAAAGAATCTAGTTTGGCCATCCTTATTCAGTGCTTTAAATGCTCAGTAGCAGACAGCATGAAGTCTTTCATCTTGTGTGATTCATCTTACTGCAAAATGAAATAAACTTCAAACCTTCACAAAATGGATTTGCTTTCCCACTTTAATTACAGCGGTTCCTTACTTAGTTGGTCAGCTTTGTGCCACCACAGAACCATGTCTTATTCCAGAAAATCCTTTCCCCTGTATACTAATTGGAAAGATGTAGCCCTCGCTAAACGTCCTTCAAGTCAGACAACAAAAGGAGCAAGTACAATGCGCAGTTAAATTTTGCTTGCAGTGGCTTCCCTAATATTTTATTTATTTGAAGAAATGATTGTTCAAAGAATAATGGTCAACTTCTTAGAGAAGCAAAGGCGCCTCAGGAAACGTAGATGGAATGGTGCATCAATCAGGCGGGACAGAAATCTTTTCCAGCAAGATATCATTTAATATCCTTTTAAGATACTGTTTAAACAGCCTAGCAGCTGCTTTAATCCTGGCAGCAAGCATGGTGACCAGGTCAGATGAAAACGTGGTTGGCGGCAATCCACTCCAGGTACAACCATGATTAAAGTACTGTGCTGTCACGAGCTAGGAACCCTCATCTAGAAATGCCAGTATATCCAATAACTTCTATTAACTCTTACTTTGCACACACCAATTTTATTTCTTAACACAATAATAACTAGTAAGTATTTCCTTAAAAGAATTTAGGCCAACGCTTTCTCTAACCCTTTTTTTCCACTATGTAGAGGGATGTTTATCTATATTACTGAAAGTATCTATTTTATCCTTTTTTTTTTTTTTTATCTGTGTTTGTATCAAAATTTTAATACAGGGCATTCCATAATCCTACATCTTACAAACAAACAAACAAAAAACCACGATATGGCTAAAAATAACTGATAATTTAAGCCTTTTACTGAGCACCTGAAGAAACGCATGCATTTGAGCTTCGCTGCTGGGCCATACAAAATCCAGATTCACACCTTAACCCGAGTTAAGGAGTTAACCGGGTCACTGGTTACCCGAATGCTCAGAGAGGATCACAAAATTGTAAAAACAGTATGACTGCACACTTCAAACGACACAGCACACAGCAATGTATGTAACTTCTCATTGCACCAGTTCTGCGTGCTATAGCCCAGGCGGTGCACGCTGTGGCAGTAACTCTGTACCAGCTACCCGCATGTTTCAAATACATATATATATATATACTCGCAAACAAATATATATATATTATTTCTCACACACATATACACCCACACACACACCTAGGGCCCCAGGAGGCGCCCGCGAGGTGGCAGCAGCGCCCCGCGCCGCCGCATCGCATCGCTCTCACCCTCCTGCTCCCGCACTCCCCCCACTCCTTTTAATATATATTAATCCACGTAACACCTATCTCGACTGCGAGGCAGCCAAAGGATCACTTTTGTTCAACGGACTATCAGGCTCTTCCCTCTGACCACGTCTTTTACCATATATCTGTGAGTTTTAGCAGCAAAAATGTTAATAATAACAATAATGGAGAAATATATATATATATTTTTTTTTCAATGTATTCACACCACGAGTATGCCACATCCTTTGTCATTGTGCTGATGCTCCTTGGATGATGTTTCCGGTGCCTGGGTGCTGCTCTGCTCTGATGCAGAGCAATAATTGTCAAGCAGCTCCTGCTTCCTGATTGAAGGAGTAGAAGGAAAGGTTACAGCTGTGACACGCACCTGGGGAGTAAATGATGAGAGAAATGCACAAAGTATGAATTCAACATAATAATAGGTCCTTACTAAATCAAACCTAACCTAAGGCCCATGCAGTGTAGTCTTCTGTACTGGGCCAAGGGGAGGAGTGCAAAGAATACAAAAAGGAAACAATTGCATAACAACATCTACCCAATGTTTTGTGGCATAACTGAGGACAGTGTTACGAAGCATCCCCTGCAGTTTGTTTGGAACTAGGTATCTCATGTGATTTGATGCTATTTGGTGTCCTTATGTTATCATAAGGATAGAGATGGCAAATGCTTAATTCTTACTTGCCTTCTCTAGACCAGTCATCCATGCATCTGTAGGTCTCTAGTTAATGCTCTAGTGTTTTTGTATATAAAATATTTATTGTATATTTCCCAGAATGAAGAAATGAAGCATTTTTTCACATCATCAGACGAAGTTCCATGAAGAATCAGGCTTCTAAACATGGCCTTTAATAGCAACATCCTAATGAACTCCATACTTTCCAAGAGTGGGACAAAGCTCTTCTGCGTGTTTCCAAATGGACCCTAAGCTTCACCTAAGAAAATTCATGAAGACCAATAACACTAAGAAGGAATATTTTGAATGCAAATTCCCCAATTTACAGGTAAAAACAAATAAAACCCACCATTGATCAATGTTTCAGCAGAACAATGGACAGTGATTTGGGGGGCGGGAGAGAAATTATCTAAATCATCTGAGTACTCATGTCTATTGAGTACAATTAGAAAACTTAGAAAACAAAGAAGAGAAATTTAATGTCAATTATGAAAAGCAACATCTTGACAAATAATAGTAGAGGTTAGGCTTCCAAGATGCAATGATGTCTGCTCCAGCTAACAAAAACAATCAAAGAAGCTTCCTCATTTTCCTGATGTTTTGCAAATAAAAAGTAAACTAGTGATTAAGATTTACTTTCTCAAGGATATAGAGACTTCCAGCTTTCTCTGATATCAGTAGAATTGTCTAAATATATTCATAGAGCTATTCATAATCATTTTTATTGTTTTAATAAATAAACAAATAAAGCCAAATCCTAGATTTAGGAAGTTTAGAGGCTCTCTTATCTCATTGCCATCTCATTTCTCTATAAATAGAAAGAAAGGATAGAATGATCTAAAAATGCCAGGATGGGCATTTTTAGGGGCTATAATACTTAGTAGGCATTAAAAAAGAACACAAGGACTTTCCTAAAACTTATTAACTTCAATATATCTATCTATACACAGTAAGAAAGTCTCAGCCAGAATTAGCTTCTCAGTAACCAAACAGATCAGATATTCAGGCTCTTTATTCCTTGTTATCTCTAGTTTAGGCCATTGAAATCACAAGAAGCAAAAATTGCAACTTGAGGATGACAGGCTAATAGATTAGTAACCAAATACAATTTGGTGTTTGTCCTCTTCAGATGCTGGTCCTTCTCTTCTCAGTCTGGTCAAGAAAGGGCAGGAATTTTAGTGTAACATGGGATTATGATTCCAAGATATGAAGTACCAAGTTCACCAAGCTTTAATAACAAAAATTATTAAAGCGGTGATATTAATATAGTAAATCATAAGGCTTCACAGTTAAAGCATCTTGTATTCTTCACATCATACAGGCAGATTATTCAAAAATAAGAGTGTCTGATGACTTTGAATATTGAATATATTCAAATTTGAATTTGAATATATATCAATACCTGGATCAGAAACCTGTCACAAAAAGGTGTCAGGCAGCTGTAACTTTCCAGTAGAGTATTGTCCAGAGGCATAAAAATCATAATTCAAAGCTCATTTCTCTAAGACATGTAAAACTTAAATAATTAAGTAAATAAAATAAAGCCAACAATAATGGTAAGAAATACATAAGAATTTACAATATTATAAATTAGAGCTTTAGGTAAATGTTTTCTGAGTGACTGACTTCCAGTATCATTCCTAAACATTGCACAGTTCCAGTCCTGACCTACCTGGTCAGGCTCTTACCTATCATAGTGTACCAAAATCTTTCATAGAGGATCCATATCCATATTCTTTACTGTAGTTTAAACTCTTTTTCATGAGATTACTCAGTTCGTGATCTATGACAAAACTGGACAGATTACTCTCTAAGGTTCTCTTTAAACTATGGATTGTCTGTCTCTGAAAGAAAAATTGAGAGGGAGGGAGGCAGAGGGAAGGGAGAAAAATGTGCATATTTGCGCACATGGAAGAGCTAGAAGGCCTTACTACTTATGATGGATACGTAAGACACTTTTTGTTCTGAAATCAAATCCCCAACTTTACCCTCCCCCTTTTCATCTCTGTTTTATTGATGTACTGTTTGTCATGTTCTCTGTTTTCCCGTCTGGTGGCAGCTGCGTACATCTGATGCATCCTCCAAGCCTTTCGACTTTGCAGTCTTCTTTGGTTTCCTAGTTCATTTACTGTTAACTTCTTAAAAGCTTTTCTCAAAAGCAGTCACTTAGGTGACGTTTCCACGTCTCAGGGATAATACAGATATTACTGCTACCATTTATGCTGCTTGCCCTGTTCACAAGCCTATCTTTACAGCTCTTAGATTGCACTAATAGACATGCACTGTATGTAATAATATTCATAAATGACCCCATTGTTCAGTATGCTGCATCCCATCTATTTACTCACAACAATAAATTCAATCACTTTACTTCAGCTACGACAGATTTATACTGGCTTCCTATCAGTCAATTCACTGACTTTAAAATTTTGTTCTGCGTTTTTCATTACCTATCCGAAACTTCCCTTTCATACCTATCAGAATTGGCCTCCATTTATACATGCCCTCAGTCCTTACTTTCCAATAATAAATCTCAAATTCATCAGGCCCCTTGTCAGGTCTCTTATCCATGGGTAGCAGAGCGTTCACCTGCTATGTCCCTGAGCTGTGGAATTCCCTGAACTGAAGTCTCATCTCCAAATCCCCTGAGCTCTTTAAATCCCACTTTGATTCTCACTTATTAAAAATTACTTCTAATATTTGATCCACCACTGACACTTGCTGTAGGCTTTACTGGTATCAATATTTTTTTTTCTTATTTATTTATTTTGAAGAGGTTGTATTGGCAATTTCAAGCCTGAAAATGCATCTTTATTGACGTTATATATTGATTCCAACACTTTCCTTCTTCAGTCTTTTTGTTCTGGCATTAAACTTCAGTTCATCTGTTTAAGGATGTGATCTCCATATCCTAACTCTATAAGAAAAAAATATATATTGTTACTGTTACTGGAAATTTATAGTAATTTGTAAATTACTAATGTTACTATTAATTATAAAGATCAGAGCCCTGGCTGTAAAAATCACACAACACATTTTACAAAACATTATCTAATGAATTTTCAGTACTCTTAAGAGCAATTTGGTGTTATACTCAAGAAAACTGAAGCAAAGAGAGGATTTTTCAAAAAACACATCAGAGAATTAGCAAAAGAATCGAAGTGTTCCAGGATCCAAACTCCATTCTCAGACTCTTTATCTTTCCTAGCTACACTGGTTTGTCACAGGCTTCATTTTATCACTCATGGAAAGTCACTTTTTATTAAAGGATTCCATGTGTTACATGACTATGGTAAACTGAACCACACACACAGCTTGGAAGTCTATTAGGGCTGTAATTCCTAAAGGCAGCTATAATCTTGACTCAGGATCTGCATTCAAAGGACCTAAACCTCACCTCACTCCTTCAGGGTGAAGTAAGTGATTGGTTTGAAAACTCAGTGCAAATTCTGAGAAGAAAACAATTTTGTGTTTTTGTTTTGGTTTTAATCCTTAGAAATATAACATTGAAAGCATCTCACGTATGAAGGTATCTTATATATGATGGCATCTTTCGGTATCTTGTATGTGAATATATAAAGCTATCTATGCTGCCACATATGTATGCTGCCACACAAATACATAACTATTAGGATAAACGGAGGCAATAGCAGGGAAAGAAGAATTATTGGATAGGGAAGTTAGTCGGATATTGACTGTTTGAGTTATCCCAGGGGATGCTTGAGGATGAGGGTTACTATCGAAGGGTGATACTGTGTAAAATTTAATAGCAGATGGAACTCAGAAGAACATATTTGTGGAAAGTTAGTATAAGAGGGAGATTTATTTTATGGTTATGTATGTGAAATGACTGCACCTCAAAATATTTCTATTCCTTGAATTAATTCAATAGAAGTCTTAGTAGCTTGCGAGCTACCCTGATTTCTCAAGCCTTCTGTATCCTACAAAAACTAATGCAGCATATCGCTGTCCCTGCTCTGGTGACATCCTGAACCCCATTGTGATTTTGCTTTCCCAGGAGCCACAGTCAGTCTGCGAGTGGTGGGAACTGCCCATCAGCGCCTTTTGCCGCATTAAAAGAAATACTGAACAGCAATGGGACAAGAGAAACCCCAGAGAGCATGAACTCTGCTGGATTTATCTCTATACTATGATGATCTCTCCTTTATATTCCCTTCCTCACCCACAGATTTAAACAATTTATAACACAGTTTAACACAGGCCACATTTATTTATGTATAGGGCAGTTTTAGCAGAGAATCTTGTAGACCTGAATCAAGTTCTACACAAAAGTAGTGTCTAATACTATATCAGTAAAAATGTCTGTATCACTTAAATTTTGAATATTTTAAAATAAACTATATAATTGAGATGCAGTTCATGACTAAAATTCATTGGAAACACAGTAAAAAAAAATGTTGATGGAATTCCAGGTCAAACTTTCCAAATTTTGGTCTGAGATTAATATCAAGTTGTCAGATGAACTTATGGCAATACATTTACTCTCATCAGTTATTGGTACAGTGAGTTTATTTTAGTAATCTTGAAATGCCTCATTGTCCTATGGTTTATTTAAAATCAACAGTGATGATTCAGAAAGTTACTTGGTGAGCTCTTTTTTCATGCATTTGGTGTGCAAGTTATCTGGCTCCATCAGTTCGAAAAAAAAAAGAATTCTGATAGTTCCTATTCAACAATTTCTACTTTTTTGATGGAATAGAAAGTATTCCTCATTGCTTCCTTCCAAATCAGAGCACAAATATTTATTAAGGTCTGCATTCTGCATACCATTGTTAGAATTCCATGTTTCTACTACAACATTGAAATGATTTCCTCTTTTTTCCCCCTCATTTTACTGGCCACATTTTCAATGGACATCTTTAAATTTCATCTGCCTCAACACATTTACTCTTCTTCACAGTTTTTTGTCTTCTATATTTCTTTTGTTTTGCTTTTCACTAAAGCTATTTCTTTCTGTCTAAACCTATCCAAAATACCTTTGGAGTTTGCTTGACCTCAGTAAGCAACATCATACTTATCTGGCAAGATACACTCTTCTTCATCTGTAGTGTTTATTCAAAGTGTGTAGCAAGGAACTGTCTATCCTGTATAGCAAAGTAAGGCTGTGTTCTGGTTTTCTTTTTAGAAACTTATCATGCTAAAAATGGCAGTATAATAGGAAAAAGAGGCCACAGATGCATTCTTCTCCTTTTTCTCTTGGTCAAAACCAGGGAAACATACCTTAGGTTATTGCTACTCCTCAGAAAGGCCTGTTGGAGAGATTCCTTTATACACAGAGCAGGAATAAATGCTTAAAACAGTCAATAGCAAAGTGTCATCAGAAAATTACAAAACTCCTTTTACTGTGGACATTTTAACCTTCCTCAGTCCTGTGCACTTGCTGCATCTGACAAAGGGGAATGTTACTAATAAGGAGTGTGACACAGACAACTCTCTGGGCT
This sequence comes from Crypturellus undulatus, assembly GCA_013389825.1. NCBI lineage: Eukaryota > Metazoa > Chordata > Aves > Tinamiformes > Tinamidae > Crypturellus > Crypturellus undulatus. The sequence continues at coordinate 733,754 of VWPW01029670.1, forward strand.
TCATGCAATAGATGTCCATGACGAGATAAGATGTTTCAGGCATCCAGCTACTTATGCTGGAGACAGTTGTGGAGAGGCACAAAAAAACAGGGGCACCAGTAGGCAGGACTTTGAATTTAGAGGTTAGAAACAGGAAGAGGAGAAAGCGCCTGTTTCATTTAAGTTTGTGGATGGAGAAGCTCCTCCAAGCATGACAGGCGGCTCAAGAGTACATACACAAGTGGCTGTTTAAAAATTTAACAAGAAGGCAGTGGAAGCTGCTGTAATAAGCTGATCAAAGGCAAAAGTCAGCATCTTGACAGTGAATGAGAAGTAATAGCTGTGATAGGGTTGGACTTTAAAGGACCTGGAAGGCAAAAACAGTTATTTCTGATGCAATATAGAAAAAAGAAGGATGCAAGAGAGGGATGACAAAAGAAAGTGATTTTTTCAGCAGTATCCTCAATAGCTACAAGTGAGGCAGAACACTATTTATCAAGACCAGAGCAAAGAATGGTGCTGTTCCTGAGATAAGAGATTATGAGAGGCTGTATGAGCTGGATATAAAAACTTCTCTAGGGAAATCTTTTTAGAACTGCTATAGAAAAAAAAAGAGCTTGTAAGACTGAGACATTGTACGAAAGCTTCACTTGCGAAAATGGCCAGACTGTGGATCTGATGGGCAGCACTGTGATGGAGCGGGCTGAGGGCTGTGTCAGTCACACAGAGTTTGACTGGTGGCTACCCAGCTGCAGCCAGATGCCAAAGGCAGGGAGAGAACTGAGCTAGTGGAAAACGCATTGGAAATTTGACTAAAGAAGGGTCCTAAGGCTGCAGAATTGTGTGCAGTAAAGGTTAATTAAAGGTTAGGTAATCGGCTGAAGAAAGAAGAAAGGAGGTAGCAAGGAGGCAGGTCTATGTTGGTTAGTTTTGCCTGGCTACTGAAAGCCCCAGAACTTCAAAAATTTCATAAATTTGGCTGATCGCTCATTTGCTACAAAGGTCTGCAAATGGAGGAATGACCTCAATCATGATCTCAGGGAGCACCAAGAACTTTTTGTGCCACACTAAGTGAGTCTGCCAGAGCAAGCAAAACATAGAACACTGCAAGCCAGAAGTCCACTGGCTGTTTTTGATTTCAAAAGCTGTCCCACAGTTTAGCAAAAACAAACCTGCAACTGTGACTCCTCTCTGAAATGTAACCTACCATCTTTTCTCTTCAATGCACCATTTCTCTTGTTCTGATGTTCTGCTTAATCATGCTAAACTATTTCTCTTCTGCTTAGTTATATTACACATCCCAAAGAGGGAATGCTCTGTGGTTACAGGCCAATTCTAAAACCAATTTAAATCAGCATGAATAGTTAGATGTAATTTACCTTGTATACTCCTCTGACAATCCCTTGTTAGTTGTAGCCTTTATTGCAATCACACAAATGTTCTGCTCTAATTCCCTATTTTCACACATTACTATTCTAAAATAGCATCCTTATTCTATAAATTCTTAGAAAGAACCAATCCACTTACATCTCGAACATGCATTCTGTGAATCTACTAAACTTAACCGAGCTTAAGTTTTGAGAAAAGTTCTTTCCTGAAGTTACTGCATCCTGAAATTACAGTGTCAAGAAGGAGAATGTTCCTATCAAACAGTAATAACATTTTCTCATTTCTGAATGATTGCATTTCTCCACATAACAAGCAGCACCATACAGAACAGGAAGTTAGCAAGCCTCAGAGCAAAGAAGTGCCACCAGAGCACAAGAGAAGAGGCAAAGCTTGGTCATACACGCTAGTACCAGGATTTAAAGTTGATACTTGTTCATTAAACAATTTGAATAATGATTATTTTGACATCGAGATTGACTCTTGAAAAAGAGCTACCTTATCCAATTTTATTTTATCTTCACACCACTAGAAGTGGAAGAGAAATTTCATGTTGGATTTTCTATTGAACTTTCTTAGTTTATTTACAGCAAGTGAAAAGAAAAAGCACTAAATTACCATTGCTTATCATTGTGTCATACAGAAAAGGTTGTTCCTCATCCTCTACCACCTGACATATGACAATATGCAGGCAAATAAGACTTCCATATCTATAAATATAAGATTAAAATAGTATGTTTCTGTAGAGGAAGATACTGAAAAACACTTCTATGTACAAAATTATATGATGAATAAAAGATAGTGGAACTTTTTAAATTTCTTTACTTAAAAAGATGGTTACCGCTGTTTTGTTTTTACATGGATGTATGCCTCCAAATGTTACATCTTTGAAAGATGTCTATAAATCACTTTCAAGAGCTGATGTACCTGATCTTTGTCATTTCTAGGGGAAAGAAAAAAAATATATCTTGACTAGAAAATAATTGTAGAAAAGTTGACCTATGTCTAGCCATATTAATAAGTTTCTGGGGGAGACAAATACCTGCTTGTATTAGCTAGAATGTATTTTGTGTAGATTACTCAAAAGGGCCTTTCTCCGGTATAGAATAAACTTACAAGCCTATAAACATTGCACAATACCAAGTCTAAAGAAATCGGAGTAAAAGGAAAAAAATACTTTATAGAGAATTAAGAAGCCACATCTTTGAAAGTTCAGATGGAAAACATGGTGTTTGATAGCATTAGAATCTGGTAGTCTATAAACTTTATATGAATCATTTCTTACATTATTTGCAACTGTAAAATGAAAAGCTGTAGATGGATTTTTTTACAAGAAACTAAGAGAGGTATGCAAAATTAAATGGCTTTAAGCTCAGTTAGATGTTTTGGAAAATCCTAGATTTGATGTGGTTGTTTCATACTAGCTAATTAAACTACCTGATCTCAAGTTTTAGCTAATTACTGGTCATGTACTTATTTTGTGCAGCTCAGATGGCTTTGGAAATTGCTCAGTTTAGGCCAACTTCCCCTGGTTGAGAAGTCTGAAATAACAACCAAACTCTACAGAGTATGATTCTTGATGGCAAGCTGTGAATTTATGTTTTTATAAAGTCAAAACAATTAGGAGAGCTACTTGAACTGCCTAGGGCAATTGGAAAAAAAATAATAACTAGAGTAAATAAGAGGAAAATCACCATGAACTCCATTAGGAACAGATTAAAATGATTTCAGAACACTCCTCATCTCCTCCTCCACCTACAGACTGTAGTCTGTCACCATCAAGCAGCTTTCTGTGCCAGTCGACTTCTCTCATTTCCCACATGCGGCTGCAGAGACCTGCTGCCCCAAGAGTGAATAAAAAGGAACTGCTGGGGAGCTGCAGAGTAAACGAAGACGGGCCCCTGGGTGTTTGTGTCCTCTGCCCCAGAGGACTCACCTCTCCCCTTCTTCCCGCAGTATGAGCCTTCAGTTCTAGCTCGTTCACCTGCAGCCACGCATGTCCCAGTGCCAGAGCACGCAGCATGCAGACCTCTGTGGGGCCATCGAGACACTAACATGGCAGGGGGCACAAAATGATGTCCCTGGTGTCAAGCTACACGTGCTCTTTGATTAGCCAAGCAGAGCAGGTAACCAGGGAGCTCTCAGCGCAGCATTTCTGTCATGGGGGACAAAAGTTCAGGAGGTGGGTTTTGACACCTTTTACAGGAACGCCTTATCTTTGGAATTACCACCTTTGTGTAAAGATTGGCTGAAAATGGAAGGGTTGAGAGACTGACAAATCAGATGCAGGCATTTTTTTGCCATGTGAAAATAGACTTTAAAAAGAAAAGAAGAAGAACTTATCAAGGCTTTTACATTCTCCAATCTTATAATATATAATTTTGCCCTTCCTTAGCTGTCAATTCATTTTTAGTGCTACTTGCCGTGTTATTCAAGTACCATAAAGTAAACTTGTGCCAGGGAGTTTCGCTCAACTCTACTATTTGCAGTTTCTAAGGAGACAGCACAATTCTTATGAGGGATTTAATTCGCAGCCCTGCCATAGGCTCCCTGTATGGCCACAGACAAGCCACTTCTTAACCTTTCAATGTTTTGTTTTCCCCATCTATAAAAAGGGAGAAAAAATAATTATGCATTTCTTACATTTTATTTATTTTATGCATTCAGACTGTATGCTTCTCAGAGTGGAGGCTATCTGCACTAAGTTACACAACTGCAGTATTTATCAGTGTAAAGATACCAGCCTCTAATGTAAAATAGTTCAGAATTTTTACTTTCATATCTGAATTGAAGTTCATCACTACCAGGGTGAGTGCAAAAGGTTCAAATGGTTTTAAAAGGCAAGTAAATTGCTCCACATTGCCTATGCTTAGAGATATTCTACTGTCAGACTCTTAACACTGGTGTTTGAGCAGCATTGTGACTGGATTCTTGATGTCTGACGGCTGAGAATCTCACAGCCAGAGAGGAGATTAGGGACTGCCTTTTCTCCAGATTCCTCAGCTTTCTTATTCAGCACATCATTAATGTTATTTTAATGTAGGCCTGCGATTTTTATGCCCTTTGCTGGATGCACTAGTAAGGATATGCATATCAGTCACAGCAGCCGTGAGAAATACGGAATTATTTGTTTCATACTAGAATTTATGACAATTTTAGGGCTTAAAATGTTAGACTACTAACTCTTTAATCATGCAAGCTACTTTTATATTGCAAAGAAAGAAAAATCATAAGTATCAGCTTGCTAAGATTGCTAACTTTTTATTACAACATGTTTGAAATCAAACACTGAGCATGTTTGGCAAGAGAATATATGATCCTTTTTTTCCTCTGCTCTCTGCTCCTCCTCTCCTTTTAATCAAAAGGACGCAAATTTGTTTACACAAAAATGTAGCATGCAAAATGGTAGCATAGCCTGATTATCTTATGGCAATGAAAAAGCACTTATCTTTTGTACTGTGAGGCATGAAGTGGCATATAATTTACATAGGACACTACAGCTATAGTGTGGGTTTGTTCTCCCTCTATTTAATGCTCCCCTAAAATAGCACAAGACAACTCTGCTTTGCCTTGAAAGCCATTTGGAAAAGAGTTCTACAAGGATGATTAGTTCTATTATTTTAAGAAGAATTAAGATCTTTGGAAAGCCAGAGAAGAAAGTGAGTGTGAGGAGTTATGACGAAGACAGACATCTCTTCCATTGTTGTGGAATGATTAATGTGTTTTCTAACAAAGGTCAAAAGATGAATGCCAAGAGCACTGGCAATTAGATGCGTCACTCCTGGCAAAAATATTGCAAGAAAACAATACTCTCAGGAAATTTGGGCCTCACATAGATAATAATTTTTTTAAAAAAGTTTTCATCTGCCTTGAGATGTTTTCCTGATAATTTTACCTTCACAGTCTTAGATTTAATCAAAATCCAAATTTACTAGTACATCTGATTTTTGTTGCAAAGACTATGATTAACATTTGCAGAAATAGCATAATTCAAAATTAAAGAACTAATAAAAAGACTTTGGGGGAAATTTTAACTCAATACCATATATTGACAATAGCCTTGATTTCTAGAGCATTGGGAGGCTGAAGATCTATATAACTCCATTCAGTAACGGAGGACTCCACTGGAAATGTTGGAAGAAAAAATATATATTCTTTAGGAATTTCAAATTCCAGATTTATTTTTAATTTAATTTATTTTAATTTTTAATTTAATTTACCAAGTGAATTTTTTCTTTTATTCTTTTATTCAGAACTCCCTGTATAGATTTTTTTTTCAGATCTAAGCGAAGGTGATTCAAAAATAAAGATAGAGGAAAAATTCTTGCAACACAAAAATCAGATATGGGTTTTATACCTCTATCTATAGATCTGATTTTTAATCTATAATATCTGATCTTAATCTTAATTTAAATATTAACCATTATGATTTATAAATAAAATCAGCTTTTTATGAAGAGAAAATTTCTTACATATTTTTCCATAGAGAGATGCCTGAAAAAAATTGGCATATTCATATTTTCATCTGCTTCTTTGTTCAAGGAGCAAAGATATCTTTACCTTAGCTAATAGGCTTAGATTCTTCTGCGTCTCTGATGAAAAAATAGTCACTACTAATAAGCCAAGACATTTATAGTTTGATATACTGAATCCAAAACTGGTTTTAAGTACAAGCAGAGGTGCATTATATAAAGTTAAAAGAGCAAGTTAATATGTAGAATGAGATCATGCATGCACACACTGTCACATTTCCATCAGAAACTTCTCTTACTCAGCATTGGCACAGGGGGAGGTTATCAGCCTAAAGTCCTGACTTGTCACCACACCCTAGAAACTGGGAATTCACTCTCGGCATAACAGAGAAAGATTAATTTCTATAAGAAACAAAAATCAATATGCTTGCAATTTTCTTTCCAATGCAAACAGCCGTGTTGTTAATGCTATCTTACTTCACACACAACTGCTAATGGAATCCTTGCAGTCCATATTCTTCAGGTTCAGAGCCCAAGTCCTTTGCTATCAAAACAAAACAACAAAATTAACAAACAAACTGCAAACGTATTTCTAAATATTTCATTGCTACTACAAATTGTCAGAAGAAAACTGGTCAGGGTTAGAAGCAGTGCAGGAAAGCTGTTCATTTAGTAAACAACTGTAAATGGTAAAATGTAATTATCACAAAAGCAAACTTCTTTACTATAGGGATAACCGTCGGAGCTGTTAGAGAAAAAGGTCTCTATACAGTTGTAATCCAACAGGCTGAGAAGTTCTCTGGAGAAAACAATTCCTAATAAAACCACAAACACAGAAGTTCTTTTCAGCCCTCAATCTCAACTGTGCCTCTGGCAACAAGCTTACGAAGCAAATATAAACTTTTTTGTTTGCAGCAGTGACCACATGTGGAATATGAATAAAAGGGTTGATCAGTGTTAATTGACAAAATAATATGATCATATTTTAGGAAATAAAAGCATTTACACAGGTTGAATCATAGAATCACAGAATCATAAAAGTTGGAAGGGACCTCTAGAGATCATCTAGTCCAACACCTCTGCTCCAGCAGGGACACCCAGAGCACGTGGCACAGGGTGGCATCCAGGCAGGTTTGGAAGATCTCCAGAGAAGGAGACTCCACAACCTCTCTGGGCAGCCTGTTCCAGTGCTCTGTCACCCTCACTGTCAAGAAAATTTTCCTTAAGTTCCTGTGGAACTTTTGCTGCTTCAGTTCGGTGCTTCAGAACCTCTTGTTCTGTCACTGGCCAACACTGCCCAGAAAAGAGGCTGGCCCCACCCTCCTCACTGCCTCCCTTGAGGTACTTATAGAAACTGATCAGATCCCCTCTCAGCCTTCTCTTCTCCAGGCTGAACAGGGGTCCAGTCTCTCCTCACGGGGCAGATGTTCCAGGCCCCTGATCATCCTAGTGGCCCTGCGCTGGACTCCCTCCAGCAGCTCCACATCCCTCTTGTACTGTGGGGCCCAGAACTGGACACAGTACTCCAGATGTGGCCTCACCAGGGCTGAGTAGAGGGGCAGGATCACCTCCCTTGACCTGCTGGAGACGCTCCTCTTAATGCACCCCAGGACCCCATTGGCCTTCTTGGCCATAAGGGCCCACTGCTGCCCTCTTGTCATCCACCATGACGGCCAGGTCCTTCTATGCAGAGCTGCTGTCCAGAAGGTCAGTACCCAGCCTGTACTGGTGTCTGGGGTTATTCCTTCCCATGTGCAGGACCTTGCACTTGGCCTTGTTGAGTTTCATAAGGTTCCTCACTGTCCAGTCGTCCAGTCTGTCCAGGTCCCTCTGGATGGCAGCGCAGCCCTCTGGGGTATCAGCTACTCCTCCCAGTTTGATATCATCAGCAAACTTGCTGAGGAAGCACTCTGTGCCTTCATCATTGATGAATCTGCCTTCATCATTGAGGAATAAATTGAACAGGACTGGACCTAGGACTGACCCCTGGGGGACACTGCTAACCACAGGCCTCCAACTAAACTCTGCATCACTGATCACCATCGTCTGGACTCTGCCATGCAGCCAGTTGTTAATCCACCTCAGCGTCCACTCATCTATCCCACACTTCCGGAGCTTGACCAGGAGGATGTTGTGAGGGATGGTGTCAAAAAGCCTTGGTAAAGTTGAAATAGATGACATCCACTGCTCTCACCTCATCTATCCAGCTAGTCATTCCATCAAAGAAGGCCATCAGGTTAGTCAAGTATGATTTCCCCTTGGTGAACCCATGCTGACTACTCCTGAGCACCTTCTTATCCTCCACATGTTTGGAGACAACAGCCAGGATGAGCTGCTCCATGCTCATTTTCCAGGGATGGAGGAGAGGCTGACTGGCCTGTAGTTGCCTGGGTCCTCCTTGCCATTTTTGAATACTGGCATGACATTGGCTTTCTTCCAGTCATCTGGCACCTCCCCCGTTCTCCAGGACCTTTCAAAGACAATGGAGAGCAGCTTAGCAATAACATCCGCCAGCTCCCGCAGCACTCTCGGGTGCATCCTGTCAGGTCCCATGGATTTATGGTTGTCTAGTTTCCCTAAGAGCTCTCTGACCCAATCTTCCTCTACCCAAGGCAAGTCTTTCTCTCTCCAGGCTTCTTCTCTTGTACCTAGGGCCTGGGACTCTAAGGGGCTGTCCTTGGTAAACACTGAAGCGAAGAAGGCATTCAGTAGCTCTGCTTTTTCCATGTCTTTCGTCACCAGGGCACCTGTGCTTTTCACCAGCGGACCCACGTTTTGCCTAACTTTTCTTTTACCATTGATATAATTGAAAAAGCTCTTATTATTATTTTTAACATCTTTTGCCAGATTTAATTCCAATGGTGCCTTAGCTTTCTTTGTCGCATCCCTGCATTCCCTGACAACATTCCTATATTCCTCCCAAGGAACTTGTCCATTTTTCCATTCTGTATAGTGCCTTTTTCTCTTTAAGTTTTGCCAGCAGCTCCTTGCTCATCCACGCAGGTCTCCTATCCCTCCTGCCTGAATTCTTACCCAAAGGGATACATCACTCCTGAGCATAGTGGAAGTGCTGCTTGAATACTGACCAGCCCTCTTGGGCCCCCCTTCCTTCTAGAGCTCTAGCCCATGGTAGTCTCTGAAGGTCTCTGAAGAGGAGGAGGTCTCTGAAGAGGCCAAAGTTGGCCTTTCTGAAGTCCATGGTTGCAAGGCTACTTACAGCCCTGCTTCCTCCTCACTGGATCCTAAACTCAACCAGCTCATGGTCACTGCAGCTGAGGTTATCCCCCCACCTTCACAACTCACACAAAAGTCCCTCTCTATTTGTTAGCACGAGGTCCACTAGCCCACCTCTCCTCATTGGCTCCTCCACAGTCTGTGTTAAAAAGTGCTCTGCAGAAACCTCCAGGACTGTTTGTGCCTGTGGTGTCCTTCCAGTTGATGTCAGGGTGGTTGAAGTCTCCCATGGGAAGCAGGGCCTGTGACCATGAGGCTACTTCTAGCTGTCTGTAGAAGGCCTCATCAACTTCCTCGTCCTGGTCAGGCGGCCTGTAGCAGACACCCACCACAGTGTCTCTCACATTAGCCGACCCTTTAACCCTTACCCACAAGCTCTCAACTTGCTCATCATCCACCCCCACATTGAGCTCCATGCATTCCAGTTGCTCTCTCACATAAAGAGTAACTCCCCACCTTGCCTTTCCAGCCTATCCTTCCCAAAAAGCACATAGCCTTCCATGGCAGCACTCCAGTCACGTGAGCTATCCCACCACGTCTCTGTGATTCCAATGAGATCATGATGCTGGGACTGCACGCAGATCTCCATTTCCTCCTGTTTATTCCCCATGCTGCGCGGATTGGTATACAGGCATTTCAGGGAAGTAGTGAGCCTGCAGGTTTCCCAGGAGGAGTGAAAGAGGACCCTCTATAGTCATCTCCTATACTCACTTCCCCACTACTATACTCCTGTTGGATGCCTTCTGGCTTTGGCTGCCTGCCAACAATTTCCCTGTCCATGTAACATTCCCCGTTCCCCTTCATGCTTAGTTTAAAGCGCTCCTAACCAGGCTGGCCAACCTTTTGGCAAAGACGCACATGCCCCTCTTGCTGAGGTGGTTCTCATCGTTCTTCACAACCTGGTGATCTTCAAACAGAGCCCCATGATCATAGAAACCAAAACCCTGTTGCCAAGACCAGCAGCACAGCCAGTTGTTCACCTGTAATATGCACCTTTTCCTCTTCATATCCATTCCCCACATTGGCAGGATAGAGGAGAACACAACCTGGGCACTCAGACCTTTGATTGCCATCCCTAGGGCTCTGAAATCACACTTAATGTCACTCTTAGATTATATTAGATATTATCTTAAGATATATAAGATTATAAGATCTATAATCTATTCTCTATTATTATAGTCTATATCTATAGATCTTCAGATCTTATAGAACAATTAATCTGGATTCCAGTGGTGGCTTCTTCTGTTCTTTGAAGACTGTGATTGATGATAGCTCTCTAAATTTTAGTGATGCAGCAAAAGCTGTCTAGGAGAACCTAGTTCCATCTGTGATGATTGACTGGTTTTCTAACCTTAAGTATAGAGTTAGAATACAACAATATATAGGAGACGGGAGAAACGGTACCTTTTTAAAGAGCAATCACAGACATTCAGTTTCTGCCCACATATTTCCTTCAGAGCCACTTCCTCAGAAGTGTCTTTAACAATGCAAATAACAGTATTGCTATATGTTAAAGAGAAATGTGTCTAGTTCTTACATGATTTATTTAAATATGAATATCTCCAGTTCTGTGTGCTGCTTGAAAAGTTTTTTATCTGGAGTTGTTAATTGACTTCCTTACTACTCATACACAAAAATATACTATACACAAAACTGTGAAGAGACTGGACTGTGAAGAGACTCTCTGTGAAGAGACTGGATTGGACTCTGAAGAGATCCTAGCATGAGGCCAGTAAACAAAAATCTAAAATCTACTAGAGGCCCTCTTAAATATTGTTTCCTGCACTGATGTTATGTCGAACTGAAAACAAACAAAACAAAACAAAACAAAACAAAAAAAAAGGAGATTCTACAAAAAGATCAAGGAACAGAACTATACCTTGCAAAAAACACTAAAATAAGATTGATAGGAAATGTTAAAGACAACTCTTTCTTTTTTTTAGCTTACTGAACAGAATCAAAATCAACAGCTTAGAAACCAGGAGAAGGTTTGGAAAAACACAGAAGCAATCTTTAGTTCCAGTTGTTTACTTCCCAAGAAAGTGAGCAAAAGTAAGAAAGAGAAATCTCTGCCATGCATGTCAAAGTCCAGACTGCTTTTTGAAGATCCAAAAGGTCTTTTGAGAAAGACCTAGAATTGTTTTATCAATTTAATCTGACCTTTCGGAAACATGCAGCTCTAAACATCCATATTCGTTTCTTGCTCTCCCAGCCCCCAAGGACCAGAAATTCTTTGAACCAGGAATTGTGTGTGATAATGTCTGTGTAGTTTATTTAAAGACCAATCTGTTCTTGGTAAGTGACCTTATCTCAGCAACAAATATTTGATTAATAATTCTGATGACATTGCTTCTCATTTGGTACTTCATTTTACTGCTCTTGCTCAGGCAAAACTCTCACAGAAGTGAAATGGAGTAATGCTCTGTTAAAGATGGTCCCATCTAATGTAACACCTGCTCTTTGCCTGTGGATTAGTGGTTTGTTTATGGTATCTTAATCACCAGCCCTGATAGGATTAAGGGACCATCACTGTTTTAGGTTTCAGGACCTTATCACCCTATTGATTTTTAAACAAAACAGAACCCTCTGTTGATTTCACTAGGAAGCTCTGCCTTTAAAAAAAAAAAAGAAAAGAAGAAGAAGAAGAAAAAAAGAAAAAAAGATAATCAATGGAATATAATAGAGCTTAGAAAGTAAACAGGACAAAAGAATTCATTTGAAGATGTTTCAGGGATTATAAAGACAGCTTGTTTCAAAACATGAGAGAATAAGGCTACTGCATTGTCTGAACTTTCTTATCGATTTCCAGACACACACCATGTATATAAAGAACACATATATTATGTTCAGATCTGTCTGAAGGGAAGACACACAAAACGTTCTAAAATTATGGTCATAACCCATAGTCTAGAGCCAGTTAAAACAACAGCTGTTTGCTGCTGAGGTTTGCAAGGGCAGAGATTGTGCTTTCCTGCAGACTACTTCTTATTTCACAGCTAGATCTGGAAATATCTTTCATCTAAGTTGTAACTATTAGGATTTCAAAAGTTTCTTTATTTTTATTTTTTACAGAAATACATACAAACACTTACAGCAAAACAAACAAAAAATCCTAACAAATTCAGTGAAAACCCTCAAGTTTTCTTAATATAAGATTTTTTCAAAGGAGGAGGAACATTCAGAGCTAGCTCAGTGAAAAAATTTCACAAATACTGCCTACTCTTGCTGGTCCTGTGAAGATATTGCAAGAGGGGATAATAAAACTCTAGCAGAGACTGCTTCTGTCTTTCCGACAGCATCTCTGAATCTTTCTCAGTCAAAACCCAAGAGAACTCTACAGTACATTAGTCTGTCAAATTATCTTTCTCATATATGCTCTTCCAAACTTTGTTCAGGAGGTGTTTAGTTTTGATATAAAACAACCGTCCTCATGGCGGAATTCTCCATGTTAGTAGAGTACTAGTAGATTCCTAGCATTGTAAAGCTAGTGGAGCCAAAAGGATGATAGCTAACTATCCCACTCAGTTACAGTACTCATGTGTAACCAAGGATAACGAAAAGAGACAGCTTGGGTTCACTCACAGACAGCTGTGCTTGTCGAATAGTAATTAGACTCATTAGATAAATCTTGTTGATACATTCTTCCTCCATTTGCTGGTGTTTCCACTATCACAGAGACAAATATACAAGGTGCATTTGACCATCACACAAATTCTCCTTTGCACAGTCTGTAGTCTGAATGAACTCATCCAATCCCTTGTACAGGGACTGAGATCAAGGCTGCCAAATTAGAGCTATATGTCTAAAGCTCAAAATTTGAGCTGCTACTGTATGACACAACAGTCAAGGTCTCTAGATGGGACTATAATAGACGTGTGCTTTGTATATTGACATAGGGAAGTCTGTAACATATGCTCAGTAGTAGGTTACCTGTTATCGCTGACAATGTCAAACAACATTATTCTCTACATTTCTCTTTTTTTTTCTTTATTTGTGCTTATTTGTGTTCTTCTTTGCTTAGAAAGATCAAATTCACACTCAAATTATAGTAAGAGGAGAGAGATGTATTCCTTTCATGCTCTGGTATTGTAGCAGTAGTGAGAAGTAGAAAGTAAAGAAATTCGTCACCCTAAAGAATACCTTAAATACTCTGCATCCTCAGGCAGGACCTAATATCTGCTTTTGTCCATCCCCAACACATGAAGAAACTTACAACTGCATGAACTGCAAATCCAAAGGATTTTTAAAGAAATATATAAAGCTCTTATAAATGTATAAATCTGTTAGAAATTATAAATTAATTTCTATTTGTCATATTTATTTAAATAATATCAACCTAAAAGGGTGTTGGTTTTGTCAAAAATCAACAAATTAGCATTTTATCCAAAAATGTAATGAAACAATAAATTCATCTAAATGAATGCATGGAGCTTTGATGAATCTGTTCTGTCCTATGACAATTCTTAACTACTCTTGTGGGTACAGGTGACAATTCCACTCTCCTCCTCTAATGAAAGATCCTTCTGTTCAGTATCTGTTCACTTCATCCCCATGCTAGGTCGCTGCTATGACTCTCCTGTCTGCCAACCAACAGACATCCCCACTCCTGAGCCCAGCGTACACATAGAAACACTTCCATGGGACACTTTCCGTAAGAAAATGCACTGTCACTGAGGTGGGAGGGAGATGGGAATTTTTTTTTGCTAACACAATGGTGATGAAACTACTTTTGCAAACTTTTCTCCAAACACTTGGCACTGGGCTTAGAGGTACAGTTGTTAGGTATCTCTCTTCAGGTATTCAAGGACAGAAATAAAAATGACTGAGATGTTATTTTTTCTTGAAGTGAGGCTGAAAATGCAGTAACATTTCAAATATAACTCTCAAGAGGATTGTCAGTTTGCAATCCTTGCATACATTTATGATGGATGAATTACCAATGAATTCCATGGATTGTATAAAACATGCACATGCTAAGACAGGTCTGCTCAATAAATAAATAAATGAAGAAGCTGTCACTGTCTATTACCTTATAGATTAGCTTTTTAAAGAGCTTTTAATGACAGATATGCACCACAGATTATAATAGTTCCAAAAATGAAGGTTAATCAGATATAGATAATAGGAATTCATGCAATTAAGGTTTCAAGTCTCTCATTTCAGTTTTGCATTTACCTGACAGGTTTGAATGATTCCTACAGAGCAATTATGGCTATTCAGAAATATAGCAAATTAAGAACAATTCTGTTCTAAGATAATAATAATAATAATAATAATAATAATAATAATAATAATAATAATAATAATAATAAAAAAGTAAATATTCAAAACTACCCTCAAACCGCAACAACCACTGTAAAANTAAGATAATAATAATAATAATAATAATAATAATAATAATAATAATAGAAAAGTAAATATTCAAAACTTCCCTCAAACCGCAAGAACCAAATTCAAAATTCAAACTGAAGCTGCATTCTGAATGCATTGCACCTGGAAATTGGCCTTTCCTGCTGCTCTGAAACCAGCTGAAAACAAATTAGAACATATGATCCAGAAAGATGAAACACACACTTTTATTCAGAATAAAATTTCTCTGAAACTGTTGCTGCAAACTGACCCTTTGAATTTCTTTAAATTTCACATGCATCACCCTCCTTGGTCAATGGTGTTTAGTATTTAATAGGAGGAAGGAAAGGTGATTCTACTTTTTAAAATACTTCTGTTATAGGTGGCAAATTTCCAAAACACTCTACGTGCTTCTGCTTTTGCTGTTATCTCAGAATGCGAAAGACACAGAATAATTCTGCTGTTAGTTTTCCAAGTTATTTCTCAAGTTAACAGACGTGACTGCTATACATTCCAAGGTTGCTGATTGCCAAAGCAATTCTACTTTCAAGCTTACATAATTTATACTACTCTGCCTGCCATCTTCATACACAGCTGTCATCTTCTTAAATACTTAAGGAATATAAGAAACTTATAGGCATGCTTTTTACTTAAAACAGTGTTGTATGGAGCAAAAAGTCCTTATGTTGTCAGAGGATGACAAATCATGGATCAGTTTTTGCTCTTATTTCAGTTCTGGAGGTTGAGCTGAAGTATTCTCATATATATTCTATTGTCTTGTTTACATTGAAAAGCCACAGAGAAGCATTATCAAATGACTTTATAATCATACAAGGTGATCTAACTGAAAGAAGGATCATGAGAGCTACTAAGTTAAAGGCAAAGGATAGGATAAAACAAACCAACAAAAAGACAGGCAGTAAATGAATCAGAATTACTCCATCACAGAGCATCTGTCACTGAACTGAGGTTACTCAGGAGTAACAAAACTGTCTTCAAATAAACCACCTTGGTAACATCATTGATTCTTCAGTTCAAAAAGATTCTGCACTTTGGGGACCAGATATAAATGTTAGTGTTCAGCACATCAAAACTGTTTACTTCAGAGAGGACAGCTTAGACAGATGAAACAATTCTGAGACCTTGTCAAAAGACCTTTTGGCCTGTTAAGTAGCTAGACAGCACTCATCATGCAATGCAGGGATTTGAGAAGGAGGGTCCCTTGAGATAGACACAATGGGAGGAAGCTTTTGACTCATCCTTGCCAGTGCTGCTGGCTTGGCACCTCCAGAGTGAGGTGCAGAATAAGGGAGCTTTACAGTGGAGGAGGGTACCTGGTGTCAAAGACAGATGGGTAGCAAATAGGCACCTGTGGCAGGAAAAGGGGACTGTCAAACTAGATCACACTAAACCTAAAACTAAGGCCATATTTTTAGGGGAGCAGTGGCAATTTTTTGTTCTCCTAAAGTCTCCTTCCATTTTAAATATACTTTTTAACCAAGAACCTTGCTGAAGAACAGAGATTGGATTTACTCTCTTCCATTCTCCACACTACATGGTATATTCCCAGAGCTTGAACGTGTGTTAGCATTTTTATAGCTATAGTGCAAAAACAAAATCCTGTTTAGACTTCTATATCTTGGGAATAGAAGTGATCCAAGACAAGTTGGGATATAGGATGCACAGTTCACAGGGGCCTTTTTTTGAAAAGGGTCATCCTCTCCAAGACAAATGTTTGTTCAGAGCTTACACGTGCAGTAACAAGTACAAGCAAAGCCTACTACATTTTGGAGTTTGCATGAGAATGCCCCTGATTCACCTGAAAGACAGTTTAGTATTGCAGAAGTGGCACCCATGAATAGTTTTTTCTTGTTTGCTATGGAGAAGGGGGATTTCATTTTCTCTCACTTTCTCTAGAGTTCAAAAAACCTGGAAAAGAAAGTCACATGCAGGTGCTGACTTATGCAGCTTTTTATCACTTGTTTTGTTTCTTTTTATTTGCAAATGAAGTTTATTAGAAATAACTGAACAATATGAAGTTGATGAAGAGTTGAGCTCTAGACAAACAAAATTTCTAGAGGCAGAGTTTAAAAGATATGTATCTGAAGAGTTTAAACATAAATATATATCAATAACTTTTTACAGAAAGAAAAAAAATCATAGTAAGAAACAAATTAATTTTTAATAGCTTCATTCCTGTCCCCTAGGTGCATAGTCTCTAAGTGCTGCTGTGCTCATACACAGTGATGGAAATGTAGATAAGAGGTACAAATGAGATGTTCTCTGAGATATGAAGGGCATTTACTCTGTCCTGGTATTTAGATTCTCCATCAATTGATGGGAGAAATATACCTACAAACTTCGCTTAGACAACGGAAAACCATTTTGCTAACAATCTTGTAGCTCAGTAGTTCACACAGAAGAGGTGGGCCAGGGACCAGGGGAAAAAAAAAGCTCTCTACAAGGAAGAGAAATCTTCACTTGGGACACCAGTTAACCCTGATAAATAAGAACACTGAATATTGCTTCAGAAATACTATTCAGACCTTATTGCAGTATGGTATCATTTTTAATAGGAATGGATTGCACTGTAAGTCCACAAAACTGCACGTGAAATTAGCCTTTCTCTCAAAACCTTTTTTTTTTTTTTTAAGAAAAGAAGTAAAGAAATTACACGTTCTCAAACATGAACTATTTCTTAAAAGTTGCCTTTGGGTAGAGTTGCTGGGGCAAAACCAGCTTCTCATAATTCTACGCTATCATGCAAACCCCCTTGGGATACTGATTCTATTATATTTTATTGTTCCTAAGTTCAAAGATTTTCTTTAAAGAGACTATTTTACTAATCAAGCCAACAGCAATTCTGAAAATGTTATAGTAATGTGTTCTGTTTATTAAGCATACATTTGCTGACTAAACAAATGACTTGTTTATTTCCATAAGATAATAGCTCTAGTGCTTTACTTGTCTGCAAGTCTACTGCATTATTTGCTGCCACAAAGAAATAAGAGTTTTGGCAATATGCAGGATCCAACTGCAGAACCAAATCTTAATTTCACAAAACCCACCTGATCACACACATAAAATGGTTATATCCTGCTGTTCTTTGTTAACAAAGCTAAACATTTAAGTCTATTAAGATGCATTTCATTATCTCTGCAAATGCAAATGACTTTCAACCTTTTCAGAGCTGCAAGATTTATCGTACAGTTTAAAGAATGATTGTGCCTTCTTTCATATACAAACAGAATTTGTTTTCATGAGTACATTCCTAGCAATTTAGTAGCTATAATTCACTAGGCTTGATATACTCCTGTAAATATTTGCAAAGGAAATTGAGTCACAGCCCTGGCACATCTGCTTTGATGTACTGAGAGATACAGGAATACTGCCACAAACCAGATTATAGTTAACCTTGTTGCTTCTGGAGTAATTACACATACAGAATTACACCATACAGAATAAGGAGTATTTCAGTCTATAACTCCTGCTACAAATAAAGGCACTGTTTTATGATAGGGCATAGGATATAGATATAACTCTGTATAAGAGTTATGGCCAAAAGTAATTTTTATCATCCCATTTTCCTCTCCATCCTTTGATGTTTATACATAACAAAATAATAGGTAATATAATTAATAATGAACACATATGGATGCACCCCAGTTTATATAGGTCAGAAAGGAAATTAAAATGTATGGCTCCAATCCAAGTTTAGAATACATGTAACTTTTTGTAGGACTTGAGTCTAAACAGGTTTGTTTCTCCAGTTGAGTGGTCTATGCTATTAAGGCATCAAAAGTATCCCTCAGATCACAGCAAACAACATAATACTACAATCAGTTCTTCTTCTACCCATTATTTCCTTTTCCTTGTTCCCACCTGACAGCAAACAACATAATGTTACAATCACTCCTCCTCCTCCTATCCATCATCTCCTGTTTCAGAATATAATAGTTTCAGAATAACTCTGGTAAGTAAACTGACAGAGGAAGCACATTTGCGGTAAACCTGTCTTACCGTGCAGGAACTGCTAGAGCAGAGATGAAGGCAAAATAGCTACTTAGTTCAAAGCACTGACAAAGATGTTCCCCAGTTATCACTGAGGTGCTGGATAGTTAACTCATCTGCACTGATGCAACAATAAATGAAAAAATAAATAGAAGAACCTATCACTTTGATCTCATTGGTTCAGTATTTATTTTTCCACTTACAGATGCTCAGACTGATCTGGAGCCTTTAGTAATACTTCCCCCAGATTAACTTGTTTTGTCACAAAAATATCACCTGGAACTGGAATGCTCAATTATGTAATTTTCCAAACAAAGTATTTTTATTTTTGTGAAATTCAAATCTGAGCCATATGTAAAGATTACATAAACAGGCAGGATTTAAAAAGGAATAATACAGGTATCAGGAAAACCAGTATTTTTTTACTTAAAAGTGTCTCTCAGTGGAGATACTAAAACAAGAATCTGAAGTCAGTAATTACTCGGAGGTTTATTTACCCTTCAACAGCCTACTGTTTTCCTAAAGTGTACCAACTTGTTTTCCTAAGCCCCCTAAAATAAGCATGCTTTGCAGACCTAGAGGCCTTATAATTCTTTGAAACTCTGCAATAAAGTTCAAGCATTGGAATTATTTGAAGTTAGAACAGCATACGAGCGCTAGGGAAGACCATAACAACTCATCTGTGTCTCAATTTTCAAAAGCCAAATTTCCAGCATTTTCTTGGCAAAATTAATCTTGAAAATAACTCTGATCACCGGTTTAAAAGCCACTTCTATAGTAGGAAGATTGTAGGCCTATCTCCGAAGGTATACAGTGTTAAAATTTAACAAAGTTGGGTGCATTTAACAATTAGAAATTATTTCCCTAAGTGACTCTTAACTCCTCAAATAACATTCTCCAAGAGAAATGTCTTTAGCTAATCTCATTTCACAGAAATGAGGTCTCTGGGACAAAATCCTTAGCTCAGGAAGAAAACAGTGGAGCAGGCTTGTCTGCTTGTCAGGAGACCCCAGGCGTGCCAGAGCGCTGAAGAGAAGCCTGGCTTTTCACCACCCAGCTCCACAGCAGAGCTGTTCTTCACCCTTGCTGCTCGATTCTCCACGCGTGGTAACATTCTGGAAAGAGCAGCCGCAGCAGGCTGGGTTGTGGCTCCGAAGACCTCACAGATCAGCCTCCAGGCTGATTCTTCTGTGTCTTTCGGCCACAGATGCAACAGATAAAACCATCAGCTGGCAGGGCAAGACTGAAAGTCCATGAGAACTAACTGGTAGAAAAACTATCTCCTTTCATTGAGAGGGATGATTTCACAGGCAGTAACCTGGTTTCCAGAGAGGTTGAATCCCTATTGGTGTAACTAAGTCACCAGCATACATAACTGGCTAAATTAACTCTAAAAGCACAGTGATTGTCATGACAGAAATAACCTACTGACATCACTATAATCTCTCATTATAAGTTGACTTTTGCAATGGTTAGGAAATGCTGATTTTTTTAAAGTGAACTCTTTCTTTGAGATTTGGTGAATCACAGGCTTTTTGCATGTGTTTAAAATCTTTTGGCCCAAGTTCCTTCACAGTTTTTGTAAGTAAAATTAACATAACTCATTGCCTCTGTGAAGCAGTTCTTTACTGGATATGAATACAATGACACTAAGAACACTATATCTCTCTAGATAGTAATTATGAGAGTAGTCATTTTGGTTAAATCTACTAAGGAAAAGGCCTACACTAAAGAAATGCACAATAAAGGTTTAAATGCATGTCTAATCACCTTTCTGTATGGTCTAGCTTTAACCTGGAATTGAGATTCTTCAATGGAACTAGCATCTTTTTTCTGTTTGCTAATGACACAAGTTCCTTTGTTTTGGTCCTTCTATAATATTAAAGCATTTCCACACAATGGATTAAACAAGAAAATAAACCATACAAATTCTTACAACATGATTCACTAAAAAAAATTCCAGCCAATTCCTCATTTTCTTTTGTAGGACTCCAGGGCAAAATATATCTGAGTGAAAGTAGTTTAAACACTTCACTTCTATGAAAATAAAAATATTTTAAGATATTTGAAGATATTTGAGCATACATGAAATATTTTTTTTCCTTATACCATTTGAGGCACTATTATCCCGTCTAGTCAAATTATCAGTCGGTTTTTGTTGTAGCCCTATTTTCCCATGGTCTATAAGTATGTGCAATGATATTGGTAATACAATAGTCTATGGTCACCTATATAAGTACAATATAAGCATGATTTCAACTTGAGAGCTGTATACTCTAAACTCACAGAAAATGGATGAAACTGAATGAAAATTACAAGTACAGTATCACTGCATAAGGTCTTCTAATCATGTAATTATACCAAACACTGAGCTAGGTTTACAATACCTCATATTAATTTTATCATAGAAGTAGTTGACTCAAGTAGGTCGTCTACCCTGCAATCCCTTCCTAGAAGCATATTATTCAAGTTAGGTACCTAATTTTGCCAGAACAGTATAGAACCACTCAAAGTATTGCTTAAAGTCATCACATTTTCACAGAGTAGGTATCATATTATTATTTTTTAAACTAATAACTCCACCATGATCAAAAAGAGAGTTTTTAACTTTGCCCCTGGAACAGATTTAAGAGCTGATTCCAGACTGATATCATTTTCTATGAAGTTACTAACCACAAAATGCTTATAAAGAGGAACAGTTAAATCCAGGTTAACTGAAAACTTTCGGTTTGTATCTATCTAACTCACATAAAATCAGAATGCAAAAAGATATACTTACTACGTTAGTGAAAAAATATTTTGCATTGTTTAATCTTCAGAATCTGGATGAGAGGTTTAAAATGTACAAGTAAATCTTAACTATATCTTTAAAATTCTCAGCAACAGACCAGGCCGGTAGGTCCAGTAGGTATCAATGCATACTGCCAGATGAAGATTTTTACATTTCTGAATAATGGCACTGGAAAAATGTGAAGTTCTCTTTTCCACAAGCTGATTCTAGCCTAGAGTTTTTCTGAGGCAAATGTAAGATGTTATGAAAATGAGATGTGTGAACCCTTTAAGGTCAATGTTATTTTGGCAATATGCCTGCGGAAAAGTTCTGTTCTCAGAACAACAGGATGTGAATACCTTTTTTCTTCACCATGATGAGGACATTTGCTGTGTTATCAGACTGTATGAGTTGAAGTGTTGCATGCTGACAAAAGCCAAGAATCTGAAGTGAGGTTTTGCAGTTTGAAACTTTTTTGCTTTTGTTTTGTTTTTTACAGTTCTCATAACCATGGTCTTAGGTCTCCACAGATAACAATATGAAAGTAGGCTTATTTTGTATATTATATATACAGTGATCTCCCTTTTCCCATCATTCAGTGATTTCAAACTACCAAAATATAAATAAGTATATATTATATTTCATGTCAGGTAAAGGAATTTGGATTTCTCTATATTAAAATTTTGATGCTCCTGGCACATTGACTCAAAAATACTATCTGAATCTTTTTAATGTCTGCAGTTACTTGAATAACTTCAAATCAGATACTATCTTCTGAATGCAGTGTACATGTATTGCTTCACCATTTAAATCATTGCACAGCTGGCTGTACAAAGGTGAATTATGTTTACCAAAACAAAGTTGTATCCCTGAAATTAGATTTTTTTTTAAATCTTGGAATACATCTAAGATTTAAATAGGTACACTCTTGTGTTTGCTGTTCAGATGAATAACATCAATTTGCCTTAATCTGTTTTGCCCTTGACTAGATTACAAACCCTCACAATATTAAATAGTGTTAATGAGTCTTGGACTACATTCAGAAAACTAGGTCTTGCAAAAAAAGCAAGCTTCAGCTGAGTCAAAAACTCCATTACAAGGCTGTAATAATGTTCAGAATGCGAGTGTATTTACTGAAGTAGAGCGATAGCTAATGAGCCACTTTAGAACCAACAAGCTTGACACAACATTGCCATGAATTAGACAGTGCCATTTGCAGACAGAAGGCTGCTAGACTGGCTACATATCAGATTAATGGGGAAGAAAAAAAAGGGGGAATGGAAGTGAAGAGCAATTTCCTTGCAAGGCCTTCCAAACAAAGCCTTTGCGACCTTCCTTGAATTTAGGAAATAGAGTTTTTAATTTGTGTCTGCTAAGCATACTTCACTGCCATAGAGAAAATAATTACAGTGAATTCCTGAAAATAATCATGCAGAATCTCTCTCTACATTCCTTTCCTTCCCTCCTTGCCTGCCTTTCTCTTCCTCTCACTCACTCTCTTTGTCTTTTTTTCTAAAATAGTTCTATACATATCAATCTATTTTGAGGAGCTCATAGGGAAAAATAAGTAAAACCTTTCCAACTAACTACTTTATTTCCAAGCTAATAGAATAGTTTAACACAAACATTAAAAATAATAATAATTAAAAAAATAAATAAACAACCTTTATTATTAAAGGAAACAATCCAATAAGCCATGATCCAATTATTTTTTTTTTCATCTCTGAATCCTAGTGTTTTATATTAGGGTACCACAAAAGCTAAAAACTTACATCATAGCTACAGAGCTATTAAATAGCTAGAATCATCTGCTATATTATAGAAAATCAGAAAAAAACTAACAGGATGGCAATATAAAACAGTGATCCATAGACCCTTTTAGTTTCTGTTACAATGGCAGTTCTTATAGTTTTTTTCTCATGCCTATACCACTGTCTCAGACTCCATGCTCTTCCTCTTCTACCCACCTTCTGGGGAGCTGTGGTTGTGATCCATGTATTGCTCCCAAGTGTGCGACATCCAGGGTACACACAGGCACTAGACCTGGCGGTGTCAGGAAAGCACTATGTTATAGTGAGCTTGTATCAGCTTCTGCAGTTTAGGAGCCAATCTCGTCCCAGTGGTCTTAGACAGATAGTTGTGGTCTGACCAAGTTGGTGCTGTCACTGCTTTCAAGCTGCTGCAAGATCACGAAAGGTAAAGTCATGGGTTCCCTCTGCTTCTGCTCTTTGCGTCATCCTTGAACCCTGCTCAGTCACATCCCCTGCCCCATGAGCAGCAGTTTCTCAGCAAACCAAAGAGAGGGCATGGATTTGCATAGTTTTATTTGAAAGCCAGAAACCTGAGACTGCTTTTTAGGTATGGCATCTGTGTGGGATTTTTCTGAAACTGAGTTAGAAGGGTTCAGTGATACTGACTGCTCTTGCTCTCCCTGCCCTGCTAAGAGTTATTTTGTCAAACCTTAACAAAATTATCTTGTACCAGCCAATAATAAGAGTATATATGATTTAACTTATTCCTCATTTATTTGTATTTTTAGCTTAGTCCTGGTCTTTCTTCAACATCTCCAACAAAGTCTTAGGGAACATCTTCCTTAATGCAGCAGATGTGGATGAAGATTTGAAATACATGACTTCTGTTAGCCTGAAAACTAACATCCATAGCCAATACTATCCAAGCTACAATCCTTTTCTGTGCAGAGGATAAACCTGCCTATTTTTCATCAAACATGCTGCTGGTATCGAGCTGGCAGCAGCAGGTCTGACACTGAAGCTATTGCACCACCCAGAACCAGTTCCCCAGCGAAGGCTCTCCCTACTCCAATAACAAAACGTTCAAAGTCTCTACAGAGAATCCAATGATTTGTTTGCTGTGCATCAGTATCTTCCTAATGTGGAGTTCATGCAGAACAGCAGAAATAAAGACTACTTCTCTCTGTTCCCTTTTTACCGTAGAGATCACCATGCTACTTTTATAGGGAAAATTGGACCCCAAGTTCCTTTTCCAAATAGAATAATAATGCACACAGCCTAGGAAAGTTTAGAAAGTAGGAGATACCTTCTCCTGTTATTTCAACCAATCCAAAAGTGCATATATTTTTTTTTCCTTCATTAAAAAATGTGGAATAGGGAGACCAATCAATTTTATTCCAGGAGACATTATTTAAAGTATGACTGTCTAGCTTGTGGCAAAAGAGAAGCTTAGCATATGGTGATTTTTATCCCAAAGAACACTCCTTCCCTGCTGTTTTCAAGATTTTCTCTCTTTCCAAAACCCAGCGTTTGATGGCTGTCTAATTCCTGACTGAATTGCATACTGTTGCCTGATGTGATAGTGTGCGACCCAGATATGTAGCTTACTGCTTTGCAAAGCACATTCTCCTGCACTGACAGATAAATCAGTTTCTTGTGGCTGCTTAAATATAGCAGTTAGCTGTTGGAGAAGTTCTCTGCAAGTACAGAGCAGCTGGAACAGGAAATTGTGAGAGTAATCTACCACATTCTTGACAAGCCAAAGGAAAGCCTGATTTGCGTGCTATCATGAGCCCCCACATGCAATCCCCCTGGCATAGCAACAATGCTGAAAATCCTGGAGGTACAGAAAAGGCTGTCAACAGTGCTAATTTGATTAGTTAAGGGGATCTGCTTGTTTTCCTCATGCAGATGTGAACTGCTAATATAGTTAGCTTGGGCATTCCTGTAAACTGGGTCATATCTGCTGTAGGCCTTAAATAGACATAAAAACTGTCAATCCATTCTAATGCTGTCAAAGCTAGCCTGATAATCTTTCCTCAGGTGTCAGCATAATTGGGCTTGACCAGGAGGTAACTCAGTTACTTGTACTTAGATATACCTATAGCTTTTAGCCTAAGGTACTTGTTCTATTTCACTATTGTGTCGTGTTCTATTACAGACAATTCCCTGAAGTACACTTGAAAAGGTAAAAAGACTTGTCCAAATGATTTTTGCCCCCATTTGGAATACTAAAGTCCAAACAGAATGCTAAAAAAGTAATAAGAAAACTCTCCTTCTACCTAATCTGACTTAATACAGTATTTCTTCTCAGGTGTTTCCCAAAATCCTTTAGGATAGGAAGCACTAAACTATAATAATGTTATAAAAAAATCATTGGTAGTATAGGTAGCTTTAGAAACTATTGGACTAGAAGGACCTCAATTGCAAACCTTGACCTAGTCAATATATTGCCTCTATGCCATCTATAAAATTAGTATTACCTGTTATTTTGTATTGTTTGTTTTCAGAAAACTGGGAAAAGAATGGACACTTGGAAGCCAGTGATAGTGACTGCCTATTCTGTGCTACATATCCTTTCTTGTTATGTGAAAAAAAATGTAGTTGCAAGTACTCCCAAAAGGACCATGTCTTTAAAGTTCAGTATAGGGCTCAAGTGAAATGTCTGAAGTATGGGAAAAAAAACTCTTTGGAAAGAGATTCCAAACGGTTTCATTCTTAGTTAAGTGCTCAAGCACTGGAGATGAAAGGGAAGCATGTGCACATAGGATGGAAATGAACAATAATAAGGTGGCAATTGATTCCCGTGAAAATATCTTATTAGGTTCTGGCTATTTATCCATTCGATTCAATGGCTGCAGTCTCTAAATTTGAGAACATTTTCCTTGCAGTCTGTCACATCTTGAATATTCACAGCAAGCTAGTCAATGTGAGCTAAGGCACCAAGGAAAAGAAGAATAAGCCCCTTTGACAAGTTAAGTTTTGTGGTACATTTTGTAGATAGAAGATCAAACTCTGATCAAAATGGTCTATACTGACCTTAAAAGCCTTTTGAATAAGATGTGAAAATCCCAGATTCTCTCCATGGATTTTCCTCTGTATTGCATGCTGTTCAGAATGAAAACTTTAACCTATGTCTTCAACCATTATTAGGAAAATAGTCCAACATTTGCCCATCCTAATAATTTTGAATAAAAATGGGGTAAAAAGAAAAAAAAAAGAGTAAAACAGGTAGAATATTTTTTTATATGCAAGAGCAAAAAGTAAATATTATTTTAACAGTAGCAAATTAGAGTCTATGACAAATAACAATTGAAATTAAATACTTGTTTCTGTTACTTTTCAGTGAAGACACAGTTGTTTTTTAATTGTTTTATAACTCCACATGCTGGAGTTTTCCCCTCTTTACTCTTACCAGTGTAGTCAGGCAGCAGAACTCAAGGAATTCCCAGTGGGTACCAGCTGTAATGGCTTGCAAATCCTCATCTACTGCAACTGGGACAGCTCTAGTCTGGAATCCACTGTGGTGTGCAGTTTTATCCGAATTAAAATACAGCCTTTCTCACATGGCTTATCTCATGGTCAGCACTGCATTAAAGTCATTCTATAGCTTTTGGATCTTGGCTGGTTATCACGGAGCATAGACTGAATGCATGCATGACCCTCTCTGTCACAGGAATACTAACTTAAAATGATGCTCAAGTTATACAGAGGCTGCAAATTTGTAGTCTACTTTTGAGTACATTTTGCCCTCTGGAGATGGCATCTTAAGAGGCTTCAGAGATACTCCTTTCATGAGCTCTGGTTTCAAACCCCTCCCTCCCTAACCAACAACGAGTATCATTCCTCCCTATATCATTCAGTCTTGCTCCAGTAGTGCCCCCTCCATGTCAGGAAGCAGTGGGATTATGGAGCTACAGTTGGAGTTATGCAGTAAAATTCCAATTAATTGATGTTGTTATTGAAGCATTGATAGTGGCCTTAGTGGTACCCAAGCAATATACTAGAAAAGAAGAAGAGTAATTGCTGAAATTAATTGCTATTTAAAAGTAAAGGGGATAAAAGTGTGCTTACTCCTGCTGTACTGCAAATACACTGTTACTAGCTACCTTTGAGCCCTTTCTCAGCTGCTGTGAACTCAATAAAAGAAGGCACAGACTCACTGAATGCAGGCTAATCACTTCCTTGATGAGCATCATCATTTCCAGTATCACTATCAGAGTGATTAATGGGAACAACACTACTGCTTGAATCTTTCACTCCACTTGCACTCATAGCACATTGTAGCTTAAGCAACTCAGTGAGATCAGTGTGAAATGGTGGTCTGCTCTCAGCTAACATCTTTACTTTTAACTTGCCATTGTTACCAGGCTCCAAGGCAGCTAACGATCATTCATCTTCAACAAAACCAGAGAAAAATCTTATCTATCTCACACAAGGTGGCTCCAATACAAGTTCATTAAGCTACAAGAGTATCTTTCGTTTCATATGCTGAGCATTCAAAAGCCAAAAGAATACTTTTAATGGAACTGCTTTCCTTTTACTTTTGATGAAGTGCCAGAGCACCCCCACACGGAACAGAATGAGTAGATCAGTAACTTACAGTTCTGAAGCATCTTATACCCAAAAGTCTTAGGAACCTACAAAACATTAATGAAAGAAAGCTTCATCATTATAGTGAATGATATCAAGAATCTCTTCAATAAAATTCTTTATCATTATTCACTTCAAACAGACCTTTAGCTTTTACCTATTTGCTCCATTGATAAGGCTCAGTTGCATTGCTGCAAAAGGCAATATGAAGTAATATTAAATAAACAAACTGAGGCACAGAGGATCTATAACATCTTTAATTTTTCCAGTATTATTCCATGGCAAGGGCTGCAACTGGAACCTACTTCACTATCATGCTCTATATTGACCACCAAATCCACCAAATTTTCCACTTTACCAACTATTTTCATGCAAGCATAGATCACTTCAGGAAAAAAATGGGAGGACAGCATTCAAAACATCTTGGATGCACAGATGAATCAAGAGGCTTATTTTGGAACTGTCTGGCTTGATGCCCTCAGACAACTCTCAAAGCTGCCAGGCTTTCCTAGCAAGGAGCCCCCACATTTATGTAGGAAGTATTGCTTAAAGTCTCAGAAAAGTAAGTGCACCCTTTTTAGGCAAATCATTTTTATTATTAATCAAGAATATGTGAGTTCATTTTACACATTAAAATGTCAGCAGATTAGATTCTGTGCAATTTTAAAAGAAGAGCTCATGGCCTTAAGGTGATACCTAAGGATTGGTAGGATGAAGATGTTCTTTAAGTCACCTCAGACAATTCTCATTCTAGAGACTGGAGAGATGTCTAGATGGTATCTACCTGTCTATGATAGGTATTCATGATGGGGTATTCTGTGCTTACATCTGACCATGGTTTACCTGGATTTGCAGAGGAGAAGGGGCAGAATACAGGATGCAGGATGCCAATGTTTCATCAGTTTGTCATGGCAGGAGGGACAAAGGAAAATTTTCTTAGCAGAATAATAGGTAATATAGTCCTGGATGCCTTCAGAGAGGCACCACATTCAAAGCCTAGTTTTCTACCTCTAGTCTTTGAAATGAAATAAATAGACAGGGGCAATTAATCCCACCGAAGACATGAATTTCCTTGATTAAAGAACTAAGGTAACTGCTGTTCAGTGATGAACATATAATTCAGTGGGAAATATCTTTATTTCTGTCATTTTATCTCACTGTAGACATCTTTCTTAGCCTAAATACAAAGGAGCTATAGGCAGATTCTCACTCAGTTTTTAGTTTCCCATTTCAACATTTATATTACTCAAAATATAAAGTCTGTGTTGCTTATCACTGTGGTAGATGGTTAAAATAATAACTTATAAATAATAATTCATAAAATAATAATTCATTATAGTAAATCACTAAATCCTAAAACTTGTGACAAATCTGAGAAATCTTACCTGTAACCTGGAATCTATATCTAGCGGAAAATTTAGTAGTTGCATCAGATAGTTTGAAACAGAACTCTCCTTAAGTGAACATATGGCTATAGTTACTGCTCTGCCTTTGCAGATGCAAGATGCACATTAACCAACACATCTCCAGTATTCTGATATTCTCGTATTCTGATTGTTCTCCTATGTTGAACATTCCATTAAAGCAGATCTCAACTCATAAACACAATTTTTATCATACCTTAGTCCCTCTATTTATTTTTTTTTATACTCCTGTTTCAAATACTTACTACACTACTACTTACTACAATAGTTTGGTTAGACATTAAATTTAAGTTGGTACAGTACTTTAAAACCAGCATTATTTCAACTGTCATTAAATACATTTATACTACAGATTTATTTCTTTAGCAGCTATATGTTCTTCCCGGCCACACTCCAAGATTTATTTTAATATATCTGACTAATCATTCTTGGTTTATTTTTCATTAAAAATATGAATTCTTGCTGATAGCAAAATTTTATCGTGGAAGTATTGGAAAGTAGTGTCTGTTTGCTCTAACAAGCTTCCCTGAATCCATGGAATCAATCAAAACCTATGAGCCCTTTATTTTGTCTGCTTTTCTCCCTCTCTCTTCAGCAACTTTAACTGAAGCAGGAGCAGAAAGACAACCTCGAAGGATAGATGTCAAATGGTCATCCTTCAAAAGTGTTAAACATATTGCCTTTTGGAATACTCTCAGACAGTGTGCCTCAGTTCCCTCATATAAGAATGCCTGTCTTGCAATTCTATTGCATTTTGACAACAGAGTTTTCCTGTCAGGTCTCTGAAATGAAAATATTTTGAACATATTTTCTTATCTAGCACAAACGTTCTTATTCACTAAAAAATATATGAGCAAGGAGATTTTGTTTACTAAGATGACTCATCTTGAACTCAAAAAACAGAGGCTACCTATTTTGAATGGTGTTGGATACAGCTGCCTTGACTTATTTATAATAAGCACTGTGTCTCAGAGAATATACTGGTCCAAATTCTCACTTACATGTAGCGGGTTTTCTGAAACATATTTGTATTCCTTGCTGAACATTTTGAAATGTGGGAACTGTGTATTTAACTGACCTGAAGTAAAAGAAAAAAGAAAGCAAAAGAAAAAGAAAATGAGTAACCTAAATCAGAGAAGGGATAGGTATACCCACCGAGTAATTTTGATATAATCATGGCAGTACCTAAAAGAGAAAAGGCAGAAATATTTAATTTAATACATATCTAGAAAAGGAAAATTTTGGCCACAAGTAATTTAGCTGCTTAACTTACTCTGACATTGACAGGATAAATTTCCCCCAGTAAACTTTGAAGGTAAAGTCTTTGCCCTTAATCACACCTTGTATTTAAGGTGTTTTGCTTTCCCCAAAACAGATGATATAAATAGAAAAAGTCACTTCAGTAACAAACCCATAAAATTTTGCATTTTACAGTTCTAAAGAAGAGAAAAAAAAAATTCTCCCCAATGGAGCTGGAAAGGAAGCAAACAAAGTTGGAAAAGTTTTCAGTAGCAAGACTATATATTAAATGTTTCTTAAATCACTTAGAGCTGTCTTTCCTGTGCTCTCCAATTCTAGTTTATATTTGTTTTCATATGAATCATTTTTCCACGTGATTCCATATTACCTAGAAGAACAGGCTACCCACTGTCACAAACATGGTTATTCTACTCCTGTTTTTAATATGTATGTTTTTCCGGTGCTTTTGATTTATAATAGTAATCATTTTTTAAAAGACTTGGTTTTGTTTCATCCTTCTTTTCCAAACTTTGTTTTCCTGCCTTGTTTTAACTTCTTTTTCTTACCTTTCATATGTTTTAGATGCTGGCCACTTTATTCACAAAAAAAATTGATAGCCCAAAGACAATGTGAACCCTCATCGGAGTAGTTACTGTCAGTCTATGGATAATTAAGCTAACAATGAGTCTTTCAAGCAGAATCTTTCTAAAATGCAATCCTACTTTAGAAAGGACAAGGACTTGTCTTTTCCTGTAGATATTTCTTAAATAACAGCAACATATAACAATAAATAGCAGTATATTTTGGCATTTGGCTTATGTTGTCTGGGGAAAGGAATAGTCACTCTGCCTCCATCCCACCCAGACCAACTAAAAACAACAGCAATTGAGTAAACTAAGAGTTAATAGAGTTCAGTTTATTTTATTTTATTTTATTTTATTTTATTTTATTTTATTTTATTTTCACAGAAATAATCACTCCAGGACATATAATCTTGAGACCTTAATCTAATTCATTAGATGCACTCAAATGCATCAATATTTTCTTGCATAAAGGAAAATATAAAAGAAAACATGAGGAGAAGTAGAAGATGTCTGGGAAAATATTTAAGGGGAAAAAAAAAGCTGAGAGAAATCTAAGAAGGCTTTAAGATATATTTTAGACCTTTAAATTATTCTTGGTGGTAATATTTTTATGCTTCAAGACAAATCTGCTTCTGAATGTTATTATTCCTATTAGAAATCCTCCACCCCATTGGCAGTGCTGATAGGAGTTAAGTTTAACAATATTCCAATGACTTGAATTTTTCCCACACAATATCCTACAGATAGCATTCTCCATTATATTGAAACATTTTACTACTCTTATATCTTTTAACTTTATGAAATAACTATAATAGATAACAACTGATTCTTAGTCATAACAGGCAGGTCATAAGTAAATTGACAAGTTACAGTCCTACCCACTCAAAAGGAGGTTACAGGTACACTGTGTGCAGTGAAATTTTAATATCTATATATTTTATAGAGTGCTAAATAACAACGAAACATTGCTGGGCAGAAATTTGCCTGTTTGGCATTACCTATTTGCAAGCAACACTTAGTTAAGTGCTTCCTGCGCTCTGTCCCTGTGTGTTCTGGAAATGGTCATGTAGTGTTTAAAATCTTCACCAGCAAATATGATTACTGTATTTCCTCTTTCACTTTTTTCTAGGAATAAGAGCGGCTGAAGTGCTTACACTCCAGGAAACAAATCACTCACTCTGTCATTAAGCCATCAGCCAGGGCTGGAGAGCTCAGTCCTTAGAGGCTTAGAGATACCCATCTGACCCTGGGCTAATCACTCTGAAACAGATCCATAAGCTTGTTTGGGCAATTATTTCCTAATGATTAGTGTAACACGGTAAGTAAACTGTTGTGTTATGTTATTTAGCTCATAGACAGTTCAGAAATGGCCTACATCTTCACACATCCATCCAATACCTACCATAATAACTCACCCATGCCAAAGCCTTTGTTACTGCCTGACTGCAAATAAAAGAATAAAACTTCAGCAGAACATGCTGTAAGAGTTGGTCTCAGTTCTCATAGTTGTTGTGATGCTAGTACATTATGTTCAGTAGCATTTAATCACCCCAAAATATAACTATTCATTTTATGTTCTTTGAAACCATCTCTCCTTCTTCTCTCATCTTGGTCATCTTATACGTTTGTTCTCAAACAAACCCAGTAATTTTTTTACCCAGAAGAGGTTTAGGAAAACACAACAGATGGAAGACGTAGTAACAGCAGGGTGCTTCTCAGATGTTTTGGTCAGAGGTGGTTTATTAAAATTCAAAAAGTCCAGATATTTGCAAATAGCTGCAGGAGTGCCTGAGGATGTGTTATACAATAACGATGTAAGTCATGTATACATACTTATGCAACACACATATTTATCTCTTAGACATGTCTGTTCAAATGACATAGCTGTGACAAGCTGATCATGACAGCTGAGGAGTCAGAGAGGAAAACAGGAAACTCTAAAAACTGAATTATCGTATTTCAGAGTGGTTGGGTACTTTGCCTTAAAAGTTTTCTGCAACCATGCATGCCTCTATACAGGGTCTTTTTTTCCCACTTGTTCATATTGACCAGACAGATGTTAAGAGTGGATTTTGAGGTGTTCTCAACGTGCTTGCACTATATCTTGATTGCATTTTGCACCATGAGTTGTCTACTTCAGAAACCCACCTCAAGGATTTTCCACTTTGAGTGGTCAGTATAGTAAAAATAAGATCTTCTTACTATAAAGAGCTTCCTATTTGTCAAATATTCATGCCAAAACTGTATGAATCCAGAGCAATGCTGAAGTCATATAGAGTCCATATGGAATCCAAGGCCTGGGCTGATAGGGGAAAACAGAAATCACAACAAAATGTGCACAGAAAGCTTGATGAAGCACAAGATTTCTCATTCATTTCAAACAGGTTTTCAAACAAACACTCTGGATACAAGCTGAATTTCACCATCACTTGAATTTGATCAGGAGAATATTAGTTGTCAGCTGCTTTAATTTAATCCTTAACACATATACACTTTAATATGTACATTTTGTATATATATATGTGGATATATATTCTCTTACAACAATCCTTCAGCTGGGAAGCTTCAATAACTGTTCAATACTCTGTTGATTTATGAAGCTAAAGGAAACCTTGTCAACAATTAATGCAAAATCATTCAGATAATACCTTGACAAAAGCATGTTATTATTGTTCTTTATATGCGAGAATATAGATTATTTTGAGTTATAAGCCTAAAATCTTATATGAACAAAACTTATATGAAAGAAGTCTTATATAATATCCTTATTCCCATTTATACAAAGATAAAAGTATCATGTAGAGATTTTGCAGTGAACCTCTAATTTACTCCAACCTGAAATAGCTGTAATGTCAAAGATTTAGTTTTGTCTAAATAGATTCTACACATTTTTTGCCTGAGCAAATCTGGAAGCTAAATGGGTACTTTATAATGAGTATTAGAACAGTCAAAGTAAAACCAAGATATGAGCTGTATGATAAGCAGTACGGGAGATGCAGTTTGCCCTTCCTCTGACGCTCTTCTCCTCTGTAATCGAAAGGGACCAGCCTACTTGAACAGTTTTACCAAGTTCAGAATTATGATCAGTAAGGCAGTAACATTTTTCAGGAAATGCATCTCTAATCCAGGATCTGTTTATCAATAAAAATAACATATTTTTTATTGTAAGTGCCTGTTTATCAAATAAGCCTAGAGTGGGTCTGATCCTCTGCTATATTACACTTTAAGCAGCCACTCATTCTAATGTGTAATGATTTTAAAAAGCAAGGTAGCATAAGAAGATCTTATACAAAGGTCTGGATCTTACCCTCAAAAGAAAGGGAAATCTCAAAACTACCTCCAAAAATATAGCTAGAAAACCAGACTGATGCATCTGTTCTGCGTGGATGCTAGCTAGTGCCAACAGGACAGAGAGCAATGAATTCTTTTCAACACAATCCTACATGTTGTTGACTAAATATAGATTCTTGAAAGGACTGTAAAATGTAGTAATTTATCTTTAAGTCACTTAAAGTTGCTGAGTTTCACAGATTAAAAAAAAAAAGCCACCTGTGTTTCTTTCTTGCTGATATTGTACATATTTCAAATCATGATGACAAAAGCCCCACCCTTATCTGAAGGATTTATTAAATCAAACATTGATCTAGGTTCAGAGATTTAAGCGCATGCCATTCATCTTTGGTAAGCCTAGGAAAATATCTGCATGTTTGTATCTTTCAGCAAAGGCAAAAATTACAGAGGCACACACACACACAAATCAAACCCTTCTGAATCTTCAAAAATGATCTAAGAACTAAATAAAGCTTTATGAAAGATGGGGATTTGTGTCTGAAGAGCAGAGTGTTTGTATAGTACGTAACAGCTGCTAGGTTTACAGCAATGGTACCTACTCAAAATTTCAGGCCAAAGTATGCACTTCATTGCAGTGCCTACATCTCCCTCATACAGTAGCACGTGGTTCCATTCCCTTTTAAAATGAAGATATTAGCATCATCCAGAGATCCCAACTCATCTGGGGAGTGGCCCTTCTGTTCATTCACCATCTCATACCTTTCAGTATAGGTATAGCTAAAAGATTTAAGACTTGCAGTCTTAGTGGAGGCTGTGAAAGTGGAGCAGAAAAACATTCAAATACATTAAAATACCAACCAAACATTTCAGGGAAAAAAATAATACATGAAAACAATTTGCAAGCTGTCTGCTGTCAGCATTCTTTTTCTAACTTTTCTCTTAAATAAATAAAAGAGCAACAGCACACAGGCACTAGAAGATTAAAAAGAGAAAAGAAAGGTGATACTTATGTGACTTTAATTTCATAGCTGCTTGAATCATTGACTTTTGATAGATGACAAGGAGTCGCTGCTCATAATTTTATGACATTATTAATACCTCACATTAAATTTGACCTAAACGATTAAATCAATGCTCTTAAAAATCAGGGTTATGCCTTGATCTAATACTGCATGGTGTCACATGCTTAATTTCAGGAAGGTGAGTCATGTGCTCATACTCACTGGGAGTAGGTCCATAAAGAGCACTGCAGTGGTTTGTCAGCAAGGCCCAAGCACATTGCAAGCACAGTATATTTCTGTGCAGCATTCACTTTTGAATCTCAAAAACAGTATAACTGTGTTAGAAAGATATAGCTCTTTGTTGAGCTAATACACTGTTTCCGGTTCTTGAAGAATATTGAATACTGCTGGAAGGAACAGTTGCAGTTTTCTGGACTATATATTAGGGCATCTATTAAAACAAATCTGATTCACAGCCTCATTTAAAGGCATTGTCCGCAGTGGAAAATTACATCATGCTGAAATGTGACTTGGGGAACTCTGGTAATTAAGGGAGTTTTAAATGCACCATACCATAAAGCTTTGCTAAATTTAACACTATGTCAGATAGACACAGTTCAAGGTTTGCTCTTTGTTAACACTGAGCATAATGTATTTAAATAATGAGATTGCTTTAAAAAATAAAGAAAAAAGCATACTTTCTTAAAAAGTAATGACTAACCAGAAACATAATCCTAGCAAAAACAAGTAAAGACTTATATAAGTAGTATATGAGTTAGCAGGTCAAGACCTACAAGTTAGTAGGTCAAGGCACAATCTAGTTTTCACTATAGTCCTCACAATGAAGTTCCAGCCCTTATCAAGATTTCTTCTTTGTAATTTAATGCATTCACAAGCCTGAATGCCTGAGTGGCTTTTCTTTCTGTTGTGATTTTACTCCGTATGTTCAGCCACATTTAACACTGTCTACATTACTTGACCGAAGTGACAACTCCAGCATGATGCAATTTTCCCTAGAGGTCCACGATGGGGCAGGTCACACATACTCTAGTAATGCCTCAGCTGCGCCTTAGTGACAGCAGAAGTAGCAGCCCCGGAAAGGGAAGTAATTAAAAAGTTGAATAAAGCTCTTTGTAGGCTTGTACACTCACACCATCCTCAAAGAATGGTGTGTCGTGAGGTATAAAATCAATCCGAAAATGTTTCTGAAGGGAGAGTAGGAAATTATCTCAATGGAAACTAATAAAAATAATGATGTGAAATGAAACAGAGGAGTTCAAACAAAAAAATCCTTTCAAGTTTCAGACCAAGATAGTCGTTCCATACATAAGATTCTTTGCAGTTTTTGTACTTACAGTATCACCTTAGGAGCATTTTGTATTTAGCCTTATAGACTATGACTGTATGCAGCAATTTATATGTAGATGCCATAGCAGTGAAAATAGGGACAAGAAGCTCCTACTCAGACATATAATGAAAGTCAGGCAAATGTAATTATAAATGGAATTAGGAGAAATCTACTTCTTCCCATCTAATCTGAGATACTACTCATAAGAAAATATTAAGGAAGATAATATGCAGGCTGAGAATCTCTGTTAGGCATTTCTAAAACTCTTTTCCTCTGCATTTTTCCCTAGGTTTTTCTCTCAAATTTGCTTGCATGGGAGAACATGTCTTTTCTATCTTTCTTTTGAAAACAACAGTGTATAGTTAGGTCCTACAGGGGTAGAGACTCAAAGCATAAATCATAGGGAAATGAACTACTTCCTACAATGTAGTAATAAGAAGACTGAGGTTTCTTGTTGCCACTCCGTACGCATATGACGATCCCAAATGAACAGCCTATATTTTCAAATGCCACATTTAGAGTGAATTTCCAGCAGGGCTACAAAAAGATTGGAAAAAATCATCTTGCAAGTCAGTTCACTTTATTTTTAAAAGCTCACCAAGGTCACGGGCGCAAGGAAAGCTTAATTAAAGTCGATGGAAAATGCAGAAGCAATGCAGAAAGAATAAGATGGTAAGAAAAATCATTTTTTAAAAAACATATTAGATTATGTGAAGCCGGGGAGGCTTGACACCATCGATTTCAGAAATGGGCTAAAGATAAGGAACTGCGTATTGTAGGAATTACAATGAGGCAAGGCAGGCTGGGAACACCTGCCACACACATCCACTTCCTAATTCCAAGAGATAGAGTGAAGACTAAAGGCTTAAGGGTGCCTAAACCCAATACTTTCATTCAAAGTTGAACACTTAACTCCCTTGGGCTCCAATTAAAAAAAAATAAAAAGCGAAAAACAACACACCCATCGTGTTACCGAGACACTGTTTAAATCCGTTTTTTTTTTTTTTTTGCTACCTGCTAGCAAAAAATATTTTTCCCAAACACCATGCTAACTCTCTATAACCCCCATTAGTCCCCAAAAACATGCAATCATAATTATTTCCTGTCCACAAAGATAAACATAACTTCCCAGCAAGCTCAGAAGCTTTTTGAGGAAAGAATAGAAAATGAAACAACCCACAAACCATGCTTGTACTTAGAATGCATAAAAATATTGGCAATATATGGTAGTTTTTTGTGAAGTCTCTCAGCATCTTCTTTTCAATAATCCCAAAACCCACAGGTAATATGGAGTTATGTTTAAAGCATTTTTATACTAATACATCTTAAATTGACCTGAATGCATAACTCGTGCACAAATTCAGTGCTCGAAGCTTTTATTCCCTCTGATAGAGCAAGGATCATTGCCTGGTGATGTATAATATGTGGATTTTGCATACTAACCTCTGAGACAGTGAGTCCCTTTTCAGTACTCATTGTTCACCAACACTACACTCAGCAACAGGATAGAAGGACAAAAGCTGAGTTAAATAAATGATGGGAACACCCACATGCTATTGCCAGCTACAGCTAGGATGACCAATTATGAACTTTTGAAATCAGGGTAAAGGAGAATTTCTAAGAGTTTTGTGAGAGAGAAAAAAAAGATAACTGGGAGCCCATGAACTTAATCACCAAATCCAATGGCTTGGTGTCTTTATATATGGAATAGGGTCCTTATCCACGGAATTTCCAGCATGTCAGTAGATGTGTTCACATGAAAGACAGACAGGCTTACTCTCCCAGTCTTTCAAATGATTTTAGTACCATACTAATAGCTCATTTTGGCAAAGTATTTAAAAATGCAGTTCAGCATTTTATAACCCAGAGCTAGCTGATTCTAGTATATGTGCTGCTTTTTACCTCGAGGCTGTGCTGACTAGAGAAGTGTTAGATTGGCAATCAATTTTACTAGCCCTTCTGCTGTTTTCCAGATGTGCATATTGAATATTAGTTTCAAATCATAAAATGTAGTCCTAATAAAGCATAAGGAGTTAAAAATTAGACAGATACACAGATACTTCCTTTTGTTTAATGTAGATGAGTTAATGTGGTGCATGCATTTAATGGGTAAAATTTACTACTTTCTACATTTTTTTAATATAATGTTGTTTTCCTTCAGAAGGATGCAACATTTATTTAGTAGCCAGATGAAAAAAAAAAAAGAGGAAATGAAAAAATTACATCTACCTGAAAATAATGTGGAACTTCTACTGATCTGATTTTCTTTGAATAAACTCTGAAATTGTTACTCATAGAAAGAGTTTAGCTGGATGCTAATATTGCAATAAGTCCAGTACCATTACGCTCTAAAAAAATCCTCTTGCCATTAATTTGGCCACATATTCCTCTCATGTTCAGCAAAAGTCAAGGTCTTCCTGGTTACTGAAAGAACCATTTCCTCTTATGTAGTGCCTCTACTAAACAGTGCCTCTTCTGCCATTTGTCCTGTAAACAGACGATGTGCAAAGAGCAAGTTAGTAAATGAATTAGTCACAAACATACTTTTAGTTTTATGAATCTGATTGCAGACTGTAATTATTTGGAGCTCTTATGTCAGCAACATTTGGCCTACGACTTGCTTGTGAATTGTGTTTAGGGAATCAGTGTTGCTATTTCTAGAGGGTCACCTTGGGATATTTTTCACCTCTCCCTGTTCTTGATGACATGTTTTATTACATTTAAGTGCTTTAACAGAAGAAAGAGATGAATGCAAAGGAAATTAAAGGAAACTAGGCTAATGTTAAAAAAAATGGGGTGTTGTTTTGGGGGGAGATTTTTTTCCTTTTTTTTTAATGTATTCCAAAACGATGTATTCCTGGCTTTCTTTAAATGTCTGCATTCTTGTAATCAAATAAGCTGTTATCCTTCAGCATTTTCAGGCCTAGGCACATATTACTGACCCCATCAGAGCTCTCTGCAGCAGAAGTATAATATTTCAATGGGTATACCTGGTGAACGGATCAGCTGTAAAACCCCTTGGTGCAAGAGAAGTCTCTATTTAATGCTGGCTCGTCCTCTAATCCCACTGAGAGAGAAACTTAGCCCAGACTGCCCACGCAGGGAGCACCCACAGAGTCACATCACACAGCTCCAGGCCATCTCCATGCATGAACTTGCCAAGGTAGGGCTCCTGTCCTGTCTGCATGGCCAAGTCTGTGCCTGGACAACAACTGGATTTTTTGATCCATTCCTAAACTGGTTTATAATTTCTTACTCATTTGTGACATGTTGATCCTTGGGGCTCAGGGTCTGGAATTTGAGACACGGCCACGGACAGTGCTGAAGGAGCACTGCATAGGAGTTTTCTGTATAAACTGAGAGAATATAGTGATCTTTGGAGACCTAATACTCACCACCATTCATCAGCATTGTCATGACAAATTGACTTTCCCAACAGCCATCCTTGAAAAGAGATAAATATATAGAGGCATAAGACAATATCTTGCATAAGATAGTATCTTTTACTGAATCTCTGGCAGGATTTATTTCAATGAACCTTTGCTTGATTAAAAAAGAAAAAAAAATCTCTTTTGACATATCATTCTTACGGGCTGAGGAGTGAAGGAATTTCCTTAAACAGTTCCTCATAGATCTCACAGAGATATTCAAGGGCAAGATTCACATT
Source organism: Crypturellus undulatus (assembly GCA_013389825.1). Taxonomy (NCBI): domain Eukaryota; kingdom Metazoa; phylum Chordata; class Aves; order Tinamiformes; family Tinamidae; genus Crypturellus; species Crypturellus undulatus. The sequence goes on from VWPW01029670.1 coordinate 773,853, forward strand.
GCTATGAACACCATGTTTTCATCAGTCCATTAAAATAGTTCTGTCTTAAAAGAATATAGTGTACAGACTGGATTATTTTAAAATATTCTAAATAATAGATATATAATATTATAGTATTATAAATATTATAGATGTTGTCTCATTATTGGAGACATTAAATTGCCTAGATACATGAAGCTGTATGATGTTGGTGGTGAAAACATCAAGGATCTGGATATCACTGTCCCTTTTTAGTTCATGTTTTACCTTGAATGAAGAATGAAATGGTACTGGGGGAAAGACTGAAAGGTAGTGGGGGAAGGAGAGAGAGGGAATGAGGGAGAGAAAAACCTTTGACAAATTAAATTGCAGAACTAGAAATCAATTACTTCTACTTTTCCCTGGAATGAGTTTGGTTTACTGTGAAACAGATTTCAACTTACAGACGGAAAAATCCATCTCTCAAACTTCTGTACAAATAAAATTTTACTCCCAAAACTACTTGTGAAGAGAAAAACATAAAAAAGGAAAATGTGGTTAGCTGTCTCATGTTCTAAATTACACCAAATATTTGTGAATCTTTTTTTTTTTTCAGTTATTTGACAGTCTTTAAATAGAACTTAAAGCACAATGGTTGACAATGATTAGGTCAAAATACAAAGAATTCTGTTACAGACTTGCTCCAGCAATCTGCTTCATGCCAAAATTTTTTAACAGTTTTAAAACTGTTTAGTTCGTTCAACTCCATAATTTCTTACTAGACTTTAAATACTGCACGTTGATTAAGAGATGCAACCTTTTAAACACATCTTAATTTGGTTTCCAATTACTATGCTGGCACTGCAGACAGACAATTTTGGCAGACAAATAGTTTTTTCACAGGACATTTTTAAAAGTAACCTAGGAGTCTCTACTTCATTGCTAGAACTCTCAGAGTCTGTTGCCATAAAAGTGCAGAAATGCATGTTGTTTCTGCCAAGAGAAAAGATACATCACCGACTTTAAAATCTCTTGTGCTCAGACAGTTCTCACACTACTCCATAATGTGAAAATCTACCACTGAACACTACCTTTATAACCATAACTCTGTTATCAATGATAATAAAATGAGAGACACAAGTCACATTTACTTGGCCTTAAATTTTGAGAGTATAATGGATGTGATGTAATCTTAGTTAAAAAACAAACAACAAAAAAAAAAAGAGATGCAAAACATGGTTTTATTCTGAAAATCATTTCAGAATTGGAAATGGATGCTGGAATAATGCCCAGTGAACTTCAACTTTCACAAAGTCAAGAGTTTGTCCTATTAAATCTAAAAGGTTGTTTTGGCTGCTATACAGTACATATTAAACTCAGACTGTAGAAATCAGATTATCTTATTGAGACATTCATTTATTGGAAAGATAGTCCACCTCTTACTCTGTTGTATTGAACTACCATTCTTCTCATCAGTTCCTTTATGCCTATGGAGATATGACTGACACAAGGTATATGAGATCACACAAGTGATTTGTCAGATCCACAGATACAAGGGTGCATGACAGAACTATCATTGCTTATTTTACCATACAGAAATAGCGGAGTATATACTGTTTAAACACTTGACAGGAACAGTCTTTTGTTTCCAGAACCCCAAAGTAATTACTGAGAGGACAAGAGGAAATGACCTCAAGTTGTGCCAGGAGAGGTTGAGGTTAGATATTAGGAAAAATTTCTACATGGAAAGAGTGGTCAATCATTGGAACAGTCTGCCCAGGGTAATGGTGGAGTCAGCGCCTAATGGTGTTCAAGAAATGTGTAGAAGTGGTGCTTAGGTACATGGTATAGTACCTCATGGCATGAGGGTGATAGGTTTACAGTTGGATTTCATGATTTGAAAGTCTTTTCTAAACACAAATATTCTATGATTCTATGTGAGTGACCTATTCCTCTGTTTTTGTATGAACTTTCCTTTTCTGCCACCCCTGCTGAAGTAGGGATTGTGACCAAATTATGAATAAGAACAAAATTCTACTGAACCCCAAGTATATCCAGGTATACTTTTGGGAATAGAGAAAGGAGTGTCTTGGTGCAAGTTTTCTATTTCTTGTGCCTCTGTACAGGACTTAACCTATCAGCAGAATTTATACCCAACCAGGGACGTTGCTTCCTTGGGCCCTGGTGACTAAATCAAATCTGAGAGAACACTGGGGGACGTCGGCAGCCCCAGACATAAGATTGGGCTCAACAACATCCTAGCCCTCTTCTGATGAAAGAACACAGACATGCAAACCTTGTCCCTCTCTGTGCCCCCCAGTTTCTACAAGGAACCACACTGCAAACCACAATGGAGCAGACGCACACAGCAGCTCCCAGACCAGCTGAACAGGTGACAAATGGCCCCAGTTAAACTGTGGAGCGCATTTAATGGTCAGATTAGATAAAGTTTATTGGATTGGGTCTTATCCTCTCTGCCAGGTACAAATACATGTAATTTCTTTTCCTGAGCTAGCCTCTCATGAGAATAGCTGTTGCAGAGTCAGTCACTGTCCCTCGCACTTGCTTGATAGTCAGCAGAGAATACTAAAAGTCATTTGATTCCACAAATATTGGAGATGCCACTTGATCCTCTCCATTCTCATTTTCCTTCGTCTCAGATGGAAAATGAGGATGAAGCTGAAAGAAGAAATTGGCCCTGAGGTTACAAGTATGAACATGTGAATGGGACCTATGTGTCACCAGTGCAAGAAGCTTATTTCTACTCTTCCTTGGGAACATCCAAGAAAAGTAGCCCCAGATTCCTAAACCTTCTTCTTAGTTTTAATGAGCAAGAGAGAATTACAATGAAAGGACTTGTACATTTCAAGTTGTAATTCATCAGGCTGTCAAAAACACTGGAATGCAACATACCCTAATCATTTTTTCACTCACCATAACACAGTCAGTGCAATTATCTTGTTGCTGTAAATTGGAAAAAAATCAAGAGTAAATTAGTGCATAGAAGCTATAAAGTCTGCATTGCAGGTTGTCCTATTTTCTATTAAAATTAAATAAAGGAATATTAAGAAAGAATTAAATAAGGATGTGATTTTTTTTTAATAAACCCATTTATTCTTTCTGCAGCACTGCAAATATTTTGGGTACATACTCTTGACAATCTGTAATACTTCAAGAATAGAAAGGAAAAAATATTAAAGCTAGACATACCTCTAATTTTAGAACCAATATATAATAGCAAACAAATCTAACGGAAAATGCCATGAATACTGATTGTTTGCTTGCAACAGATATGAAGGTCATGAAAAATATTAGATAAAATTAAAAAGATAAAATTATATTCTGAGAAAAAAATAGAATAGCAAACCACTATTGATGCAGAGATCAGACTTGGTCACCCTAAGATTTTCTTTGCTTGTTTTAAATGCTAAGCATACTCTTGACTGAGGGCAGTTAATAGTTTGAAATACCTTACGTCCGTTCAGTCCTCGGTGTGATACTTTTCAGCCCCACAGGTTGAATTCAGCTGTCTGTGCCTGATCACAGATATTCAGCAGTTCTGCACAATACTTGCAGAAGAGATCTTGGTTCATCACCAAGACCAATTAGATACTAGAGGTACAAACCTAAGAGACACAGACAAATACAGCAACAAATGATCCAGACTCCGGTCTGGTCTTGTCACCAAGGTTAAGCAGAAGAGGGAGAGAATAATAAAATTTAAAAGGAAGTTAAAATGACATATTTGGATAGAGTTTTTCCCCCCATATCTAGCTTCCTGTAAATAAACAGGCTCTCTGTTGCCAAAGATGGAGCATGTATCTTTGAATTAAATCACAATATGTTTTTGTCCATAGACTTTAGGTTGCTTTGGAAGATCCAAGGGGCAGGTGAGGGAAAGAGATTTCAAAATACACTTGAGTACACAGTTTACAGATAGGATTCTCAGAGCTTGTTGTAATACATAAGCATTTGTACAGAATAGAAAGAAAAACAAACACAGTGGTTCAACACTTCCATCAAGATGATCAAAGGAATTAGCCTGAAAGTTTGCATCTCAGGTGAGTTTTGGATTTTAGTTTTGTTTATTGCTGAAGGATGAGTAATGATGTTAGCTTGGAGTTTGGTTCTTCTACTCACTCGAACAAATTGCCAGTTATTCCATTATCAACCAACTCAATTGTTCAAATAGTGCTTTTGTAATCATAGTGATTTAAGGATGCAAGTGATAAAGTATTTAGCAGTGATGCTACCTTTTATTACTCCAGTATTTAGTCCAAATACCATTCTCTCCAGATACCATCATCCTTTAGTGGAAAAAAAAAACCAAAAAAAAAAAATAAAAAGGTCTTTCCTTTGGCTAAATTACATACTCTTCCTGCCTCCCAGAAGCTGAACAAAGTTTATGAAATACCTAGACTATTGTTTACAAAAATGAGTAGTAGTTGACTGCAACCCAGACCAGCTTCTACCTACTCTAAACCAGTGTGCTCTATTCTCCAGTCAGCAACCTGGCAGACGTTGTCCCTGCAGCCTGCCAGGCCCAGGGTCATCGCCACAGAAACTCACAGGGAGCAGAAAGACTTGTCCCAGAGCCTCACCATTACACATACTGGCATGAGGTCGAGACGTAACTCAGAGGCCTAAGACACTGAGGTCCACATTATAGATAAATCTTCAGTTTCCATGTGCATCCATTCCCAGGCTGAGTTGAACAAGTATTGTTCTCCAACTGCATAAGCAATTGCTTGTGTGGATGAATAACGTGCAGACTGAGAGGTACTTGCAGACTATGGTAGTGGAAGCCATAAAAGACCTAAAAACATTTGCTGCAGGGCCTAAATCATCTATCTATCTCATGAAAATCAAGGGAAATCTGCAAATGGACACCTTGCAAAGTAAAGAAAAGGAAAAAAAAGGAATGTTAAAATAATTTTAAAAATAGATAGGTTAGAAGAGTTTTTGCTTTAACAGACTTTGTTCTTAGAAAAGATAATGAAAGCAGGAGTTACTCACTAGGCCAGGTCTGATTTGGTCTATTCTGGCTGGTTTACAATATAAAGACTAGGGGGTTTAAAATGTGATTTGAATAGGGTTTTTAAATTATTATTGATTGGCTGTCTTCAACCATATGGAAGTGAACAAACATGAATAATAATTAGCCATTTAATATTTGGACTGCTGGGCACATTATTCACGTGGGCATAAAACTGAACAAGTCTTTGTTATCATCCTCATGCTTTTTGGAAGTTGAAAATGGCTTTTGTCAGCTTGCTGTCAGGCACCATCCTACTTGGAAATATTTTTCTCAGTTAGATAAAACTGCTTTGTTTCTCTGAAATCTCACCATTGTGCAGATTAAGGAAGCCGTCTGCTTACACTGGTGAACACCTCAGAAGAGGCTGCCTTCAGCATCAACACTCTAATCAATTTTATAGACACCAACAATGCAGCCCTTGAAAAGCAAATTCAGACTGAAGTGGCTAAGCCTTTTCTGTAGATCCCTCTAACTCCAGCAGTCAATTGCAACTAAGAAAGATCATATTCTTTATGAAGTATTTTTTTCTTCTCTTTTTTTTTGGTGATTAGCTATAGAATGAAGTGCCTGATATTCCACATTAAGAAGGATGCTAAGCGGTTTACAAGTCTCAGTAATTAATGACTATTTTTATCACTGAGAATATAGACTACCTTCTTATATCTATCTGAAACTCAATATAAGCCTCTATAAGCCTCCAGGCTGCATAATTGGTGCAATAGAGCTGAAAATGAGATGGAGGATATAATACAGCTCAAGTAATCCTGCCTTTAGCTGAAATGGAACAGTGGAAGCTCCTAGCATCCACAAATGTTGTTTCCACAAAGATTTAAAGCCAGCCAGCTGTCGGCTGCTGAAGTGAAAAACATAATGTTATTTACTTTCTTTAATATACTTTAATATTTAAAGTAACACAACTGTATTTATAGCCATTATTTACTCTGTAAATTAAACAATGTATACACTTCTACATTTTTTTCCTGTTCAGTGAAAAAGATTTCTATTCTTCATTAAAGTTTCAATTGAAACAATCTGGAAATTGCCTCAGGTTTCAGCTTTCTGGAAATGAAGAAATTGGTTTTACCTTCTCTATATAATACTTGTAGGAAATAAAATCTTTTAAAAATCATAATGTGTTTGTAAAGAATTTAGAAAACAGGAGGGAACACTGAAAATGTTTATGTGATTGCGATATTTTAAGATTGAAAGAGAAAGCTTGTTATGCAGAGACTTGATGAAATCTGTTGTGTTCAGGATATTTACTTCAGATTTTAAAATATTATTAATTAAAAAAAAAATCAAGCTCATCTCATACATTAGTCTCATACTCCTGGGGAAGGGAACATATTGAGATGCTTTCTTCTGTTTTTTTTACATAAGTTATTTACATATTCTAGCCTACCTCACCAGGTCCAGAAGAGCAGGAGGACCAGCTCTGCCAGTGGGGAAGGCAAGGAAATATAAAGCTAAGAGCAGTCATCACGTCCACTTCTAGGACATCCCCATAGACCACTGTGTTGCACCAGAAGGATTCAGCTTTAGTGCAGGTCCCCGCTGGTGCACTGAGCTGTACTCCAGCCCAGTACTTACATGCACTTCAGACATTCAGATTCTCTCTTCCTTTCTTTCCTAAATAGTGCTTCTGCCAGCCTGGACCAGAGGCAGCGCCTTCTACTTTGCTGTCTGGGATTTCAAACAGAAGAAAGAAGAACTTTGATCACAGAGAGGGTGGAATCAGGAAGCCCATAATGGACTAATCATTTTGTGAAAGAAAAAGGGCAGCGACCTCTCCTTTTCCAATGGGTGCTGCAAGGAAGCTGGATGCACTTAGTGTGGCTGCTGAACAATAGGCCTAGTTACCATCTTCACGCTGACAGAAGAAATGTAAGCCAAAAAATAAACAACCTCTATTTATTTGTGTAATTAAAGGAGACTAAAACGCGATAGAAATATCTAATCTCCACAAGAAATCCTGTAACCAATTTCCAACATGATTAAACTCACTGTGTTGCAAAATGAAACAATCTAATCAACATTCTGTGTTCTAATTATGTCTACCTGATCTTGAAATATTTCTGAGCTTGTTTATATCCCCAGGCCTTTTTATCCTGACGCATTGTAAAATCATTTCTAAAGTGAATCAAGTAATGCGTTTTGCTTTCTGTGGCAGGTACAGCATTGTGAGCATGGGGGAGTTCAGAGACCACTGCTATGAAATGGTGATTGAAAATCCCAGGCAAGTGGCGGGGGTAGCAATGGAGAGCGAAATGAAAGAGCTCAAGGGGAAGAAGCACTGGATACTTAACGAAAAAACGCTGTACACAAATGAGGGTATGGCAGACTCCTAGGCTGAGAGGAAACTATACAATGCAGAAAAAAAGGAAGAAGAGAAAGATTAAGTCAAGGTAATCAGAGGCACTTAGAAGAATGAGGGCAGCAGAGAGAATTCAAGGCTCCTGTAGAATTTTTATTAAATTAAAAAAAAAAAAAAGATTTCTATCTCTTTCTTGGATTATGCTATTTTCTTCCTTTAAGCACTTTATAAAATGTCATCTTTGTTCTCATAACCATAAGAGTTCAAGCACCTCAAATGGTTGAAGTGGAAACAGATGAGAGGTAAAATAGCTAAATAATTAATATTGCAAAATGCATATCAAGACGCCTCTAAAAAACGGTGAAAGGCTGAGATTTGGGGACTGGAGAGAGAAAAGCTATGTCTTCATATGGACACTGGACACTTCACTGGACAGAAAAATTCATTACGGAGTTTTGATCTTGATACCAGCTTCTGGACGCTACTGCAATATATATAATTAACAAGCATGGTATGGCAGTGGAAACAGAAAGACAACACAGCTTAGATTTGAAAGGTGAGATTATTAAACCCTAATATTTTCCCAGCAGATAAACTGAATAGATGATGAGAGGGAAAAAAATAAAATTTGCAGTTTTCTTCTTTTTTTCTCTATAATAAATTCTTATCAAAAAAATCAAAGTACTTGAAATAAATTTATCCTCTCTCTTCCCTCCTGCCTTCCACCCCATATTTAAATTCCAATGTCATGATTTAAGTCAAGCTGGCTTCCTGGAGTGCTGAAAATCAAAAGGACCTCTAGCACACAGGCAGAGTCCCAATTATGAAAGCTCCAGACAAAACACTGCACACTGCTTGTCCTCATTTCTCTGATAATAGGGACTTACCTCAGATCGGAAAATGGACAGTTAGTTTTAATCTGCAAGACCCTTGGTCAGTGTAAGACAGTGGAAAAACCTTTTACCTGATGAATAAGCACTTTTCCCCACCTCTAGTGAAGAGAGAGATTCTTAAATTTTTAAACCTTCATTAACACTTTAGAGTATCATCTTGAAATACTGACTCCTCTGGTTTCTTGTTTCTGTGGGTACCCAGAAACATATGCTGTGGGAAAAGATAAAAGAATTTCTTGTTTAACATATGCAGCATAAAATTCACTGCATGGAATTCTGTTCATGCCCCCTGTTTTTACTTAGATGCTCAAGATTTAATACCTTTCCTTGCTTGTCATCATTAGTAATAGCAACTCTCTGTTATTAAGATTGAGAACTCTGAATGAGAGAACTCTCTGTCACTCTCATGGAGAAACGCCAGGGCTCCACAGTTTTCCTAGATATTTTCTGAAGCACCTCTACTTGCCTTAGAGTGCAAACAGATATTCAAAGCAGCAGCAGCTGGCAAATTGAGGACAGAGGAAAAAGTGTCATTCTGATAGTGGCCTCTACATCAGAATTAAAAAAAAATGTATGAGCAGACACCTGGAAATATCATGCAGGCAGCTTCAGGGTTAGACAAGATAGAGCAGAGGAAAGCTTTGGCTGAGGCCAAACAGGATATGTTTACTTTGAATAAGTCAAAAGCATACAATAAGGATAAAGAAATCTTAGTTTGCATGGACTAATTAGTCCTGCTGAGAAGCCACTTTGTGGCAGACATGTTCCACAGGAGATTTTTCGAAGATATGAAAGCCCAGGGACCTAATCCACAGGAAAAGCAGAAAGGCTTGGAAAACAACGTCTTTCCAGGAAAAAGTCAATGGGGATGTGGCAAAGGTTCTTTCATGAACAATTAAGAGACATAAGGAAAATGTGCCCAAATCCACAAATGGAACAAAAGAATTGTTTTGTATTGGGAAAAAAGAAAGTCGTAGCTTTGGAACTGGGCTAAAATTCTCAGAATTGCTTACATGACCTGTATGCCTTTTGTTCAAGTATACCAGTGGCTATAATACAATGTACGTTCCAAGTGTACTCCAAGTACTTTTATATTTAGGTAAGTCTGATTATAGGTAAGAACCTAATGGTGACTGCACAGAGCTCAGTATCTGATCACCTATCTTGTTCTCTCTCACCTCTTGTCCTTTGACTGTGTTTTAGATATTGCTTCAAGTGTCCAAATCTCATTTATTCATGTGCTCCATGCTTAAGAATCTTCTTATGCTTATCAGGCTTTGCTATTTCTGGAGAGATATAAAAACAGAAAAAAACAGACTGATCATAAACTTCTAATTATGCAAAAAGTTGCTGTAGTGGCTGATGATTTATATGTTATTTGATCTTTTATAGGTCACCTTAAAAGTTAACATTTAAATTATTTGAAAATTTCTGACTCTTAAATTGACTGTTTTAATAATATTATCACTGCTGAATCCCATGAGTGTTTGGGTTCTTAGTTTCCTGATTTTAATTATTAATTCACTGCTGCACATTGAGTTTCTCTGTAGCAATAGAAAGGTTAATATTCATAGGTGATTTTGTATATTTTTTTAAAGGCAGATGAACAGCAGAATGGAGAATGAGCAGAAGGGTATCAAGGTCTACTTACTTTTAATGTCACTATCTAGTTTATGGTTTCTACTGGAACTTCTCACCTCCAATCTACTTTGAAAACAGAGAGAAACACTGTAAATGAATGGAGCAAAGTTGTACATTTATATGCACAGTAAAACTTCCAAACTTAGTTCTGTGCAGTTTTAAATATCTGTCAATTTAAAACTGCTTCCACTTTCCTTTCTTATTCCATCCCTTGCACTCACCAATGCACCACTAGGAGTTACAAGGAATATAATCAATTTTTGCTTAACAGATTAAGCAGAGAAAGTCACAACCAAAAACCTATCTAGCAAATAATATTTATGGAAGACTTAGGTATTATCACTTTTCCTCAGCTTACCCAATAATTCAAGATCAATCTTTCTAGTTAAAAAACAATCAAACACCTACTGAAACATATGCATTACTCAGTAAAAACTAAAATTTTAGAGTTTACATTACAGTTGTGCAATATTCTGATCATGCAAAATGCATTCTAAAGCCTGTTCTTCTAGTTTTAAAAGTGATATAACTATACTCCATTTCAAACTAGACAAACTCCTTAGACTTTTAATTGACAAAGGTGTGAACAGAGGATTACAGCTCTTTTTTGATAAAGGAAAGGAAAAAATAGATGTGAGAACCTTTTTTTTGTAGGATTATTTATTATAAAAAAAAATCTTTTTTGCATGAGGATGAGCATCATGAACATCGTTTCTGCTATACCATTTTATTCTTTTTTCAAACAGCAGTTCCTTTGCTTTCAAACTACAAGCCTTTGTTTCCCTACCCATTGAAATGCAGACAGCCTCTAGGAATATAAATCATTACCATGCCGATGTTTTTGATAGTTTAGATAGTCTGAATTACCTATATTCACAAGAGGGCATTTACCTATGGCTTTGGATTCATTTGTTTTTCTTTACTGCAAAGATGATGCAAATATTCATTATACAGCTGCATTTGAGAAATCTTTTTATGCCCTGCATCAAAAAGATGAAGCAAATAAAAACTGAAAGTCTTGCTATATACACACAAGACAAAATTTCTAATCTATAAATTGCAAGTCAACTTTAAATCGCTTTTTTAGGTTAGAAAAAAAAAAAAAAAAACGTAACTTCTTCCCTCCCTCCAGGGAAATGCTGTACATGGGCCCATATTTTCATGCAGAGAGGTAATTTTTAATAAGGGTTATGTGCATGTAAGATGAAAGACTTGAGAGAAACACCACAATAATCACTCTGTAAGACCTAAAAGTGTTTTTCCTGTGCTATCAAAAACCTCTAGATGGCATACTTTAGTAAACTTTTATTATTATGGACATTTTGGCCTCAGTGTACAGCTTACAGTGTTTTTGTGAATGTTTGTGAATTAATCTACTGCAATGACTGTCTGTTTAATGAGTTATTAAAAGATATTCATGCTTTTGTAGTGCTAAGTGTAGAGAAAATAGAATAAATAACATTTCAATTATTACAAATCTTTCTAAAATGAAATATATTCCTCTGTCTGGACTGCACTGCTGACTCTAGGGAAAATAAAATCATAGTATTTTCAAGCAATAAAATATTTTATGCAACAGGACGTGTGTCTGCCTAGACTACATGATAGTAACCTATCTTTCTCCTGAAGTCAATAAGGTCTCAGGACTTCACTAGGTTTGGATAGCTCTGATCTGGTATGACTCTGTGTGGTTTTGCAAGCAGAACACCTAACAAGCAAAACTGCAATTTGCCTCTGGGATCTCTGCTAAGCATTATACTGAAAGTACTGAATTAAATTGAGGCTTTCTGTTACTGCTATATGCTAGGAAAGAGATGCTGACTGTTCTTGTCATCAGAGAAGGTAATAATCTCCTAATATCCAAATATCTCCCTCTCTATATATATATATATGTATATACGAGCTAAGATTTTCTGTGCCAGTCCAGTCAACTACACGCGTGCTGGGCCCAAACAAGATGATTAGTGCATGCTTTATCTCCTCATTATCAACAATTATAGCTATTTGAGGCTTCTTGAGTCAAAGAAAAATCAATGCTAGTACAGGCTCTCTAGGGCATTTGATTGTGGAATGTCCATCCAGATGCATCAGTTAACAGGGCTCACTCCTGTGTGGCTCTTGCTGCTTCCAAGTTCTTATCAGCAGAGGTAGATTGAGGCTCATGTGCAACAAAGCACAAGCTACTTCCAGGCCATGAACAGCTTGGCTGTTTCTCTCCTCCTGATGTGGAATATGGACACTGCTTTTTTTTACGTGATTTAAGTTATCTTCTCAGTCATGTCCTGCCACGGTCCTATGTTCCTCCTCTTTCTCTAAAGCCGGCAAAGAGACAAGACACTGCTCTTCATCCCCTTCCCAGGAAATCCTTAATATTTATCTAGATTTTAGATCCTGACCCCTATGAAACTAGCTAATAATAATAATTGTTTTCAGGCACATCTGCAAGGCCACGCACTTTCCTCAGGAACAGGAGGTGAGTAGATTTGAAAACCTAATCCCAAAACTGAATTATCAGCCAATAATGTTTGAATTAGTAAGCATAAAAGGATTTTCTTTATTTTTAAGCCCCAAAACAAAGGCATCCATATATGCTTTTTCTATCTGTGTTTCAGCAAGTACATCATAGAGCATGCCTTATACAGAATACCATAGGAAAAGGGAAACGGACAAATGCTACAAAAAGAATAAACCAAAAATACCCTGGGGTTATTGCAAACTCCAGCAGATTTTCACAGGTGTTTGGGCTTCAACAGCACAGCGAGACTTTTTCATTCATGTTCTCTCTGCTTCCTGGAAAACAGCACTGATGTGAATATCCAAGCTAAAGAATGTATATTTCAAAAAGAGAACTGTCTTTATATCCCATGGATTATTATATAGTTGTGTTCACAAATTGAGGCTAGGAATGTTGAACTATTCAAGCATAAACAGAGCCAAGATTATTTATAGCTCTTTTGTGTCATATTGGATGAGGCTATGTTGCAGTCGGACAAATAATAGGGGCCAAGGTGACACACACTATAATATTAATAGAGGGAGGAGGGGAAATTTCCAAACTGAAGTGCTAGGAAATCTACAAACTATAGCAAGAACAACCAATGTCATAAGAAAGTCATTCCTCTCTAACAACACATGCATTCAGGTTCCTTTTAATCATTTTGTCTGGTTGTATACTCTGCTTTATGATGGTTTAATTGTGGCTGCACTTCAAATGTGGTACGCTGATGGGGGACAGCAGGGGAGCATTAGGCATAAAATTTAACTGCAAAGCTCAATGCAGTCCTAATTATGGAGCTGCTATGACACCTCCATAATTACTCATTCTTATCCACTGGCTCTGCTAAAATAATTCACAAGACAAAAAGCAAGCTGAGAATGCCAGCATTGTCACTGCAGCCCAGATGTAGTCAGGAATAAAGCATGCTGGTGGTTGGCTTATTGACATCCACATTCCTCCACCAAATTTACAGAAGCACAATTTAAGCTCTCAGTTTCCTTATAATGTAACGATTGTCTAAACTAGCTAGAAAAGAATGTGGAACAGTACCTAAAAATCAAAATTTTCTTGGCCATTGCTACTTAATTTTAAGTTTGTTGTTCTTATGAAATTAAGATCACAGTCCTCCAGCACTTAAGAATCCTTTCAGGCACACAGTAGAAATTTATTCTTTTCCCCTAGAAGATGCTAGAAAAGAAAGCGGATCTTCTTTAACATCACTATTTTAAAAAAAAGAAAGAACCAAATTAAGAGTATGTAATTAATTTACAGATAAAATGAATAAGCAACACCATGCTTTAGTACCTATATCTGGACTGCAGTGAACTGCAGTGACAGTGCTGGCATTCTCAGCCTGCTTTTTGTCTTGTGAAACATTTACTAGAGACAAAAGATAAGGTTGAGTACTGATAAATGTGTCATGCAGTTTCATAATTAGGATTATACTGAGCCTCATACTTGATTCAGGAATCACAAATTTACCTTCTGTCCTTCTTTTCTCTGGGGAGCACACTTGTCATGGGGCTACAGAGGCAAATGTCTTCTCATCTTCTTCAATCCTACATTTTTTTTTTAAAGACTGGCCAGTCTAGCCTCTGGCATTGCAACTGGGATACATTCATGGGGAAGAAGAGATGAGGGTCAGACACTGATGAAAGTTTTGACCTTCACAATTGTAGTAGAGTGGGTAGAAACCAAATCTGGGGAATCCCTTTGCTACATCTTCTTTCTCTTTCTCCATCCATATTTAAATTAAAATGGAATCTAAATGAAGACTAGGCAAATAAATACTTGATTTTATCCATGATGGTAACAATATTGGGCACACTCAAGGAAGAATTCTAGCTACCTAGTCCACAAAGAAAACAGATGTGGGTCCACAGGCCTTTCAGTACCAACATAGCCATTTTCTTGCACTTGGGACCCATACACGTTTTTGCTTATATTTCACTTCTCAAAAGAACATTAGCAACATAACTCCCAACAAATACCACATTCTCCAGAGTAGGCAATCAGCAATCTCTTCTAGGGTAGTAAAAATAAAAAGGTTTTGTTTTGTCTCTGCAAAGACAACAAAATTTTTTGCCAAAATTTTTATTGCTGTCTGTCAGCCTTCCCATTCTCCCGCTTTTAGAATCACATAGGTAAGATCCAAAAACATTTAACAGAAAATGGAACAAGACATCTTTAAGTTCTGAGAGGGACAACAGCATACAAGTTTCCTCTAGTATTTATATATATATATATGCATAAAAAATTTTAAAGATTTGATCTGAAATAAGCTAAAACCAAAAATTATTTTGGAAATTGCACAGAAATATTCCACATTTTCAAGTTTTTCCTCTTTAGGAGCAACGACTAGAGACTTTTGAAAAGTTTACATTTTCTGAAGCAGTAACACATCTGTGAAACTGGAATAAAGCATCACATACTGCAAGACTTTCAAACAACTAGCAGTTTGTAACACTGTCTCTGCTTAGCTCATTGCTTTCCAGAATGCAAGGTTGGGTGACAGGTACTGGCAGCAGAGGTTAGATCAACAACCCAATCTGCTGGAGGTGCTTAACGGATTAGTATAGAGGGACTTGATACTACTGGCAAGTACTTGATTCTCTCTGTTACTTTACGGTTATTATGAGAAATGTCTTCCTTTTGCCAACACAACAGCAAAATATCTAACCAAAGGTAAAACCATGTACAGTTATTTCATTTCCTGTCCTTTCATGGACAGTTTCTGATAGCAGAGAGTCATTTCACTTGGTCAAAGTCGCAATCTAAACCTGACTCCTAGTGAAGAACTTCTAATCAATTTTTTGGAGGCCAACATTAATTAAAATATTTGGAAAAAAAAAACAGTGACTTTAAATTGATCAAGAAATGTACTCCTAAATCTAATTCATGCTTAAAAACAATTCGGTACAATTCAGCTATAAATAACAAATTAATAATTGGACAGAGGTACTTACAGAAGTACTTACATATAAATACCTATATACACACATACACACACACACACACACAGTTTCTTGAAATGTTTTCCAAATATGGGTTAAAACTAATTAATTTAGTTTTACACACATTATGAACTGGGATAAGGAAGTATCAGTGCTTCATTTCCCTGAAGTTAAGGGTCATCTGACTGACTACAGACATCTATATTACAGACAACTATGTGACATCTAGTCAACTAGACTTTTATTAAAGTCAACACAGAAATGTAGGTTTATCCAAAGTATGATTGATCTCAATCCAAGTCTACAGGAGACTAGGTGTCTAGAAATCTGGTAAGATGAATACCTCTCCAATCCATTTGCAGAGACACGTCTGGAATTTATATCTTTTGATATAAATCATGGGATTTATTTTTTTTCCCTTCTTACCTCAGACATCCTGAACTCTGAAGTAGATGCAGGACATGAGAAAATCCAGATGATTTAAGGTGAGCAGATGACATTGTATCTCTTCTACTGTTCCATGATATGAAAGATGTTGACAGATTTGCATTAGAGGCAAGAAAACAAGTTAAAAAAAAAAAATGTTCAGAACTTTAAGCCCGTGAAATTTACTGGACTCCAATTTTTTAAGATCTAAAAATCATGTCATCATTAGATTACATTTTGACAGCTTTCACGATTTAAAACATAGGGAGAAATCCAAACTTTGACTGATTAAACTTTCTTTACTCTCAAAAATACCTCTTCTGATCTGAAGCCAACCATGGTATATATTAAATCAAAAGAAATCCAGCTAAGAAAGTTGAAGGCTTTGGAATGGTTAATGGAAAACAGCCTTAAATGTAATGGAGATCACATCAGCACAGCAGAAATATTTTTAAAAAGTAATGGATATCACTAAGAAAGTTTTATTAAAAATGTTATGTAAACATTCCATAGGAATGCTGCAGGGATGGACTGGATGACTGAACACATCTGCAGAAAATAAGATCACAAGAAAGAGGTTATGGATTCATGCAGGTACGGTCAGGAAAACATGGTGCAGGAATATAGCATAAACTTAAGAAGATATATATACCTAAATGGTTTGTTTTCCACAAAATGAGTTATATTGGAGTTTTTTAGTGGAAAGTGTTAGATTTTATTCATAGCTATTTGCAGAGAAAAAGTAAAAGCTTTAAGTAGATTTGGTAAAATAGAAGAGAAATACATATATGTATTTCTACATATTATTTCTTAAGTGGATGAAGATGTCCTATCTACTGCACATATATGTATATATACACACAGTGGGGTAAACACAATTCTGTGAACTCTGTTTTTCATTTAGGAGGGCAAACACATTGTGCCCTTGTAGCCAAGAAGGCCAATGGGATCCTGGCCTGCATCAGGAGGAGCATTGGCAGCAGATTGAGGGAGGAGATCCTGCCCCTCTGCTCAGCTCTGGTGAGGCCGCACCTGGAGTATTGTGTGCAGGTCTGGGCTTCCCAGGACAAGAAGGACACTGAGCTTCTAGAGAGGGTCCAGCAGATAGTGAAAAAGATGATTAAGAGACTGAAGCATCTCTCTTATGAGGAAAGACTAAATGTGAGCTGGGCCTGTTCAGCCTAGAGAAGATTACGTGTTGGTAAGATTTATACATCTTACCAACATGTATACATACCTGAGGGGAGGATGCAACAAGGATGGGGCCAAATTCTTCTCAGTGGTGGCCAGCAAAAGGACAAGAGCTAATTGGTACAAATGGAAACACAAGACATTTCCTTTCCATATGAGGAAGAACTTCCTTCCTGTGAGGGTGACAGAGCCCTGGCACAGGCTGTCCAGAGAGGCTGCGGAGTCTCCTTCTCTAGAGATCTTCACCTGGATGCCACCCTGTGCCACGTGCTCGAGGTGTCCCTGCTGGAGCAGACAGGTTTGGACTAGGTGATCTATAGAGGTCCCTTCCGACCTCAACCATTCTGTGATCTCTGTTAAAATTGGATGCATAATAAACATGGATAAATTTTGTCTCCTATAGGAACAAATTATCCTACTTACCCTTAACAATCTACTATGACTTTTTTTGCCATCAGATCATGCAACCAGCTGAGGTAATTTACTAATTAACTTCAAGTTGGAAGCTGCAGAATTCAACTATCACTTAGTTTCTGCTCTAAAAAAATAGTCAAAGTATTTAAAGGGCCCTGTTTATTTTATATTTAATAAGTAAAACTGAAATATTTTAAATACAGAAAAAATACTGATAGTACGAGTAATTAAAAGTTAATGGATAACACAGGCCTCATGATGCCAAATGCCAAAAGTCCTCCAGTGAAGTAGGTCATTAGCTTTCCTAGCCACCATATTGACAATAAGGCAAATATAATGATTTCATGCATATAAAGAAATGCTGCTGTTTACAGAAAATGGGAGCTTAAGCCACTCAGTAGGCCACTGGAAGAAAGTAAAAATAAAACTTGGTGCAGAAGCATAAAACAATTGTTGAGTTGCATGTTTATGTTTATACAGACAGCAACTATGATTTCTGGTTACTAGAGTAAGCACATAGATAATCAGACAATTAAATCAACAAAAAAAAGTTCATATGTAACAAATGTTCATATTTTAGGATATATAAAAATTGCCCCACATAACAGACTTGCACAACCTTGAGCATGTGTGGGCTTCTCTTCCCTCTTCTCTTCCGATGGCTGCATGTCCTAGATTAATTATTACTGCTCCCAGGCAGTGACTAGAACAAACGGATTGGTTCAAAGGGCTGTTGTGAGGCTCTCTTACTTTATACTGAAGTACCATTTTTTCTTTTGCATGCTCAATTCGATCTATAATCCAAAGCAATAGCTCAAAGATGCCAGACTTATTTATGCAGCATGACAGCCAGCAATAGAGAATAACATTAATGCCTGCTTCCTCCAGATACTGAATGCTCTTCAATAGAAAACTCATGCTACATTCTGCCTGTTTCTCACCACTGCAGAAAACAAAGAAGCCAAGATAATCATCTCAGATGTTGTTCTCAAAGAAACCACAGTAACTACATAAAGGAAGTGTCACTGAACAGATAAGTAATGTAAGATTAATTCAGTAAGAATGTAATAGTAACAAAAAGGGGTTACTTACAACTGGCAGAACACAGTTTTGGGTAGTCCACAAAGCTAAGTTTTTGCTCTACCTTACAGCAATTTGGTCTTCAAGCAGTTCTTGAACAACCATAGCTTTCGGTACAGGTCAGTAATGTAAAAGGAAGTAGGTGATGGTTTACACTGCAATTATTCTTTACAGTTGACTTTTTACCCATCCTAAGCATGTTACCAATGATCAAAACCCAGGTGATAGGGTGAAAGGAAATATTTAGAAGGACTGATCATGAATAAATGCTTCTAGAATAAGTCACTTGCCAGGAGATGGTAGTTGCTACATTATGGTCATTTGAGCATTAAGTCGTAAAAAACATTAGAAAATCTAATGAATAGACTGAATGTTGGGTTCTGAGACTGTATGCCTATGGTGTCTATTACCTCAAAGCTTGAAAAAGAAAAAAAAGATATCTGTGGAAGTTCAAAATACTGGGACACACACACACAAACACTACTTTCAGTGAGCATGTACTGTGGCCTCCAGAAGAGCAGTGTAAATATTGCTTTTCTCAAAGAGCTACACTGTTGACTGATGACTGGTGTTCAGGTGGTGCAGCAGATGAAACTACCATTTGGAAGCTTGTGAAGAAAAACTAATATTTTACATCGTCAGTACTCAAAGAACAAACTTGGAAGGACAAAAGGGGAACCTGAATTTTTCAGGTAACTCTTCAGTATTACGCATGAAATACAATCTAAAAGAAAGAAACTCTCCCAACCAAATCACAGTGCTGTTTTCACTCACTGAAATTGATGTTTTTCTCCTAACTACATAAAAATTCATTACATTAATCTAAATTTCATGGCTTGCTGCAGACACTTTTCCGTATAAAAGTAATTAAAAAGCAGTGTGGGCACCTAGGCATCAAGCAAGTGCAGCCTCCTGCATCTTAGACTTCTGACTAGTGAGAAATCTTTCCATGGCAAAGAGCAGCTTAGGGGCCTAACTCACAGCTGTCAGAAAAAATCAGTGCAGTTTCACTGGTCATGCTGACGTTACTTCAGTAAGGGTGCTATTCCCAAATTTTGACCTTTTAAAGCTAGCAGTAGTCATAACCAAATTGCCTACCATAGCAGTTAAAGGGGTAAGAAACAACTAGGCTAGGCTTTGCTTAACATGGCAGAGATATAGAGACACCAGTAGTATCAGAGCATGAGAGAGACCAGAGCTCAGCTGTCCATTTATTCATAAAATTGCCTAAATTTTGGTCCTTCAGTCTATTTGCAACTTTCCCATTAACTGTGGAAAAGTCACTTCTTCATTTTGCTCCTGTGCATTCTCACTGTAAAGGAAGCTGAGAGCTACTATTAATCTATTAGAGCCATGTAAAACTTGCATATTATTGTTGCAACCTGCAGGCACTCACAATTAAGTTTCATTGATGCAATTTTGACTTAGAAGTGCATTGAGTGCATTTTGTCTTTCACATATCTCAGTAGAAGCATAGTTCTTGTTTTTAAAGAAACACTTGAGTACTGTTAATCACACAAGATGTGTCGGTTCCTGACCAATATTTCTCTGATGTAGAATTTAATTTACTTTCCACCATTTTACTTTTAATTATTGCTAGACTGCCAAGCAATAAACTGAAGTAACATATTAATGGGACAAGCCTTTTAAATGATGAGACATAATAATTATTAATTGCAATTTAAAAGTCCCTAGGAGCTCTTATTTGCTATAAATACTGTCTGACTTCAAAAGCTGAAAAAGCCTACTATTGTATAACAGTCAATTAATTAGATACATACTGCAGATACCTTTATTAATAAATTTGATTATGAATAGAGGAATTCTCAGACTGAAATACTTCAACTGTAAGCTGCTGATTCAAGTGCTCATAGTCACACATTTTTTCAAGGACGAGTATATTGTAATATCATTAAAAGGCCTGCACATTGTAAATTACTATTTTCTCTAAAATGGTAGTTCTTATTTTTACAAACAACACTTAGCTACATTGCAAAACTTCAAATCGTTCATGAAGGCAAACAATCTTTCACATTTCTTTTCTCTGCTCCTTATTTTCCAGTAGGAACATGACAGAAATTTATTGTTAGCTTGAATAGAAGAAAATAGGATTGCAAAATAGCATGCCTGTCAGAAGTAAATCAGCAGAGTACCTTCTTAAAACGTATAATAAAATGCTTAGCAAATCCCTCTTCTAATCTAGGTAACTTTCAGGAACTGGTAATTTATTTTTAAAAGAAACTACACTACAGGTGGAAAAGGGTTTTTTTTGTCAGTTTTGTGAAACAGTTTTTAATTAGCTATATTTAATTGAGTCTTGCTCATACACATTGGGAAACAATTTATGAGGTTTACTGAGTCTCAAAATAAATAGTCCCTTTGTCAATTTACTTAATCCCACCTACTGACTGGAAAGAAAACTACGAGCCATATATTTTTTTCTAAAAAAAAAAAAAAAAGAAAAAAAAAGCACAGAGAGATAGTGTCTTCTTGTACCAACGAAAGCAGCATGGGCCAGGGTTTAGGGCATGTGGTCAAAATAGAAATGAATTTTTCCCAGGTCCACCAGTTAAGGAGTACGAGCTAGAAAATTCAGACCACCTTCTGCCCAGCATCTGCATCAACATGTACATTTAACTTTTCATTATAATTTTCTGAGAAGCACCAACCAAATTTGTCTTATAGAAAATAAAATACTATATAAATTACGGATTTTCTAGTTTACTATTACTTACAAATTGAATAAACTTTTAGTAAAATCCAGCCCTCAGGATTTGTACTCATAAATATTTTCAAAGAGAATAGGAATGGAAGATGATGACGAGATGTTTAAGAAAAAAATAAAGTAAATATTTGATTTACAGTAGCACCTGGAGGCCCCAGAAAATATCAATACAGAATTGCCTCTGTACCAGAGAGCTGCTCTCAGTAGACAGAATCAGTGAGAATGATGGAGAAAAACAGCAACGCTCATATTATTTAGCAAATCAGTATTTTGGCTGTCTTTTTATACAAGACATGAAGGTTTTCCTGTGTACAAGTCAGAGCTCAGAAACAATAAGAATAAAGGTTACATGACCTTAACAACTGGGTTACACTGTCAGATATTGTGGACCCCAATATTACATATTCCAGAAGTGTAACATGACAGTGAGGAAGTTTTTGACTGCATTGTTTCCACACTTAATGCTTATCAGAATAAATACCACCCAGAAATACAACCAATACTAGCTGTAAAATGAACTGGTGATGCCTACATTTGGAAGCAAAGTAATAGAAAGTAATAACAGAAAGCAAAGTAATAGACTATACACTCTTGACAGATGTTTCTCCTCCTGACCCTGTGAAATACAAAGAAAGATTAAGAAAAATATGTACAGTAAGTGCAAACAAAAAAGATCCACAAAGCTTGTACAAGAGTGTAGTATTAACTGTGTAATCATACAAGACTCCCGAAGAATTATGTTTTAAAAATGTTTTAATTCTTTACAAAAACAAAGTTTTTTTCTCATTGAAAAATGTCCTACTGAGACATAGAGTGACAGAATCCTATCCATATTTCTTCTCAATTCTCTTCCCTTGCCCCAATTAGTAGAGTATATTTGCATTGAAACAATCTCTTTCTCTCTTTTATTCATTTGATCAGCTGCTTATCCCTCACCTGGAGCCATAATCCCTTGTCTGCAACTTCATAATCTTCTGCACAGCTAAAAGGATTAGATATCCAGGTGAAGCGTAAACAGAAAGAACAGATGATCACATAGGAAACAAATGCTATCCTGACTTTTCTAATGCCAATGTGATAACAAAAAAAGTAAGGAAAAAACCCCCTAACTCTACCATGCCCACACCTCAAAAGTAATGGAAAAACTCTGAAAATATAAAAGGAAAAAAAAAACCTCAGGATGCAACATCTTTAATAAATAACACTACTCAGAATTAAAATTGCATGAAATTACAAAATTAGTACTATAAATAGACGAAGGATGAGAAGATTAAAAAAGAGAGGGAGACAATTCTAAATTCTTTAAAAAACTACAGCAATCTTTTCAATGCAAATATTTTCCAGCCTGAAAATGATTGCCTTTTTTCTCTGGGTTTTCTAAAAAAGAAGATGTACTTGAATCAGGGGATGGTAAGATTTTAATTTTGTCCTTGCTTCTCAACTTACAGTTCTTCACTTGGCGAGATAGAATCTCATTTCTTTTCTAAAATTACTTAGCGTACCCTTATATCAGATTTTTTTAAAGCCAGTACATTTATTGAAGCATAGTATGGTGTTGCCCTAGCCTTCCACTGCAATTAAAAAAACACTATTGGATTGCTTGTGTCCATTGCAAATACATAAATTTTTTACAAAATGCAACATTCTTTTCAAAATATAAATTCAAAACCTAATCAATTCATACTTTTTGATAAACACTTTCATAATCAGTGCTTTAGTCTTTTATTTAATTATGCACCCTTTACTCCTTTCATTCAACAAGACTTTTTATATCAAACTCAAACACAGCCCTTATGACCAGACTATATGACTGGAAACATTTCAGGATTTGCTTTGATTGTCTTTGACTTGTGGGGAAAAAAAAAAAAGAAATATGTCTTCGGAAAATTACAGTCATCTTTTTTTAAAGCCTAGATATATATGAAGACGGCTACAAAAATAAAATAAATGCACATGGACATGACATTTTCTGTTTGTCCCCATGTGGGAATTAGATAGCCTTACCCTGAAGCCAAGCGACACACCTGGAAGATGAGGGAAGGCCTAAGGAAAGCAAAGAAGAAAGTAAAGCCATACAGAACCATACACATCTTCATGATACCTCCCCTCATGAAGTTACCATCAACTTTTAGCTACTTATATACTAACATTATCTTAAGTTTAAAACGATGTTAATTTCTTTCCTTCTTGTTTAATTGGCAAAAGATCTGCTTTTAGTCTACCACCAGTTACATTAAGTAACAAAACAAGGTGAAATTTATTTCAAAATAGTTTGCCTTCCCTCTCATTAACT
Source organism: Crypturellus undulatus (assembly GCA_013389825.1). NCBI lineage: Eukaryota > Metazoa > Chordata > Aves > Tinamiformes > Tinamidae > Crypturellus > Crypturellus undulatus. The sequence continues at coordinate 797,277 of VWPW01029670.1, forward strand.
GAAATATATTTCAATAAATTCATAGACATAATAGACTATTGAGTGGCATAATTCCTGAAAATCACAGAATCATAGAATGCCTAAGGTTGGAAGGGTCCTCTAGAGGTCATCTAGTCCAACCCCCCTGCACACGCAGGGCCACCTAGAGCACGTGGCACAGGGCTGCATCCAAGCGGGTCTTGGAGGTCTCCAGAGAAGGAGACTCCACAACCTCTCTGGGCAGCCTGTTCCAGTGCTCTGTCACCCTCACTGTCAAGAAGTTCTTCCTTAAGTTCCCATGGAACTTTTGATGCTTCAGTTTGTGGCCATTTCCTCTGGTTCTGTCAGTGACCACCAGTGAAAAGAGGCCAGCCCCATCCTCCTCACTCCTTCCCTTAAGTCCCTTAAGGTATTTACATACGCTGATCAGATCCTCTCTCAGCCTTCTCTTCTCCAGGCTGAACAAGCCCAGCTCCCTCAGCCTCTCCTCATAGGGCAGATGTTCCAGGCCCCTGATCATCCTAGTCGCCCTGCGCTGGACTCTCTCCAGCAGCTCCACATCCCTCTTGTACTGTGGGGCCCAGAACTGGACACAGTGCTCCAGATGTGGCCTCACCAGGGCTGAGTAGAGGGGTAGGATCACCTCCCTCGACCTGCTGGAGATGCTCCTCTTAATGCACCCCAGGATGCCATTGGCCTTCTTGGCCACGAGGGCACACTGCTGCCTCATGGTCAACCTGTCGTCCACCATGACGCCCAGGTCCTTCTCAGCAGAGCTGCTCTCCAGCAGGTCGGTCCCCAGCCTGTACTGGTGTCTGGGGTTATTTCTCCCCAGGTGCAGGACCGTGCACTTGGCCTTGTTGAATTTCATGAGGTTTTTGACCGCCCAGTTGTCCAGTCTGTCCAGGTCCCTCTGGATGGCAGCACAGCCCTCTGGAGTATCCGCTACTCCTCCCAGCTTCGTATCATCTGCAAACTTGCTGAGGGAGCACTCTGTGCGTTCATCCAGATCGTTGATGAATAAATTGAACAGGACTGGACCGAGGACTGACCCCTGGGGGACTCCGCTCAACACAGGCCTCCAACTAGACTCTGCACTGCTGATCACCACCCTCTGAGCTCTGCCATCCAGCCAATTCCCAATCCACCTCACCGACCACTCATCCAGCCCACACCTCCGGAGCTTGTCCAGGAGGATCCTGAAAAGGATTTAAAGATCTGCAAGCATGCAGATCAGAGTTAGCATACTTTTACTGATCCAGTCAGTCTCCTCAGCACTCCCACAGACATAATACAGCCCACATTTGGCGACCAGTTAAAAGAATCTTGCTGAGCAAAGCACAAAAAGGATGTCTGAACCCGTGGGAGCTGATGCCAGCCTAGGTCAACTTTTTTTCTTAACAGTTCTTTAAAGTCTCACCTTCTGGCTGAACCCACAGAAATATAACTCAGATATAACTAAGTTCAAGAAATTGAGGAAGAGTTAAACTTTATCTGTCTGTCTTCTTTACTGCGCTGTTAAAGGCTACATCAGACACTCATGGTCTTAACAGTCATGTTAGGGATTAAAAGAGGTTTGCTTACAAAAATATTAAAAAATATGTAGCAATAGTTTAGACAAAATGGAAGATGCATGCTGATGATTCAGGTGGTTTGCATAGTCAGAACTTCAATTATTATTTAAGGTTAGACTGCTTGCAACACTAGTAAAATTGCAACACAATAAATTGACTTTAATGATGAAAATAATGCAAAGCTATGCTAACTACATTCCTTCTTTTCTTTTTCTTTTCTTCTTTCCTTCTTTTCTTTTCTTTTTCCTTTTCTCTTTTCTTTTCTTTTCTTTTCTTTTCTTTTCTTTTCTTTTCTTTTCTTTTCTTTTCTTTTCTTTTCTTTTCTTTTCTTTTCTTTTCTTTTCTTCTTTTCTTTTCTTTTCTTTTCTTTTTCAGAAAAGCTCCAGGCCTCCAGAAGAGGCATTCACTGCCTGGAGGTTTCCAGGGAAAGTCACCATGCACTATTTCTGGTGATCTAAAATGACCCATTCTGTAGTTACAGCTGTGATCAGCAGAAGCATCTGATTGCTCTAAATTTGGGGAGAATTATGAAGAGACTTTGACTCACGGGTTGCCCCAGTTCCGGACACATTCTCTTCACTCCCTTCAGTAATCTCAACTCACTGACCTTACAAAGGAAACCGCAAAGCTTGTTTCTTTGCCAAGGTGGTGAAAAGGGCAAAATGACCTGAGAGCTTGAAACTGAGATTAAATACGCTATGATATGGAACAGGTTGTTCCTTTCCCTTTGCATTTGTATTCATTACTTTCATCACAGAGAACATCAGAAATGCCTAGAATCTAGGACAGATACTTTAAATACTGTGCATAACCCTAACAACCCCAATAGCTCAAAAACTGGAACCCCAACAGTGATAGCACAGGAATTTATTAAGATAGAAGAACAATAACTACTGAAAATGTGCAGCTTGGCCAAGAATGGACTAAAAAGCAAGATGTGAGAAAGATGCATATTGATGATTCCATTGATGATTCAATGAACATCTGAGGGCTACAAATATCCAGGAAGAAGCTATATTTTCTAAGATGGACTTAAATTGCTATAAAAATTATATAAATTCAAATGTCATTATTACAACCTCTGGACTGTTTTTAAGTACTAAATCTTTATGTACATATATACACATATGTGTATATATACATATATATGTGTGTGTATATATATGATTTTATATATATATATAAACATCAAAGCAAGTACCACCTTGACATTTGGAGTAGAATTAAGGGCATTGGAGCATAGAAATCAAAAACATTCAAGACTTTTAATAAATTAGGCTTTACATTAAATATTAATTCTTCAAAAATAAATCGACCATCTATAGATACTAAACCAAGAAAGTGATAAAGATGTACATCTTGGATATCTGAAAGACAATTGTTTAAGCAGTGGAAAATAAGTGTCTTTTAAAGGTTACAACCTGGGCACATCTTTAGAATTTTCTGAATCCAGATACAAGAATACACAGTATCAATGTTATTTTAAAACCTTTAACAGCCATTTAAGGTTCAAGGATAGATACCAGGTAATCATTATCTCACTGCAAAGAGAATAGACAATCCATGTCAAAAGTCTGATAACTTATTAATTAGAATATATTAGATAAATAATTAAAATACACTGGAGAAAAAGAAATTCATAGCAGACCAATTTGATATTCAATACTTGCACAAGACAACATTAATAAAAATTGACAGATTTCTGTTGCTAGTGAGTGGGTTCCAGAATATCAAATAATCTTTCTTACTAAAGAAAAAAAATTGTCTAACTGAATCTCAGTTAACTTGTGGGACATTGCTCCCAACACAGCCACACACTGTAGTGTAAAGAGGATTAGTAAAGAGGGAAATCATTCTTTTATATATACCAAAATAAAATGTGATCTGCGACCAATGGGCACATGTCGTGATCTGGGCTTTAACTGCTTTTTGCAAGCCTGCTCAGTCTTGTCAGGTTTTGTCCCTCAAAGGATATTCTAACAACACCTTTTTAGTGGTGTTTGGGCATTCTTTACTTTTTTTTTTTTTTGCAAAGGAAGTCTGGTTCAAGAACTGGTGCAAATAGACAGAAAAGTGAATGCACAAGACTGCACACCAAGGGAACAGGAAGAGGGAAGACAATAGAAGAAAGAATAGAACATGCAGGAGGGAAAGCAGCAAGCATATGAAGTTATGATCATGCTTCTTTAAGAGATAATTATCACTGGTCTGCAGAAGTCTATTAAACCACCGCTCAACTTGCAACGCTTTTTTAATGGTGAAAAACAGCAAGATAGAAGATTTTTACCATTTAAATTAAGTAGATTCAATTCCTAGCATGTCTTAGTCAACTAATTCAGAACATAACCTATTTTCATGCATCAGTCACTGTTTTAACTGTAGTCTATAGTTCCATCAAAATTATGTCTATATTAAACCAGGTTTACCTTATCTTGTATGATTTTCCATCAGTGCTTATAATGGTAGAGTACTTTGAATGCCCACTTGCACTCCACACTTCAGCTCCCAATTAAGATGCGATGAAGATATTCTACCCTGAAACACTTCTTAACCATCAAAACGTAGGCCTAAGTGTTTAAAAACTGAGTATCGGGGACGTTTGAAAGTTTCCAGTTACTACATTTCTTTTCCCTCCCTTTCTCTTTTAATTATACTAATCTGCATTGGAGGAAATAGCATACTAGGTTCTGACACTATGCTAAGATAGCTATATGTCCACAGTAAAAGATTGCTAATTCCAACCAGCAAAGCTTACTCTGAGAGTAAACATGTGGCAGATGAGATAAGACTATGTATATTGAAAATATTTTGTCAGAAATGAATTGCAGAGAACTATTATGGTATGCTCCAAGAAAATGAAAATTCTAAGGAAGAAGAGGGTGATGTAGCCAAAAAAACCTTATCATCAACAACATATATCAGCCTGTAAAAATGATATCTCAAGAGAAACAATAGAAGCACCACTAATTGGATCTGTTCTAAAGACCCTGAAAAAAGCCTGCATTATGGAGGTATGCTGGCCTAGCAGATAAATGAATAATCAGGTTCTAATGTCTTAGATGTGAAGAAGCCACCGGAAAGCATCTTACTACATGAAGTTAATATTGCTTGTTAACTCAAGTATTCAAGCTCTGCCTTATTTTATTTCAGAAATGTTAAATTTTGTAGTCCATCAATCCAACTACCTTAGAGCTGTTACTGAAGCAAGAAAACTTCAGAAGGCAAGAGAAAAAAGTCAAAAACAAATTAATGTGGTAAGATTAGATAAATCAAGTAGGGAAGTCAAAATATGAATTATCAAAAGATCTGTATCAAAAATGAATATTTTTTCTACTTCAAAAGGAACCCATTAATTTTTTTCTCCCTACCCTCATCCCTTTGCACCATTGTACTTCAAGTAGCATAATATAAAAATAGTGTTTAACTCTCATCATGAGCACCACAGTCCTTCAAAATTTAATTTAAAAATATATAAATCAGCATAATATAAAATAACTTGCACTTAACAATAATTGAGGGAATAAATACATTTATAATAGAGAAACTGTAAGCAAAAAGGAACGGGGAAATAAATGGCATGGGCCAGTTTCAGCAATCAATGACAGTATCGTGACTGCTTTCATTCACATTAAATGATTTTTTTGAGGGGAGAGGAGCTGTTATTATTAAGTAACTCTAGGATTTTCAAAAGATATAAAATTTAGAAGGCCTAATGTGATTGAATATGTGAAATAAAGTGATTCCTTGAATACCCACAGTACAATCCTATACGATACAGATTGCTCTGATACTGATTAAAAAGAAAAAAGCAAACAGAAAGCATTCAGCATATATGAAACTTTAAGGCTTTTATCTCACTAGCATCCCTCATTCACTTGAAGTTTAGAAAGCGTCCAAGTTGATTTCTAGAGTGGCCAAAGTGAAGCCACAGGACGTGGCAGCCACCTACAGACATTCACGTATGTAATACATGAATCATTTTACAGTAGTTTACACCACACATGGACTTCCTAATTTTGGTTACTGTAGCAAATGCCGTCTTACCGTATTTTTTCCCCTCCACACTTTCCCCAAAGCAATTATAAGATGAGAGACTGCGAAAAAGTTCCTTGGAAATGCTATATTGTGCTAAAAGGAACTTTCAAGGAATCAAGATGCCTGAAAGCAGGTATCCGTGAGTAAGAGCAAAGACATCACATATAAAATAATGTGCAATAGATATAGACAAGGAAATTCAGTTTTATTGATTATCAAGCATCGGATGATGACAGGCATAACATTATCAATGACTTTTGTGAACAGAGTCTATCTGAGACAGTATCTAATAAAATAAATAGATCACAATGCAACAAATTGATGAAACAGCAAAGGTGCTAATAATGGTGAGACCAAAGTCATCAGGAAGGTCCATAACAACTTACCAGTCATCATCAGCTGTTACTATATGACAATTGACTGATGCAAAAATCAGGATATGCAGGAATCCATGCCATACCTGTACTCCATTTCACCATCCATACGATCACATGGTTGTTGTGGTGGACAGAATTTTATTACTAATTCATAATATTTAAACATTCCTGTAAGTTTACTGTATGGATTCTGGAAATGTGTCTTCTACTTCATGGAATTATTCTAAGGTATTAGAATTATGGTAATTACTATGTCTTTATAATACAAGGATAAAAATCCAACCTCAAGGAGAGAACCAATAGAAAAAACAGCCTATACTTTCATGAAATATATCAGTGTAAATGGCTTATACACAGGATTGATAACCTTGTTGAGAATGTTTTTATTATTTATTCTTCAGGAATGTCTAGGAATTTCAGAAATATATATACTACGTACATAGATATTATTTACATACACATATATGTGTATGTGTGTGTGCATATATACATTTTTATATATAAGTACTTTTTAAAAAAAAAACAAACTTGGATATTTCCTATAAAATGGTTTACTGGCTCTGTCAGAAGACGAGCATTTTCCATACCACACTAAAACCAAGATCTCAGAAAAAAAAATCCATTCTTACAGAGTGGAAATTAGAAATTAGACTCTGGGTAAAATCAGTCTATCAAGTCTCTTCTGTTCTTCAAATGTTTCAAAAATAATCTTTTTTGTTTTAAGACAAATGAAGTATCCCAATATAAAACACTGGTTAACATTGATAACAAAAGAGAAAATCAAAACTGCATAAAAACTACTAGTGCAATTCTTACATATTTGTTATCAGTTTGTTGAATAACCAATAAAATCAATTATTCACCCAGACAGAAAACAGTAAGCTCTACTTAGAGTAATAATTTTAGTTATTTCTGTAGTTTATGAAAACTAAAGGATGACTTTTCCTGGAGGACTGGAATGAGAATGACAGTCCTAATATATTGCTTAACCCTCTTAAAAATATTGTCAAAAGACTTTTTTAAAGCTCTAATTCAAGTTAAATCATATATAGATATTTTATTCTGTGATATCAACTGAATACATAAGTAGGGAATAGTCCATATTCAAATAATGTATTTAAAATCCATATTTCCTATTATGTGCGTTCAGCAAGGCCAGAACCTGACACCGTGCTGAAGAACTTGGTATCTGAGATTGCTTACAATAGACTTGAATTATTTGACTGCTCTTATTAGGCTCAAGGGCCTCTAAAAATACAAAATTCATAGGGCCACTGTAAATCTCTACTCAGGGTTTTCTAATGAAGAAAGAAACCTAACTTTTCCTTCACCATCTCTTCTGTAATTTTGATTTTAATGCTTGACAAAGGGCTCTATCCATTACCCAGGTTCTGGCTTAACAAAAGTGATCAGATAACCCCCAAGATTTATTTTTAAATGAAATTAATTGTTGCTTATGTTGACTAATTCTTTGATAAAAACATTTATTTGGTTTCAGTACAGCGCATGAATACCTACAGCAAGCACATTTAATACACTTATATAGAAAGAAAATGAAAATCTTATGAAAGATCAGGCAAGATGCTTCCTATGTTATGTTACAGAGCGCACTATATTTTTCAGCAGAGGCAGCACACACATCCTTTGAACAGAAGATTTTACGTTTATGTCACAACTGCTCTTCTCTGCATTACTGAAGAGCACAGACGCCATCAGAGTAGAAGAATGATCTGTTTCCATTGCACCAGTTCAAGTTGTTCCAGCTCAAAGCCAGGGAAGAAAATGCCCTAAGCTTGCAGGGTCTTGCTTGCTTCTTATACGACCCACCTGCACTGCCCTCACAGGCCAGGACAGGGGGATGACATCCCCTAGTTCACCCTGGTGTGGAGAGGTGGCTGTGGATAATCTTCCTCCATCATCAGCTTGACACCTGCGTAACATATGTCTCCATTGAACAGGTCTGACGAGCAGCCGGAAGGCTCATTCACCATCTCCAAAAACAAACCTTTTTTTCTCGTTAGTGCTATCCTAGCTAGCTAGGACCTGTTCTGAAACTAATCTCTGCTGTGGTGATGTAAAACTGCAAAAAAAGGGGCTGATAATGGTGAATACCACAGTATGACCTTCTATAGTGACCATTTTATACTTTGATATACCTTTAGCAGAGCACATAATACCTTCCTGATTACTACAATTGTTAGAGCACTGCCACATTAGAGTGTAATCAGAAAATGCAGCAGAACACCAGCAAAATAAAACATGTGAAGATCATCAAGGGGATTAGTTACACTTAGAGGTAGGCTACTCCTGAGTGCAAATAAAGACAAATTTAGGAAAAAACATTGCAAGCAACAAATCCTTCTATCAGCAGAATGTTGTAAGGCTGTTATAACCTGAAATACCCCCCTCTGCGTGAGGGATCTGTGCAATGTAGGATGGTATCAGTTTTATTTTTCCCATGTTTTAGCTTTTCTTGGGGACACAAATAAGTCCTAACTGTCTCTTACTGACAACGATAAGGTTAGTGGTACAAGGAAGTTCCTAGCCCTCCACTAGGGCTAGGAACAAATTGAAGATTTGAGGCTTAATGAACATACGAAAGGCATGGTAACCTGCAGATGCCAGTGCAATTATAAATATTTTCCTTGAAAACATACGTGCAGTTGACTGAAAATCATAGAATTGTTAAGGTTGGAAAGGCGCAGAGTGCTCCCTCAGCAAGTTTGCAGATGATACGAAGCTGGGAGGAGTAGCAGATACTCCAGAAGGCTGTGCTGCCATCCAGAGGGACCTGGACAGACTAGACAACTGGGCTGTGAGAAACCTCATGAAATTCAACAAGGCCAAGTGCACGGTCCTGCACCTGGGGAGAAATAACCCCAGACACCAGTACAGGCTGGGGACCGACCTGCTGGAGAGCAGCTCTGCTGAGAAGGACCTGGGCGTCGTGGTGGACGACAGGTTGACCATGAGGCAGCAGTGTGCCCTCGTGGCCAAGAAGGCCAATGGCATCCTGGGGTGCATTAAGAGGAGCGTCTCCAGCAGGTCGAGGGAGGTGATCCTGCCCCTCTACTCAGCCCTGGTGAGGCCACATCTGGAGCACTGTGTCCAGTTCTGGGCCCCCCAGTACAAGAGGGATGTGGAGCTGCTGGAGAGAGTCCAGCGCAGGGCCACGAGGATGATCAGGGGCCTGGAACATCTGCCCTATGAGGAGAGGCTGAGGGAGCTGGGCCTGTTCAGCCTGGAGAAGAGAAGGCTGAGAGGGGACCTGATCTGTGTCTATAAGTGCCTCAAGGGAGGCAATGAGGAGGATGGGCCTGGCCTCTTTTCACTGGTGGTCACTGACAGAACCAGAGGAAATGGCCACAAATTGAAGCATAAAAAGTTCCACGGGAACTTAAGGAAGAACTTCTTGACGGTGAGGGTGACAGAGCACTGGAACAGGCTGCCCAGAGAGGTTGTGGAGTCTCCTTCTCTGGAGATCTTCAAGACCCGCTTGGATGCAGCCCTGTGCCACGTGCTCTAGGTGGCCCTGCGTGTGCGGGGGGGTTGGACTAGATGACCTCTAGAGGTCCCTTCCAACCTTAGGCATTCTGTGATTCATTCTATGATTCTATGACCTCCAGAGACCATCTAGTCCAACATCCCTCCACACACAGGGTCATCTAGAACACGTGGCACAAGAAAATGAGAGTCTTTGATTGGGGAAGGGGGAAAACTTTTTCTATATGCTTCTTAAAGAGTGTTAACTTCTTTACAAAATATCTTCTGACACTTGGAGAAAAAATTTGTCTCGGAGAGAAAAAAAACTCCCAAACTAAATTGCAACTGCCATCCAAATATCCTGCTGGTAATGATTTTGTGCACTGGAATGTTACGTATACTGCTTCAATTTTTAAATCTGCATTTCAGATGAAAAAGTGCAAAATAAGGTTTAGCAAATTAGATATTAAAGATTTTGCTACTCACTGCAGTTTCTGTAACATTAGACAAGCACATTATTTGCCTTAGCAGGCAGAAGAACAATGACTAAAGGCTGCTATTAGACGAGAATAGCTACATTAAGATAACTGTAAAAATAATTGTAGATTCACAACATCAGTTCTGTGTAAACATTTCCAGCAACACTTCTGTATACCTAGTTTGGTTTGGTTTGTAGCATTACAGAACAATCCATAAAAGTCTTTCAAATTTGATAATTATAGTGCCAGCCTGTTTAGGCTACATCTATGTTAGTAAATGCTTTAGTAACGGAACGGAATATCAAAGTGGCTGTTGCTGAGCTCTTCACATTGCTCTTATATGTGGTTTGGGCAGCATATTTTGGATTTGATTTAGTTTGGTCCCTTGGGCTCAGATGTCTTCACTCCAGATGTACTTTGAAGCTTTCTGATAGGAAAATGCATTAGATGCCCACAGCAAGAACTTCCTGCATGCAGAGGCCACACATGTGAATATTAGGTACTAAACCGATTATGCACCAAGGTGCATCTGGGGCAAATTTGGAGAAAAGCCCATGGTTTAGTTCCATCTCTATCTTGTTTGCCCCAAAACATGTTTTGGGAACTAAGTTAACGTATTTGCAGTATGCTTATCTGTCTAAAGTATACCACTGCTTTTATTGCAATCATTTCTAAGTGGTTCAGGCTTTGCAGGCGTTAGGATTTCTAGAAAAATGCTATGTGGTATTACGTGTTATGTGGTTAATTAAGCAGTATCATTTGTGGAAATATTATGTAGCAGTGTGATACCAATGAAAATGGCATAGCTTAGAGATACAGAAAAGAGACAAAAGTGCGTAGAGAATAGTGCACTGCACATGTTTAAGAAATAAAGCTCAACTATTTGAATTCCTGTGACCAAGATATATATTAACTAAATATTTGAAAGCAGAAGAGGTTCATTCCACTGAGCAAGCAAGCCTATCTGCAAATGAGTCTGCCCCACCATGCACAAATTCCTCTACTACATGCAGAACACCCACAAGGAAACCTGTCCTTTCCCACAGGGAGGTTCATCAAATAACTACCTGCTGTTGGCAGTTTGCATTTTCTGCCAACAATACTGTCTGTAAAAGACAGGATGAGCAACTGGTTCTAGCAAGAATTGGAACACAAAAAATACCAGGAATTAATAAATAATAATAATACGAGGAAGCGATGTGTGGATGGGGTGGTTTTCATGTCTTTGACTTGGACATGCTGTCATGCCAATGTGTTCTTGCTTCACACTTTTAATCTGATCATTTGCTGAAACTGCTATCGGTACCAATATGACTGCCCCACTTAGAAGGAGAGGAAGAGAGTGCATGCGATCAAGCAGGTAGCAGGATTCTCATCACGTCCAACTCTTCCACTGGTCATCAAAGCCACCACACCAGGTGGCTTCATGAGCCCTTCATGCTTTGCTCTGTCCCCACTACAGAAAGCTGTATCGGGTGTGCTGTGAAGTGGTTGTCTCACATCCTGAGTAAGTTGTCTGCCACAACGCCAGCTTTTCAGAATAATGTATGGGCCACAAAGGAAATGGACTTCTCCAAATATATGCAAGGACATGTTCAGACTTACAATTTTTCCTCATGAGAAAACTCCCTAGCAGCAACATGCAGGCATTGCTCAGGAGCTGGCACAGAACAGTAAGTTTAAGAAGTTGAAGATGGTTCATTTGCATGTCTCTGATGGCAGCTTACATCTTCACTTCATAATGAATTGCTGAGAGAGCAACAGTTGAAATGTTGCTACCAAGCCTCCCAGGTCAGGGTCAGTCCTCAAAAGGGACCACAAAACTAGGGCCTGGGAAAGTCAACCATCATGAGATCACCTCTCCTCTAGACATGACTCAGATCTATATATAAACATAGGCCAACACATAGGCCTACACTGCAATCCACCTTCTATTTCAAAGTTTTACAGAGATTTGGCCTTAATAAAAGACCTTTTGATGTGGCAAAAATTTCTTACAAATAGCCATATCAAACAGACTCTTGTCACTGCGTTGTGAATAGCAGAGAAATAAGAAGAAATAAGGACACAAGGATTGCAGGACTGAGAAAGGTACTTTCTTATGAGGTGCCAGACCTTTGTACAAGTATCTAAAGCAAACTCAGCACCCACCTAGGTTGCCCAAAATGAACAGGAAGATTCACAGACCATTCAGAAAGAAGTAATGGCAGACCAGACCAACCAAACCATGGTTTCAAAGTCAAAAAGACAGTTAATGTGAAAGGTCAGTGAATTTAATTATTCTATAAGAATATCTACATACAAGTTACCCAAGAAACAACAAAAGCAGCATCTTTCATATTTAACAAACTTGTACAGAATTTTACATAACTTGCTGCATGTTACTCCAGGTTAGATCAGACTACTACAATCAGTCAAATAAGTATATAGCACAGAGCAAAACTTCATACAGACCAATTCCCCAAAAGTGCTTTTCTTTGTAATTCAGGGATATTGCTCCTTTCATGTTGTTTATTAGAAACAGCCCAAAGATTTCTGAGAAAGTGTAACCCTGTTTGTGAAGTGATGAGAGACTCTCCTCCCTCCTCTATCCACTCCATCAGTATCTAAATCCAGCAGAGGACTTGATAATTAGATTTTGTTTGTCGATATGAGAGTAGCTGTCCCCAGATAATTTCCAGCTACATGTCAATATGGTTTTATGTTCCCTTTAAACTGTGTGTGTGCACATGTTCAATGATAGCACTGCACGAACCACCAGTTTCAGTCAAACTTTCTACATCCACAGACAAAGAATATTAAAAGGAAAAAGCTAAAACTGCATTATCACTTCCTACCAGCTATCCCCAATTGAGCGAACCATATTTAATTTGTTTTAAAATACTTGATTACAATACTAGGTGATTCTTTGGTGATTATTAAAAAAAAAAAGTCAGTGATAGAAAGGACATGTGGCCACTGTAATGGAACAGAATAAATATTGATCATACACCTCAACAGAATTGTTTTAAAGTCAAATATAAACAAGCAAATCAAAAAAAAGGCAAAATCCTGAAAAACAAAACACAGTTTATAGTGTCTATTTGGACATAACCCTCAGTCATTACTATTACATTTAATTACTTAATTAAACTTCTAGTTACTAGAGAGGAAACTTAAACAGGTAGCAAGCAACCCTGCAACAGGTAGCAAGATGAAGTCAGAACATAGGAGCATGACTCTTGTAGGTGACATAACAGCAAGGAGGGAGTCTTGGACTAAGTCTTGCAGTGTTAACATGACACAAGATAGGAACTGGAACAGCAGAAGCTGAATTCCTCTTTATAGGTCACCACTGAGCAGGAAGGAGAAGCAGACTTTCTATGCATAGTGCAAGGGAGCATTTGTCAGGTTTACTTGACAGGTAGAAACACGTCCATTGCTACAGTATACACATAGACTCTGAGAAAACCCTAATTCTTATGTTTCCTACATTTTTTTTTCCTTTTAAACCAATCTTCAGGTAATATGCTTTTAATACTCCATTCATTACATCAGAGAAATACCTACACTAGGGAAAATAACCTGCCATTCTCACTAGATTGCTTCTGACCCAAGAAAAATTCCTGATTTTGAGGTGTGCCAATATTTCCTTGTGTTAAGCCTGGGCAATAGTTTTACACTACAAGCAATGAAACCATATATGCAGTTATGCTTTTTACTCAAGTTTATTGGCCTGTAATTTTATACAGTTTTTACTTCACATCACACATGTATTCCTTCCTTTGTAAAAGAATCTGACAAGTGCAATTACCTTGCATTACATTTTGAAACCTGGAACTGCTACTAGTTTTAAAAAAATCTCCAAAACATTAGTAGATCAATATAATGTAAATATAGCATATAATTATTATTTTTTAAAGTTTCAGGATAGAGAAAATATCATTTGACAAAAATAACAATCAGTTCCAGTTGTTAGAACAGCTCAATGCGTTTTCTTTTAAACTTTCAGTGTACGGGAATGCACTACCAAACAACGATAAAAGTGATACAGGGGAAAATGAACCATGATACTAAACAGTTACAGTGCTCTCCTCCAATACAGAAATCAGATTGGGCATATTCATAAAGTCCTTTCAGTGTTAAGTCTCCCCCAAGATTGTTTCCAATGTTGTACATCATACTTTATTATTATCCCATCACTCATCATACCTTCTATTTCGCCGTAAATTGTATTACAGTACAACTAATCATTCCACAAACTGTGAGAAGATTTTCAGTATTGATACAATTATTCGGTAATCAACACAGTGGCCCACAGAAGAAAATGGGCAAAAGCATGGTTTGGAAATGGTCATGGACATCTTCCTCTCTGGCTATTTTAAAGTTAGAAAACCCAGACTTGTACAAAACAAGACAAATTCATTTTAGAACCAATTCAAATATACTTTAAATATGTAGAGCAAAATAAAGCATTTTAATTTGGTGTGAACTCTACAGAATATTCTGTAATACATTTTCAAATATACAGAATCTTATTCTTTACAAAAAGTCCTAGTTTTAAAGAACTCACTTGAACAATCTTAGCAGCACTCTAATAAACTAATAAACTATCTTAAACTTAGCAAAACAAAAGAGAAATCTCCTTTATGAAAAGCAGTGTTTCAAAAGTTATAAAAGTGCAAGAGCATCACATTTCAAACTGAATGACAGCTTCTGAAAGTTATGAAATCAGTACTACAAGGTCTTGACATTACTGAAATAAGTGAAGAGGGAAAAATAAACTTTAAGAACATCTCTTGGCCTGCTATCACTGTAGTAACAACAAAATGCTCCCCCTACCCACGTATCTCAGGGGACCTAAGGAAAAGAGAGTCAAGTGCCTTTATTTTTTCATTTGTAACAAGTGAGGTGCACAAAGTGATATGATCAGCAGCAGATAAACAGTAAACAACATTAGCAGGTCAAAGCCATTCTACCTGCCCATTTGGCTGTCTATCATTTTTGTGAATTTCTAATTAAATAAAAAAATAGCAGAGTACAGTACTTTCAAAGGATCCTCTCATCCATCATTTGGATAAACATTTTTAATTACATGTTGGACTTCACTGAAGAGCAGGAGCCCAAAATGAGGTCCCACAAACCTTTAAGTTTGCCTTTCAGCCAAGAAGTTCTGTTTCACTTAGGCAAGCTATTCACTTTTATTAAGAAGTATTGGTATATAATGAACATTCAAATTCAAAGTGATAGAGGATTACAAGAAATTTTAAATTTTAGGAAGCAGGACTACGCTCAATAAATCTCTGTAAACAACAATTTGAGAATGCCAGCTGCTCTGAAATGTCTTAAGGGTAAATTTTTCAATCTCAGATCTACAAAGATATTTTTCTTTCTACCTCTATCATAAAGTTTCCTCAAAACAGATTCTAGCAACTTGAGAGTTCTACAATTATGTGTGAATATTAATCCTATATTTTAAACACCTATAATACTACATTTAGTTTCAGAAAACTTATTTAGAGCCTAAGTTTTCTTATATTTTGCACTGGCACAGCACTTCTATGACTTGTTTCTTCAGTGAAGAATATCCATATCTTCAGTTTAGGATATCCATATTCTGAAGCACAATGGCCACTCTGCTGGGAATGTACACCTAGTAAAAAGATAACAGGAATAGCTGAAGAGAGCCATAAACCTCACCAGATACAATTTCTAAGTAAAATCATGTGAAACACACAGGATATGTTAACTCTATAATTTGTGCAATGTCATTGATATTAACCATATTTGAAGTGTGATTATTGACTCTCAGTTCCCTGAACTTGAGTTATACAAGATTATCTAAAAGTTACAAGCTTAAAAGACAACTTAATTAACTTAATTGTAGTCTTCTCTCTTTCTCTCTCAAATGGTGATGCATTTGAAGGTGGATACCGCTAGAGGGCCTCATATGATTTACAATGTTCAACAAGAAACAGTCTCAAGGGCATCTAGGTCAATAGACCTTAGAATAAGCGACAAACTTTGACAACATCATTTGAACAGTCTTTTGCTGTGAATTAAAGTTGCTCCAAGGTCCATGCTGTCATTTCGTACAGGTAAATACCAGCAGTGTGACACAGGAATGTATCCTTAACACTCCTGACATTTATGAAGTTGCAGTATCCGAGCAATAAATTCACTTTCAAATACAAATATAGATTCAAAGTAACCACTAAGTGATTACATTTTTCTTTACTCTTTTAACCTAATTGCCATGACAAAAGAATACACATATAATCAAAAGACTTCTCATATAACACAAGAGAGCATATGACAACATATTTTACATGACATTCATTCTGAGCAAAAAAATAAAAAAGTCACAATCTGTAAACAAGACTGGTATGTACTACCTACCAATTACCTCGATATATGGTACTCCATCAATTGTCAAATGTAAGAACATGTTTTCTGAACAAGTCAATAAAAACACAATTATAAAAGGTAACACAAGATTGGAGATTATTGGCTTCATTTTGACAACAACCTCTTTTAGATCATCCACCACACCTTTAGAATGTCTAATATTCTGCAATTTCAACTACCTTATCCACAAACTATAGTCTGATGGCATGAAAAGCCTTCATAGTATGCAGAAGAGAATAATGCAAGACAGCAAAGAGCTTTAGAAAAAACAGAAAGAGTAAAGAACAAGTTCATCGAACCAGACTGAGGCATGCCCAATGTTTTCTGAAAGACATCAAATATAATGATTTCCCCTAAGGTTTCAGTGATAAATAGCTGCTACAAGTTGTGCAGGGGAGAAAATATTTAATCAACTGACTCAGGATGTCTAGATAAATGAGATTTTGAAATTGTGAATTGAGAAATTCAGTGCTCTAAATTTATATGATGAAGTTAAAAAGAGAAGGAAATAGGATTTTTTTCTATGAAATAGCATGTAAGAAGTGACTACATTTACAACAACAAAAATCAAAGACAAGATAAAATAATACTTAACTAGATTATGGTTAATAGTAATTTCAGAATTTATGTAAAATATGTTCTTACTGATTAGGAATACTTTTTTTTTTGTTTGTTTTGCCTGTAGGTATTTCTTTTCTTGGCTGGACAAATTGAATTGGGTTTTACGCTTACTGATTTGGTAGTCTTTTTAATAAATCTTAGAAGAGTCAAATATGACATCTTCTAATCTTTTCAGTTTGTATCATTAGTCAGTGTAATCACCTTTAAGACTTAAAACTGTAAGAAGAAACAAACACAAAAGGACATGAATAATGAATACCTACCATTATAAATTAAATATTCATTCCAGTACTGTAACAATGCACTTTGAAGGAAAAGTAGTATGTAATGGGATTCGTTTTTCAAAAAGTCTGAAATACTACTGCTATTTCAGGCGACCAGAATAAAGGTCATTTGGAAGGAAGAGATGGGAGGGGAAAATGTGACCAGAGACTGCTTGTGTTTCCCAGAGTTCAATGAAATCTGGAAGGTTACCTGTTTAAGGCCCAACACTTCTTAGCCTTCTGCTTTCTCACCTGCACTTCCTCTTATTCTAACATCTCTAACCCTGCGCTCCTCAGATTCTACACTCCAGTATTGTGTCTTCTTTACATTGTCCTATGACATATTTATACATATTAAAATTCCCCAGAGTTTTCTCTTCTCCAGGCCAAACATCCCCAGTTCTCACAGCCTCTCCTTGTATGAGATGTTCCGGCCCCTGGATTGACTCTGTGGCTCATCCCTGGACTTGCTTCAGTAAATGCATGTCTGTTCTGTACTGGGGAGCACAGCACTCAACCCAGAACTCCAGATGTGGTCTCACCAGGGCTGGGAGAGGGCAAGGATAATCTCTCAGTGCTCTCCATAATGCAACTCATAGTACTGTTGGTTCTTCATTCCCATAAGGATGCCCAGTTCATCTTGTTCACCAGGAACCCTAGGACTTTCTCTGCAAACTTGCCAAGAGTATATTTTTTTTTCTTCAACACCTCTCTCACTACCACTTTTACACCACAAATAAAAATTCCTTTTTTTTAAAAAAAAAAATTTCCTCCTAGATATAGACCCTACTTAGTCATGCACTACACTGTAAACTTCCTCTGCCCCACTTGAGGACCATCATGCTTGCTGCAGTTATTGAACTCCTGAAGCCTAGCAGCAGCAGTTCTCCACACAAGTGTGGAAGAGAAACAAATCCCTACTTTTTAAAGTAACTTAAACATTCTTAAAAAACAATTGTGACTAGTGAAGTATTAAGTCACAAAAAGTAGGAAAAACAAGCACTAGTCCTTTCACATCTTGCGATGCATTCTGAAGCTGAGGGGTAAAAGACTCTAGAACCATGCCAATGTCATGAAGCACTACTGGAAAAATACCCACTTTGTTTAGGTTGGGCTAAAATTATCATACTAGATCTGCAGGATCAAATGAAGAACTTTCAGCGAGATGGAAGTCAGAATGTACCTATGCAGACTGCTCCTCTACTTGTGAGTCAGGTTAGACAGACCAACCACTGCTGACTGTGAGCTACTGAGCACCGGACTGAGCACTAAGCTCAGTATTCAGTTCACAAGCATTTCTAAATGCGTGTTGACACCAAGGTCTCATCTAGGAATTTTGAAAAGCACCATCCTTTCTTACTCCTCTGTTTGGCCAGATGACTGTATCACTCCTAGGCAGGTAATCATTAGATCTCAGTACAATATGCCTTCTACTCATACAACTGCAGTGCAACACTGTTGAGCATACAATTACAATCTTCAAGGAAATGAAACCTCGTAGAAAACGTGGCTATAACAACACAGGTTAGCATGAAAATACTTTGTCTTCACTTCTGCTTACTAACATCTACTAATTAATGAATTCATGTCTCAGATCATTCAATAGGTTACAATGTCCTTCACAGATTTTCTGATGTTCCTGGAAGAACAACTGTCCATTTGTAATGAAGACATACATTCTTAAGAGTTGATCTAGGGACAGGGGAAAAAGCATATAATGCACGTGCTGTTTCACTACTGTTAATCCAACTACAAGCTAATAAACAAATAAATAAATAAATAAATAAAGACATGCCAGTGCTTTGGGGGGCACTGGGTTCCAACGGGTGGATATCTGTCTCTAATTTTGGTTTTCTTTAACACAGCAGGCATAAGTTATTTTAAAGCTCTTGCAAGACTCTCCTTTGAGAACAAGAAGCAGAAGATAAAATTGTGGAACAAACGTTAGCTATGTTTTGAAAGGTACTCAGTGATGAAGGATGGCAGGGTATATATACAATATATAAAATAATATACATTAAGTATACTGTTGAGTCTATTTTTCATTACTAGCCAAAGGGAGCTCCCTTTTCCGACAAATTTAGTAACTAAAAAAAAAACTTGAACCTTAAAAAATTCCCAAAGTTTAAATATGTTTAATTAATACAAAGACTAAGGTAAAAACAGTAAGAGATGTAAATTTAGGGAAAAAAAAAGAATGCAGTCTGGAAAAAAAATACAAACTTATACTCTCTTGATCTGCCTCTAGGCTATTCCTTCCCTAGCAGTTTTCTACATACAGTCTTACCAGTTGTTGATTCCTTGTTTCAGACAATTTGATAGCATGTCATAGGATGCAGCGTTCTGTTCTCTGCTAATGCTACAAGTTTTTAAGATCTGCCACTCAGTAAAAAAATTTCAGGAATTCATTACTGACGGGGTAAGTTGAAAAGAAGAATCTTATTGTATATTTGATTCCAGTCATTTTCAAATGCACAGATATATAATACATAACTAAAAGCAGATAAAAACATGCTTTAGTTAGTGTCAATGAATCTATTCTAATCAAAATCTCTAAGTGAATCAGGAGCTGTTTTTTGTAGTATTTTAATCCACTGAATACAGTATTCGTTATTATAAAACATACGTGGAAAAGCACATAATTTAATATCCTCAGACAATAAAACATGAATGCTTCTATTGCATTACTCAGTTCTGTCTGCTCTAAATACGGAAAAAAGAAACCATGCTCTTCTTGTGTTTTCTAGGTAAAACACTTATGAACTTTTAAAGTCTTTAAATTATTTAGGTCCATGCAATAGTAAATTATTTTAAAGATAATTCCATTCACAATAGGTGTGTAGCTATATAAAGACATCATTCCATTCAACATGGCTTCAAGTTTATCCAGATGCAACTGGATACAACAGACAACTTCTATCCAACTCTGATATTTTTCTATTCCTTGGTGAGGAGAGTTTCAGAAGTTTATTATGTCCTCTATTTCCTTTCATGTACTGTGTATGAACTGTATGGTTAAAATTGCTGCCTTCACTCAAGTGACTCAGGATTTTAGATAACTCAGTGAATTAGCCTCTGCTACCTACACCAATTGCTCCATTTTCCTCAAGCTGTCATAGCTCCACTATTTTAGGAAAGCATGAAAACACCAATAAAGACATATCTATAGCAACACTCAAGGCCTTCACAATGTACTGAGTGGAAGATAGGGAAGGGAGAATCTCAAATCTATGCCAGAGTGAACTGATTCAGTTTTGAATAGTTTTTGACAAAGCTAATTTTCAAAGATTTAGTTAACAATCATTGATATTCTTTGTACTCCCAAGAGAACATTCATCAGAAATAAAGTGAAATATTTGCAAGCTTAATTCTCAAGACTAACAGAACGTGATGGAGGGTAGAAATGTTTGTAAGTCAAATAGATACATAACATGGCTTTTTAAACATATTAAAGAGGAAATAATATACTGCTTGTCCATTTAAACTAGAGCTAGTTTCAGAATTCAAAGTAAAGTAAATCCTACACAAATCTAGATTTATGGCATAAGATATATCCACTTTAACACACATATAAAACATTTTTACAGGCACTTTTCAACCAATATCCCTGGTGTCTCAAGACCATAGTCCATTCACGTGGGCTATCTCACAAATAGTGTAAAAAAAACAAGAGCTACTATTTTCCAGGAAGATATATGTCCACACTTTCCAGTCATATAAACATGTATTTCTTAAACTTCTTCACTGTAATCACTCAGCTAAATTTCAGAAACACGAGACTATAAAAGCCAATAAGAATTTCTCTCTTAAATAGAACTAAAAACTTATG
Source organism: Crypturellus undulatus (assembly GCA_013389825.1). Classification (NCBI taxonomy): domain Eukaryota; kingdom Metazoa; phylum Chordata; class Aves; order Tinamiformes; family Tinamidae; genus Crypturellus; species Crypturellus undulatus. The sequence goes on from VWPW01029670.1 coordinate 818,304, forward strand.
ATTTGTTTTGTGACTTTAGTTAAATACACAAGTACTTGAAGAAGAACAGTTAGAAGCGGGAAACTCACCTTAGATAATTTGGAAGACCATACATAGCATTCACCAAATAAGTATTTAAACTAAGAAAAAAAACCCAATTAAAACAAAACAAAAAACAAACAACAAAAAGAAAAGCAGCTAAAACTCAAGTCTTGCATCTGGCAATTGCTATTTTCAGATTTGTCAGAACTATATTCAGTGTCAAGTGTAAGCACCAACTGAAATTGGCTGGAGTTGCAATGAATTACTTGAAGGTTGGGAAAAAAAAATCAGGACCTAAAAATCATTTCAAGGTTATTTTGCAACAGATGGAAGAATTACTGAACTCAGAGCTAGATCAGGCACTACAGAAAAATATTTGACAGTGCAAATTGCAGGTGGTAGATGCAGAAGGCAATGTCAGAAGAGTCTGTGCCAACATTACTTTAAACTTTTAATTAAAGTGAGGGCTCTAGACATCTCATGTCTCTGCATCACTACTAATTGTCAGACACTGACACTATTTTGAGAATATAATTAGCCATCAATAAAATACACAATCACTTTCCTTTTTTGCCTATAATTTGTTATATAAAAAAACCTCAGACATTTTGGATTTCATTTTGTTAGATACATATAACAAAAAAGTATGCTTTTGAGGTAGAACATGAATTTCTACCTTTACTATTTTTCTATTTACAGCTATAAAACATGAATATGCAGAAAATATGCAGAAAAGCATTGTCTTGCTTCATTTCTGCACTGTATCTCAACATTTCTCTCCCATTCCTTTCTACACTCCTTTTCTGCAGGCCAAATAGTTAACTACAACAAGAAGCAACCCTACACAAAACAGTGGGTCAAGAAGTAACATAGGAGAAAAGGAAATGACTAACAAAAAACTTTGGCAGCATTGCACTTGTTTTATCTTACCAATGAAATTATGAACGGTTATGAAGAAATGAATTTATAAACCTTCATCTTGAGGTGGTAAAAATAACAAAAGATCTTGATCGTATTTGAAAACTTAAAGCATTTCCTTAGTCAAAACAGTTAAGTTTCTATCTACATTCTTCCATACAATCATTCTTCCAAATATTTAAAGACTACCTCAGACCCTTAGAATTCAAAATGCAAATTCTGGTTATGGAAAGTTTATTCAAATGAGTATTTTTAAACCTAAGGGTCACTAAAAGCTTTTTGATATTGAATATCACATATTAAGGCTAAGGTTTAAAAAAAAAAAAATGCAAAAAACAATCAGAAAAAGACCAGACCCTGCGAGCAGGGAAATCTGAAACCTACTTATTTCTTTTTAGACTAATAGGAAACAGTTAAAGAAAAATGTATAACATTTCTTAATAATTTAAATATTATATTTGCCAATGATACAACCTACTTTGCAATACTCCATTCAGCTTGTTTATGACATGGAATATGCAGAACATATAGTACTGTGGAGAAAAATGTTCAGTGTGGATAAAAGTTGCATCTGTCTACATATCTAATTACAATTATAAATCTATGTCCCTATATATGATTATAATGACATTTGACTTTGATGTAGAACTGGTACACAAAACATATTATTGTTTTCACATGAACAGTTCTGATGTTTTGGTCATTTTAATACTATTGATATTAAAAACACAGAGTGATTTCTAGCTATACTCTACAGTAAAAATCAGTTAGAAACCTTAACAAGGATGGATAAAAAGGTAAGAATGATGTGTGCAATTAAAAGGGAAGTTTCCTTCTCTCCTTATAACACCTGACTACCCACGCCCTCCAAAAAAAAAAAAAAAAAGAAATAGTAGTGAAGTTTCATGTCCAAGCAATAAGGTCTTAATAAATTTGTATGTTAAGGGGTACTAGGGTATCTGACAGGAGCTGGTATGTGTCTGTTCCATTTAATTTCTAACTAGAAAAGAAACAGGTAAGCATTCAAAAAGCACACAACTAAAAAAAGTCCCCCAGAAAGACCATTAGGAGAACACTATAATAGAGATCCACCAGAAAAAAGCTGTAGCAGAGAGAGACAACTTTTTCAGTGACAAAAAGATTAAGACCTTGATTTTATAAAATTTGATTATGTGGTAAGTTACACACATTTATATCGGAATTAGCAATCTTGAACAGAGCAAGCAGTTAAATGGAAAAATTAGATTATTTAAATCAGTGTAATTACAGTGGACATTTTTTGTGGATCTGTATACAGAATTGTCAATGTATCTCTGATGATTTTGAAATCTGACTCTTTACAACATTACTGGAAGAACCTCAAGTGGCTAATGGTGCTTACAAAGCTTACCCTCCACTCAGTTTTCCTTGCTCCAAGTATTTCATATTTTTCTTCTTTCATTCTGCAACGTCACTTTTAATGTTTCTTTTATTAGATGATATTTTTAGAATGAATAGTGTCACATTTAATCTCCTATGTTATAATGAATTTTTACACTACTTAAATTTGACTTTAGCAGCAGAATTAATATCACATGTGATTCCAGTTGGTTAAAGACCTCTAGGCATTTTTGTTGGCATTTGCTAACACTTTCACACAACGTTAGGCAATCATTAAAAATATTTCTTACAAGTTTTGTGGCAAAAGGGAACTAAACTTTTTGAAATTAGAAACTTCTGAGTCTCATGCACTAAGACAAATAAGATAATGACAAGGAAGAAAAAAAGAATGCTTGGATTTTATAAAAAAATATACTTGGATTTTATAAACTTTGACTAATTTTAGAGCAACTCCTCAGCATGACTAACAGATGAGATATAAATTGCTATTTACACTAGTTTTATCTAAAACAGCAACTGAAGGCATTTACTGTAACTTCTGTTCTTTCTCACTTCAAGTTCTATCTTGTTGAGATTGGTCTAGTTTTTCAGAACTTTTTCCAATTGCTTTTGCTTGGCGTCCTTTTACTGGCATTTTACCTCTATGTAGTGCTTGGGGTATCTCTTGGGTAGTTGACTGAAGCTGTTCTGTGAATTGGATTGCTGAAGGACATAAAAAAAGAAATTAATGCAACCCATGCTGTTGGGTTTCTATCTAGCCCAGAAGTGCCATTGCCATGCCACAGCTTATGCTGCAAAAGTGCATTTGCTGCTTTGCTTACTTGTTACATGCCTCATCTTCCACATGCTCCTAGCAAATTGCATCTTCATATTTTGTCACACTTTTTCTGTCTTGAATGACTTGCACTCATCATCTAAGAGTCCAAACGTAAAATACACATTCCAAAGTACAGTTAATAAGCTTGCAAAAGTTATTAAGTTAGTGGCAGATGCTCTCCAATGACTAAGACAAGGTATTTGAACTATCCACATGAAGCAAGAGTTCTGGAAGCATAAACCTGCTATACAGCTTTCAAGAATGAACTCTCTTGGAGCTTTAGTTTCTCTGTGTGCAAATGAGTATAAATACTTACCAATAATGCAAGGGCATTGTCACATACACTTTTAGAAAAATGTTCCCAGGGTCTTTTTACACAAAGAATGCTGAAAAACTATTTTTTCCCTATGTAATAAGGCAGTTTTAAAACAAATCAACTAAACAAATGCCACTACCCTGACCACAGCGAAGTAGACCAAGTGTGGGGGTACGTGTGCGACAAGAAGTACTTGGAAATAGGCCTCTGGACAACAACTCTCAGGAGAAGTGTTAAGATATGATGCTGGAATTTGATTTCTCTACATATGAGAGCTATGGCATACATAAACCAATACACACATTCCATGTTTGTATTCTATTACATTATAAATGTGCATATAAATATAATGTAATGTATGTATTACATTATAATTATGAATTATAATGTATAAGTATACACGCTTATTTGCAAGCGTGTATATATCTATTAACATACACATACCCTCATCTATACATGTGTATGTTTTAGACATGGAAGTCAATGTAAGTTTCCTCAGAACTTTCCTAGGAAACTTTGTCCTAACCCATGTTGTTTACTTTCCTAGAAAAGAGGAAAATTATTCATGGCCTTTGTGAAGCTTAGCGCCTATTGAGCTCATGAACATTAGTGGAAGTTAATATGTACACACACATGCATCACACATCCTTTTTTTTTTTTTTTTTTTTTTTCTAATAACATATACACATAAAAATGGGAAAGCGACAGACTTATGAATTGTTAACTATGATAAATGATTATGATTTCAAGAGTGATGATGAAAGGTAGTTTTTATTAGTCACCATCTCAGCTAAAAGAAATTGTATGCATGGATACATCTCCCACCTTATCTCAAGTGGGAAAGCCTTTATCCATTATTTATACGAGTTTAGGACTGGAAACTATTGAAATTGTTGATGGAAATAGAGAATAGGTAACTGTTCAGCCTCGCAAAATTTTTCTGTAAACTAGAAGAGGAAAAAAGCCTGTCGGCAAATGCATAATTTGCTGTAATTCATGTTTGTGGATTTAAGCAAATGATTTTAAAAAGGCTTTGAAAATATCAGTTTCTACAGAGTTTTAATCACAAAGCAAGCATGAAGATGGAGCTTCTCAGACATGAAAACAAAGCAAATGAATGATGATATTCAAAATGACAATTCAAAAGCATATTAAAAGTTTTTCATGCATATTTACTGGCAAAGAATGTTTTGTATGCCAACCTCTTTACTCTACAAAAGTGCATGCAAATTTAAATGTAACATTAAAAGAGAAAAAAATACTTAACAATATAGGTCATAAATAAATCATAAAATTGTCATCTTTACTGTATTTATCCAAAAGATGATTTTGAGAGGGGAAAAAAAAAAGTAACAGCAATGTACCTGGAATAGACTCCATATTTGTCTAAACAATTTTTAAAAGTCAATCAAATGAAAATACAAAAATAGAATGAAAAAAAAAAACTTGCTTACCATAAGTGAATTATGCCGGTAATTGTGAGGATATTCTTCAGAAAAATATTCTGTACTGTGGTCCAGCCTTTGATGTCCTCCATATTCTGGAGCATCAGAATCCAGAAGGATTTTATACTTAAAGAGGGACTATTAAGGAATTCTGCCAGATCACTGTTAAATGGAAAATTATTTGAACCAGAAAAAAATAAAATAATGTTGCAACATATTTTATACTAATAGAATCTGCTTAAAAGGAAAAGTGGGAAGAAGGGAGGGAAGAAAATCAAGCTAACAAAACTTCAAAGTAGTAAAATATATAGAACACACAGAAGCTATACGATATTTTCTCTTTTTCTCTATTTTCTCTATTTCTCTTAGTACAGTCCCCAAAAGAAAATATTTACAGTGCATTTTGAAATCTTCTATGAATGATAAATTTTTAATACTGCAGTCAATTGTACAAATACACATGTATATGTACTAAGTAAATTAAAAATTAATTACTAAAATTAATTTGAAATTGATTTTTTTTAAAAAAATATATAATTACAATCAATTGTCAAAAGTACAAACAACTGTGATTACCAAACTTTTAAAGTCTTTCAAAGTGTTAATGAGAAAATGTAATTTTATAGAAAAAAAGAATATTAAAATATCTTCTTTCAGAGTTTATCAGAAAAAAAAAAGACTTGGAATTATTACATTATAAAAGAACAAGAGTAGTTTGTTCTTAACAAAAGACCTTTTAAAGCACGAGTATTAGCCTGACCACATTTCCTAAAATAAGTTATTTTGTAAAGTGTAGCAAAGTTTAAAGGATAGCATACCTATAAAGTAATTTAAAAGGTCTCAAAAAGTCCTTCAAAAGTCAGTTTCAAAACTCAGTTTATTCTCATCTGGGACTACAATAAAGAAAATTTTGATTGTATGATTATTTCTGGCACAGTTATAAGTTATGCTCAGGGTTATTGGAATACTTTGCTATAGATTTTTATAGCTTATTATATATAGCTCCCAAGTTTCAGTAATTTTTAATTTCTTGGTTTGGGAAGAATTAAAACCAGCTTGCATTTTTTTCCCTCAATAAATTACATAAACATATAACTGCTCCTCCCTCTTCCCCCCCCAACCATGAAATACAGAGAAAGAATACTGCTCTATAATCCGTAATTACTTCCTTAATTTTAAACCATAGAAAAATCTTATTTTGAAAGAGTTCATACTTAATAGGATTAGAGCAGAGTGAAACAAATACTCTTGCATTCATTGATTCCTAAATTGCTATAGGGCTTCTGTGTTTGCTCAAGGTTTTGATAACAAGTCTGCTCAATAATCTGCAGATCTTGGTAATAGAAGAATTACTATTATTTATGTCTTATCTACTTTATTGATATCAGCTGATGAAGCAGGTTAGAACATTTTCTGAAACAGTCTTATTAATTTTATACATATATATATGCATATATTTAGCAAGAAAGCCTACTTAAGAAATGATACAACTCTAAAGAACACAAAAGTAGAGTATACAATTTCACTCAGATATTTCAGTCATCTCACAGATATTTGCATTGGTTTTGCTGACAGAAGTAGAAAAGAAATGGATATAGGCACGGGGGGTGGGCGGAGAAAGGTTGTTGATTAGCTATTGAATGACTGTGATACAAAATATTCTCCAGAAGCATGTTACAAGAAACACAGACAGAAAGGTCCACAATTGCCACATCTGTTTTTGATTTCTACCTTAAAAAAAAGATAGAGTACAGATCACCTAGTGCGTGCTCTAGCATCAATGCCTTTTTTTGATGTTAGGAAAGTTATATCGTCACCTTTAATCTTCAAATCCTATGTGAGCAATAAGCACATGTATGCACACAGGTACATGCCTCCTCCCCTCTTTATTTTAGAAGCACGTCAAAGTACTATTCTTTTATTGTCACGTTCAACACAAAAAAAACTACAATTTTTGGTTACTGTCTCTAATACCCTTTCTCGCCCAGCATCAGCAGTGGCTGATACTACTCTACTATATATTTTATGAACATAGCAGCGGAGTATCTCCTTAAGCATTTTATTTTTTGCTTCTGTGATCTACAGAGTGCATTAGATTTAATAATTCATCAATGCTGCCAAAAAAATGACAGCTCTAATGATTCCTTTAAAATTATTTACAGCTATTGCAGTGTCATGGCCATGTTAATTTTAAAATAAATCAGCTCATTTCCTTAATCCAAGCTATAAAAGGATGGATAGCAATGCTCTCTAGCAACTCAAAGTTGTAATACAACTACCTCCTCTCACTTCACTGTATAGCTTTATCTGGAATACATATAATTAACTAGAGCCTGAAAATTGGAGTCAGAAAGCATCCTAATGATCTTCACCAATTAGATATTTCTCAAGGAAAAACCCTTGGTTTGTTAAATACACCCAAACGGCTTCCAACTTAAGCCTCACAGAAAAACTCCATTTCATGTACCAGAATAGCTGTTTCTGGACACTACCTTCATGAAAAGATAAAACAGTTTCACAATTCAATTATGCACATCATAAAAGCAGTCTTCTTTCAGCTCGGCAGTCCTGGGAATACTAGCTTGTATTCTGACCAGGGGAGGAGTGCAGACTGATGGCAATTTTCCTAACACGGATACTGCAGGAAAGCAGCAAAAGCAATGAACTCTTGCATAGACAGAGCTGGAAATGGAAAGACTGTCATTATCTACCACATTAATTACTGAATTACTAAGATTTTATGAGATGTTTTGAAATACATATTTTAATGTAAATTTTTAATTTAATCTTATGCTTGCTTAATGACACATAAAACATCACTAAGTAAATGTAAATCATAAAATAGAATAATTTGTATTCTGTTTCTCATCCTTTAATAGTGAAAAAGAAAGCCAGTGCTATTTGTGGGGGAGATAGTCCAGCATAATTAAGAGGTTTATGGAAGAGCAGATCAGAACTCCAGACAAGTGTGTGTTGAGTAGGAAATCCACACACACAAACAAAACACATGGTTTGCTTAGCGTTCATAAAGACATTACTCCATATATATATATGTGTGTATATATATATATATACACTGTTTTGAATCTCATGAACATTTGTCACAAATTAAATATATCAATTACATACATTACAATATCCAAATAAAATTAAGAACATTGGGTCTTTTGTATTATTCCTACTAGTCATATTGCACAAACTTCTTGGCTGATAGATTGTTTATCAAGGTACAAATTCCAGACCAAACTGAGCAAGACTGGAAGCATAGCTAGGGTTGTCAGACACATATAAGAAGACTAAGTCATCTTGATGGCTTCATCACTATCCTTTCATAATTTGTTTTACCGAGAGAATTAGTTTAGACTTTATTAAACAATGTAATGTTTAAGTACCTATACCTCTAGTTCTCTGGTATTTTGAACACATAGACCCAGACTGCGCACATACACACATTTATCTGCTTCTTCAATCTATATGTAAATGAACCCTCATACTACATTCCCCTAATTCTTTAAAGGATATCTAAAAAGCAAGCCCTTTTTATCTCTTGCTGCCATTTCATACTGTGACATGGTATGCTTACTCATATACACTGAACCAAGAGTGAGCAGTCAATTTGAGTCATGAAAGTGATTCATACTTTTGGGCATACTGCTGCCACACAGAAAAAGAGCACATATGCAAGCCCATGCTGCTCCATGTATTTGCTGGATTCTCATGCTCACTGTGAGACTTAGTCAATCAGAAGTGTCTACCTTAACATTTAATCTTGGTAGTACACTTTCAGAGTAGTTCTTCTCACAGTCCCTTACCACACTTTGGTTTCCACTTCAAAGTGGTCTTGGCACATTTGAACTAGATTCCCCTCAGATAAAGGTGAACCAGATGTGTCTGTGAAGCACAAGGTGCTCCAGCTGTTAACAGAAAGGCAGTCTACTGGACTAGAATCAAGTCCAAAGTAAAATATTCTGTAAAATACAATATACAATACTCTTCAAAAAGCAAGAATAGATAAACTATCCTAGCTGCAGTTCTCATTGCCAAATTACTACCTGTTAAAACAAAAGAAGATATCCTGGCAATAAGTTAAGAATGAAAAACTAGACAAGGTCAAACCAGGCACAGTAACCCCTGTATAACTGACAGCCATTACTCCTCTACACAGACTGAAAGACTGGCCAACTAAAGATACTGAAAATAAGGCCAACAATAATGAAAGACCTTATAATGGTTGTTAAAGTATCTAGGACTGCTAAAAAAAATAAAAAGAGTCTTGAATTCTACTAGACAAGCAATAAATAGTTAGAATAATTAATCAAGATAAGTTTCCCTGCTCCTCCTTTCTTTTCCTTTCAGAAAATGTGTTTTGGAATATTTTCATGAGCTTCAAGACAAAATGATTAAAGGGTTTTTTCAAGCAATTTAGTACTTAACTACTGTGGTATAATGCTGAAATAGACAAACTAACAACCCCAAGCCCTGTACTTTTTCTTCTACCAGAAAGGCAGAAATGCAGAAGAAAAGAAGTTAAAGAATTACAGATAGACAAGTCTTACTAGATGTAAGCCTTGTGGGGAAAAAAAAGCTTAAAAAATGCCAAATTCCTAAACCCAAATTTGTTCCTAAATAAGTCAAATCAAATAAATCAAAAACACTTATTGAACAAGAGCTTGATGATTTACTTTCTTATCCACAGAGGGAGGAAAAAAAAAAAAAAAAAAAAAAGAAGGTAGCTTAATTTTAATGAGATTTCTGTGTTTGTGCAATTTGTGCAAGATCTTACAGAAAGAAAAGGGAGTATTTCATTTATAAAATCTTAAAGCTGATTTTTATCCACTCACACTCATTCTGTTCTAAATTTCATTTACTCTTAAACCTATACACTCACAAGAACCAAGTCTTGTGTTTCCAAGTGCCACTTGCTTACGAGGCTGAAAATGAGATATGAAGTACACTCAAGTTTTCACCATGCCTCTCAGGTTCCTCTTGATGGGCAACAAGAAGCCAGTTTGGGGACAAATCTTTTGCAGCTTGTAGAAATCAAAGGTCCTGTGGTTTGGAATCTTGATTACTTCAGTAATCATAAGTTTTAGGGAATATTGATGTTTACTGTCTGTTTTTTCTATATTTATTTGAAACGCTTCTTCTCCTGCTGAGATAATAGGCAAAAAGCACGGCTTTAGTTAAACCTTGTGGTCAATCCAGCCCTATTGGAATGCAGGATATTGTCCTGTCATCTGTGCTGCAAACTTAGCAGCGCACACCTTGTTTCATACAGTATCATATCCCTCATTTTAACTGCTGAGAGTTTCAGCCTCCATTATCAATACAGCCAATTCTTTTAATTCTTGTGCTGCTTCTGCTAGTTCTTTCACATGTGCATTTCCATTCACGTATTTTGTTCATGCCAGTAATTCTTCTGTTCCAAATCTATTATGTGGTAGATGATAAAGCTTGTGATGGTTTCAGCTATAACATACGACCCACATCAGATTCGAAGCAATACCAGTAAACTAAAGCAATGCTCCAGGGTGAACGAGATTAGCTAGGAAAAATGTAAAATGCTATGTAAACAGTAATAACAAATACTTAATTGTATAAATACAAGATGAGAGGAAGAATTAAAAAAATAGGAAAATGACATGTGATTAAAAATGCTACATGCTGTGGCACAAAGACTGTATAGAATTAAGGACATGAATCTTTATACTGCTCAGAACTGAGCAATGGACTCATTGGGCAATGGACTTCAAAAATTAAAAGAAGAAAAAAAATAAGGTCAAAAAACCTAATTCCATAGGCTTAAGGACTTTAATAAGAGAAGACTGAAGAAATAGAACAGTGTCATCAAAACAATAAAAGGAACTCTCTGATCCACAACAAATAGAGCAATAATAAAATTGTTGGAAAAGAGACTTTAGTTAAACATTGAGAAAAGCACTTTAATAGCACAGCTAAAGATGCACTGAAATAGACTATGAAGGAGGGAGTTACTTTGAAATGACTAATGTTGACACAATAGCTTAAGTGTAAAATTAATCAAATTACTTTCTCTGTTCTGTGTCCTCTCCACTCCCACTCCTCTCCCCACCCCACATCTTTTAGCCAATTTCCTTTTGAATAGAGGAAAAAAAAGGTTGCCTTACTGAATTTTTACTGCAGACTGGCCTTGGAGGCAGCCACAGCACTAGTACTACATTGCTGTCTAGTGCTGCCTACAGCAGCAGACATTGCTGATAACATGGAAGGTTATGAATAGTTTCCATGCTAACATTCAAATTTTTATCTACAGAGACAACTGATGTAAATGTTGGTTATTCATGTATCTCGAAAATGAAGCAAAACAGGCAAAAATAAATCGTTAGTTTAAGCTTCCTGTTTCTCATGTAAGAGATGTAAAAGAACATTGTCAGCACATAAATGTTTTCTCCTTCCCCTCACATAATGAAACACAAATTGGGAAAGAGCATGTGCTGCTGTAATAGTTGCATAGATTCACGTTGCTGGAAACCTCCATCTTTACCTCCTCAGACCAAACTTTTTCAACACGCATTACCACACCGCTATGCTATATTTCTTATTCATATATTTTAACTTCAACATATAAACTACCTTGATGGATTTTGGCATTTAGTGGATCTGAAATTAAGTTTTTAGTTTTCATTTGGTATATAAACGCTGAATTCTAATAGGCAGGGACAGTTACATAACTGCACTTCAAAGCAGTCTGCATAAAAAAAAAAAAAGCAGTTAAAAAGCAACATCTTTGCCTTCAGCAATCACACTCCAGTGACTCATTCAAGTGACCTTATTTGCTTATTAGAAGCTCTAGGTGCAGGCTGCAAATGTCACAGCGCCAAATTTATTTTATTTTTTTTTCTAAAGTACATCTTTATAGCATTTTTATAACACTATTTGTGAGATTTCAGGTTACATGTAACAATTTACTTATCTACAACTGTGTCTTCAAATATATTTATCACTCTGAACCCATGACAACCATAAATGTACTACCACTTGTTATTCATTCATTCGAGCTTTTAAATGCCATATATGATATGACATGTTATGCCATACAAAAATGGAGTAACCTGTAATAAACCGCTTCATCCCACAATTTTTCTCTGCATGCCTTACTAGTATTTGAGAATATTAAATCAAGATACAAATAGAGGTACACTATTAGAGATGTGCATTGCTCAAAATTTATTGACTTATGTATAAAAACAAGGTCTCAGTATTTGAATGTCTTGCACTGCGCTTCACCATCTAGATAGATGGTAAATGATGTGGCAGAATCACATGATATGTAGAAAGTAGCAACTCAATTTCAAGGGGAACTTCCCATACAATAAACAACACGATGATGGTAAACTTGTGTATAAAAATGGACTCCAAACCCCAAGCTGTGGCAGTTCATATGTTTTCAGACTGGCTGTTTGTTCAGAAGGACACTTTATATACCAAGTGGAACAATGAGGACTGAAATGTCTACTAGACATTATTTCCTTTATAAAAGTATAATGAAGAAAAAGTATGGTTTGCTATGCCAAGAGCCTACTAGTCCTACCAGTAAAGAACAGCTAAAGAAGAATGAAATCTCTGATGAGGCAATGAGCTCTGAATATCTTAATATATCTATCTGACAACCTATGTGAGAAACTGTATAAACCAACAATTTAATGATGTATTATATATACATATATATGTATATTATATATACATATATATGATATAATGATGTTACTATAAAATACTGATACTTCAAATTCATCCACTTACAGGCAAACTCAAATTAACTGGAATAATCTAGTCTGCTGAAACAAATTTAAATCCAGATACGGACTACTGCAAGGATATTCATTTCTCACAATTTCCAATATTGTTCAGTTAAGCTTTCTAGTAAAATAATTGAATAAGTATACTATAGCATTTTACGCTTTTTGCTAATTCAGTAACTGCCTCTCTTCTGAGTGTAAAAACAACTGACTATTGACTTCTCAAAAGAAAATAGCAACAAACTAATGTTTAAGAGTTTCTGCTTTGTGTTTAAGTTCCATATGGTGGGAAAAGAATGACTTGAAAAATGGAGAAAAAAATTCTGAAGATTTCACATAACATATGTCAACATCTCCTATTTACATAAAACATTTTCTAAAGTTTAACTGTAAAAGTTTCCATTACAAATCTGGACACAAAATCTATGGCTATAATGGCAGGACAAGAGCTAGAAAGAAAGCTCTTCATCATTAGAACACCCTCAATGCATTTAAAGAAAACAGACACAGGAAAGTGTGTTGAGTATGTGCAGCAAATAAGAAAGGATTGTGAAAACAGGAGAAATTAAAGTAAATAGAGCAAAAGGGAAGCAGTTACCACTGGGAAATGTTCCATCTAAAAACTGACATCAAAAACAGTTTTACATTGTTTCTATACTATATATGTTTGACTACTATAAAACATTTAGCTTTAAGAAATACGCTTCATTTTCAAGTCCTGTTCAAGCAGCTCTTCGTGATTAATAGTTTAGAAATCTCAACCAAGGAAGTTTAATGCCAAAAATGAATCTAATAAAAGAATTTGCATCTTTTCTGGCTATATGGAATCAAGGTGGTCTTCCCATTGATTTACTTAGTTGATAAAATACTTCATAACCTTTACTTTCAGTTCCAAAAATAAATCTGAATCTCTCTCGAAGTGCCAAAACATAAGGCATTCTATCTTCATCTATACTTTGAAAATCATGTCCTTTTCTTCTTTTGTACTGCCTCACTTTCACCCATTTTAGAAAGGTTATAGCAATAGTGCAGACTAGCCACTGTTGACTACTGGCATTTTGGGCAGTTAACAGCTACATAAAATATCTAATAAGGACATCCAAAATTGGACTGCACTGTCTCCCACACGTTAATTTTTGCCTTTTGGTCTTGCTATTTGAGAATTTATGAACAGGATAAAAAATTCTACATGAATAAAATTATAAAGATCATGTATTGACTGCTCACCTTGGAAAATTGATACAACATCAGTTACTCTTTCACCACATGTTATGGAATTCATACAGCTACAAGTTTGCTGTTAATTAGGACTATTCATACAGCTAGTTATCATGGCTTAGTATAAGTTTGAGGGTCTGAGGTAACTGGCTTCCAATTTTTAGCTGTTTCAGTGAAATATTTCCCTCCCTGGATCTTCTCAGTTCTAATGCCAATATATTAGATATGTCAAGTTCATCTGAGATGAGGTCTCCTGAAAACAACTGCTTATGCACGACATATGCCAGACCACCTATTACTAAGATCTCAGCAGTTCTTTAATATCCTCAGTGGCAGTTCCCCAACTAGACACTTTCATTGGATTAGAAGTAAGCTTTTATAAAGAAAAACGGGACGATAGAGCACTTCTATCTTCATCTTAAGCTACTGTTACATCCTCTTATAATTTTCATTGAGTCAAAATAAACATAAAAGTTCTAAAACATCTTCAACATCTACCACTAAGTGATTAGCAAACACTTTCTAGTGAGTTTCTAGCTACACTTCAAAATGAAATAAATCAGTGTTGGCCATCCTTCCAGGCAACATACTACGCAATGCTAAGTATTTTATTATATTCTGTCCTTAACACTGAATTTATACATTTTCTTGAAGAATTTCTCAAGGCAGATAAAATGAAGTAGCACCAGCCTAAACAGATGGATACCTGAAGTCTAAGACCATACTGGCATGTCTTATAGAACAAAATTAAGATTTTACTACTCCAATGTCTCTTATATCATCTTTTCAAGGAGTTCCAGTAACACTGTACAGTTAGCACAGAAGAAATACTGAAAAAGTTGAGTTTCAGTTAACGTTTGTAAATCATGAAACTACTGTTAAGGTCTTAAGACATCCAGGTATAAGCAACAAAGCTCATAAATTACAGCAATTTTGCTACCCCAAACTAAAGAAACTGAAATAGGGCAAAGCTACCTTCTGATGAATGCTAATGCTAATGAATAAAAAGAAGGAAGAAGGCCAAAAGGCTAGGAGTTGAAGTGCATTAAACTGATGCAGCAAAATTCATCAGACTGCATTAGTTAAAGCACTTGAAACAAACTGAATTTAGGAAAGTAAGCAAGGTCAATCTTTTTTTTTTTTTTTTTTTAAACTTCCTCAATGCTAAAGTATTGGGAGACAAATGTACACATAAGTCAATTACTGAAGATTTAATATTCATTCCTCTAAAATTTAATTACTAACCATTAAAGAACAATTGTACTAATGACAAAAAAAAAAGTTGTTACTTACCTTTTAATTAAAGTTTGCATTCATTTAGAAAACAGAATAATAAAAAAGTAACTTTGAACTTTTAACATATGAGACAATAAAGGATATTTTCCTGGAGTTTCAACACCCACTCTGTAGTCCACATAACTTTGATATGGATGGAAGTTGAAAATAAAAATGAGACCGGCCCTCTCAAATGCAATGACCTTATTAGATTCATGCTTTTCAGTCACAAAGGCCTAGAGAGAAAGTTTTTTTCAACACTATAAAACAGTACCTAATTTTTAACTAAATTGACAAAAGCAAGAAAACACACTGCTGTTATACCTCAGTTCAACTTAAAATAGGCTTTTAAAGATTCAAACAATATTATAAATACTGGAGTTAACACACAAGCTAAAGATCTCTTGTATTTTCGTGAGGTATTTTAGTGATTCTTTATTACTTAATATTTTATTACTTAACCATTTGTATTATTTAACTACAGCTTTACATTTTAGAGGTAAACATAAAATTAAAAAAGTGAGCTAGAGATAAGCACTTGAAACTTGGACTTCATTGTCCAAATTTAGTAACATATGGTCACTGTATCACACATTTCTTTTACAAAGGAAGTGTGCTTTTAATCAAAACAAATTTTCAATAGGTTTCTTACATTGACCAGCATCACTACTATTGTTAGCAATATAGAAAATGAAGCACCAGATAATGTGTTTTTTTTTAATTGGTATATGAGAAATGGCTTTGATAAACCATATTAAATATTTATTATTTGTAACAAACTGCTGCACATATACCATCTTTATTCTATTTGCTGAAACCATAAACACATAACCATTTTAAACAGTCCTTTAAAGTGAATTATGATTACAGTGTTACATAATTCCTTATATGTACAAAATCTATCAAATAACTGAAAGCATTATAAGCTGAGAAACTATAATAACTGATGATTCACTTCAGTAAAAAGTACAGCACAATATTCCAGTAAAAAAGACAAAGCCATAAGCGACATGTTAAATATCTGGACACTATAAAATATGCTATACTGTACCAAAAGTGTTTCATCAGTAATGGAGTAATTACTTATACAGAGTAAGTTGTCAGAAGAATTTACACTTTTCCCAAATAATCCTTGGACTGTATTATAGACAAAGTTTTATAGTCTGTTTTAACCAATCTGAAGTTACTACATAAAAATAGCAAAAATAATAGGAAAAAAACCTTGCTGTGAATCTAAAAAGATACTATTTTAGATTTTACTCTCTGTAGAAGATATTTCAGTGACATGTTTTGACAACTTGAAATATATGTTGGGGCATTATGCAGTGCATAATAAAATGCTGCTTAAAATTTCTGCATGCAAATTTTGTATTATTGTTATTCTGAACACATACACTACTGGTGACTAAAAACTTAACACTTAGTGTATATAGCTTACCGGGGGAGATGCCAGCCAGCCAAATCTTTCCTCCAATTTATTCATATCTTTGTCAAATGCATTTAGGAATCTATAGCGAAGAAGATGATCTTCAGTTAGATTAAATTGTCTTCTGGCATAGTGGTAGCTCTCATTATTCCCTTTTCTGGGAAAGTCAAGCCATTCTGGATGCCCAAATTCATTACCTGCATTTAAAAATATTAATTAGGGATCCATGAGAACACAATCTGAAAAGCCTTAAAAAAAAAGAAGTAATTAAAATTGATTTCTTTCTAAAAAATTTAAATTCCTTACATAAAACGATCCTTTTACTACTAAAATTTCTCTCAGAATGTTTGGATTTATGAGGTTTGATTGGCCAGTGAGATTACCAAAACAAAATATCCATAAACTCCTGTAAAACAAAATATCCATAAACTCCTGTAAAAGTATAGACTAGGTTTCAACATCTATACTATCATTTGACACGTGAATATTCCTAACTCCCATCCCTTAATCAGGGCAGCAGAAATTCAGGATATAAATTTTAGAGCCATTATGAAACCTAAACACACCACCTTAACAATATAAACCCATTGTCTGAGAGCACTGAAGAGAGAAACAAATGAACAAACAAACAAAAAACACTATTAAATGAAAACTATCAAAAACGAGAGAGGGAGAGAGAGAGAGAGAGACTTGAAACCTTTCCTCAACTTCCAGGACACGTTCAGGAAACATTCATCTGCCAAAGACAGAAAACTAGGAGAAGTGGTTTGTACATCCGAGTGCTGTGCTGCCATTCAGAGGGACCCCATCAGATTGGAGAGGTGGGTGGAAAGGAATCTCATAGAAAAATAAATAACCCCAGGCAGGTTGGGGGCTCTTTCCTGGAGGGCAGCTCTGTAGAGACAGACCAGGGAGTCTTCGTGGCCATGTTGACTACAAGCCAGCAAAGTGCCCTTGTGGCCAAGGGTTGCGTTAGGAAGAACATCGCCAGCAAGTACAAGGAAGGTGATCCTTCCCCGGCACTCAGTCCTGGTGAGGCTGCCATCTGGAGCACTGCTTCCACTCCTGGGCTTCCCACTACCAGAGACACATGGAACTATTGGCATGAGTCCAGCAGAGGGCTACAAAGATGATGAAGGGCCTGGGGCACCTCTCCTATGAGCAGAGGCTGAGGGAGGTGGGCCAGATCAGCCTGGACAGGAGAAGGCTGAAAGGAGATCTTATCAAAACATATAAGTATCTGATAGGAGGGTGTAAAGAGGATGAGGGGGCAAATTCTGTTCAGTGGTGTCTAGTAACAGGATGAGAGGCAATGGACACAAGCAAAAACACAAGAAATTCCCTCTGAACACGAGGGAGAACAACAACAACAAGCACACACACTTTACTTTTCCGTGAGCGTAACAGAGGTTGGCCAGAGAGGGTTGAGAAGTCTCCGCCCTTGGAGATAATTTGAAAGCACTCTGGACACAATCCTTGCAAACATGCTCTAGGTGACCCTGCTGCATCAGGAGTAATTTGGACTAGACGACCTCCAGAGGTCTTTTCCAATCTCAACTAGGATTAGGGAATCAGAGCGATTGAAGTAGAGGATTAGACTATATACAATGAACCACAACATGTAATAATGATGCATTCAGTCCTGACTCAAGGGGCTTTAAACAGAGTGCAGTTAGGGATAATTCTGCAAGCAGCTTTAGCATAAATTGCAGTTTTGCAAGTAGGTGAAGGACAGGGAGAGGGAGAGAATGAAGCTGGTGTTTTCTGGATGGAGCGGCTGCGTGTGTAGCTGCTATCTGCTACCTCATATAGCAGTGCTACCTGGAAGGCCCAAAGAAGATGGTCAGTAGCGACATCTATGAATTTAGATATGCAAAGTGATTTTGTTTTTGTGAATTTCACAGGAATATACAGATGAACAAAGAACAAAAGAAATAAGCTGTGGTTATATTTAGGAGAATCCTTTACAATGGCATCAATTTTGTAAACAATCTGACAAGTTGTAAATTAAATTTCATGTTCAGAAGCTAAACCATTAAATTTCACATTCTGTTCAAAGACACAGACACATATAAAAGAATCACAATCACAGCAGGACTTTGAAAATGACCTTGGAATAATACTGGACCAAGCTCTTAAAGCGTGCTAACAAGATGGTGCAGAAAATGAGGAAAGATATTGCTACAGAACAGAAACTGTATCTAGCCGTACTCAATATTCTCTTGAGATCTGGGCAAGGTATTATCTTCTTCTGTGATCTGTGCACTATTGTAAAAGATGGACTACATGAGAAAGCTCAGATAACAATAAAACATCAAGTTGAAGATTATATGCATACTGAAAAGATAGCCAAGGAAATCATATCTATTGATTCAAGAAAAATATAAATCTGGAGGAAATAAGCAATAAAAGACAGTAAATAAATTAGACTAAAATAGCACATAATTTCACCAGATCATTTCACCAGAAGTAGAGCACTCCTTTATTTTTATACTGTACACCATTTTACCTCTTTCCCCACCACAAAAGAGCTGTTTGAAAGCTTATTTAAAAAAAAAAGGCAGTAAAAAAAAATAATTAAAGAAAAAAAAAAAACAAAAAAAGTTAAAGGATATAAATAATAATAATTTAACACAGTGCAGGAATTGAATAAAAGAGTAAATTATTTGCTCATGTGAGAAAAGCATATTCAAGTTCTAAACACTTAAAGCTTACTTTTTTTTTTTATTCTCTCCCCTATGAATATCTTCCAGGCAATGTAACTGCAAGCCACTTATGTTTGCAATGTTAAAAATGAGAGGAGGGGATTTAAGAAAGAAACAAAAGTTCCAAAATTAAGACAGAGAAAACTCTAGTAGGCTTTTTACTTTTGGTTTTAAAGCATAGCATAGGGAAAGTGAACAAACATTTAAGATGAAAACAGGCCTTGCAATAGACTGTAAAGAGCATTTTGGTATTTGAGAGGGGCATCAAGGCTACGCATCCTTAAAAAGAAATACGCGTCTCACTACACATTACCCAACACTCATTGTTCTGTGTTAGTTTATAAAATAAAAATAAAATCATTGCTTTTTCTTAGATTAACTTCAAAATGTATGAGGAGCAGGTGGGAAAGAGGAAGTGACTATGACACTTGTGGAATAATTAATGGCATCTGTAATATATGTGCTACCCTCTTCCCCATGTTTTGCTTCTCCTTTTTGACAAGAATCAGCAACATCCACTCCTGGATAACTGAGAAAACATCTAAGCACAGGAGTTCTATTGGGATTTCTTTTCCTGTAATTAATTTGCTGTTGGATGTAAAGGTCCAAACTGCAGACTGACAAGAAGCCAGCTGGTACAAATGATGCAAATCAGGACAATGGAACTAATGTGGGGGAGGCAGAGAATAAAGCTGAAATTCACTGAAATCTTGATTAGAAAAACAAAACAAAGACAAACCATTGCAGTGCAATGCATACAAATTTTATCTAGGACGAAATTTAAGTTTGCTACTTCCTGTATGTTACGTATGTTGCATACTTCCTGTATATTACATATATTTTACACCTTTGCTGTGTATAAGATTTCAAGATCACAATTCTAAGAAATAAATTAATACCCTATTTACTACAATGAAAATTTACACCACTATTGTTTGTAACAATTCCATTTATGCCATAGAAGTACTTACACAGCTGATGATTATTTTGCAGCTGAACCCCTCAAGTTATTAAAATATTGTTGATCTCTCTTTTCCAGACATCTACACTGGCAATTCTCTCTTACAGAATCAGGCTAATCAGAATACTGAAGGCAATTTTAAAAGATGAAGGCAGCTTAGAAATGCTAACTTTTTTTTATACTTTAATTTCTGTGTTTTTTTTTTTATATATATAACTGAAGATGTATGAAATATGTTCAGAACAAAATAGGTGAGGAATGTATTTGCTATGCCACAGAAAAGTAAGAAGTTTATTTGGGTACTTAAGGTTGGACAAATTTAAAAAGGACCCAAAATGTTATAAATACTCATTTAAAGCAGACAGACTTGGGATAGATTTTCAACTCATTTGCATTAACATTTTTCACTCAAAGTAAGTGGAGTTGCACTGATTTACACAAACCAGATAATCAACCCATTCAGAAGTCATAATTGATTTGAATTTAATTTTACTGCCACTGTAAACAACGATGATAACACAGCAATCTGTAGAATAAAATACTGATTTGCTTTCTATTCTAAACAGAACGAAATCACATCTACATTGCACACCATATTCATCACTTTTCAAAAAAAACCCCAAAACATTTCGAAAGACTAATCCTCATTTTTCCTTGTCGTGAAGCTCTGCAATACCAATCAATTCTCATACTTCATATTTCCTCATGTTTGTAGAAAGTCTTCTTCAAAACTTTGCAACATTCATACTACCAAAAACAAAGAATGACTTTGAATTACCAGGATACGAACACCAATGCACTTTCCTTCCTTGCTTGCATCTGTTTACTAAGTTAGATCAATCGGATTGAGGCAAGTCTGCAAGGACTGGATCTGTTTGCTAACGCCTGGGAAACAAGGCATGAAAATAGTTGTACAAAATAAAATATGGCTATAAAATGAAGAATGAGCAACCAAGAACAGTCTAGTCTTCTAAGGAGTGTGCTAATTTTCAACAAAAATGGCTGAAGGATGGAAGAGGTAACAGTTAAAACTGCAAAACAGCTGGGGGCTGTGAGACTCCTTCCATTGGAAACATTTCTAGGAATTCTGTATGTATAAACTCTGATCCAACACACTTTGCCGAAACAGAATTTAAGTTACACAAGGAATATGACCCTGCTCTAGGGCAGCTGGTTTGATTAGAGGAACACTTAAGTTCAGTATTTGCAAGATTTTACAATGTAACTATTAGCTCACAGTGGGCTTTGTCTTCATATTTTTTCAGTCCTCGGTTCTGTAATTACCATGAAATAATGAGACCTATGATAAATGTATGGTAAATGGTCTTTTGAACATGTTTATTACACAAGTGTTAAGTAGATTTAAAGTTTAAAGCTATTTTTGATAAAATTTAAACATACTTCTGCCCCCTTTCATTAGTATTTGACATTTAAAATGAAATATTGTTTTCAGGTTTGTAGTATAAAAATAAATAACTGTCTTCTTTCTCCCACCTCCCTGCTTCCCAGTGTGGCATAACATTTTAGAGACTTTAAAACTTACTCTCCTTTCACATTGAAATCTGAGTAACAAATGTAATCTATCTGTGTTGTTGTTACACTGCAACAGTTTGCATTCTGACATTTTACCCTATGGTAAAAAGGCCTTCATAACTTAAACACTGTGACATTTCCATCTCTCTGTGTACATACTGCTAAACATCCACTTTCAAGAGAACCCCTAAAGATTCTAGGAACACATTACTACTTTAAAAATTGCAAAGATTAAAATAAAAAGTACAAGACAAAAGACTTTACAGAAGATTTGGTCAAAGAAGATCTAACTAATTCCCTACAATGTGACCTTCTACTATTGATTTAGACCATAATTGACATGTTAGATTTTCAAAGTGAATTAAAAAACAGGTAGGAACAGAGAGTAGAACACACACAGAGGTCCAGCCCTTTTACCAACACTACCCTAAATGGCAGTTTCCTTATTGGTTTCCCGTATGGACTGAATAATCTTTGGCATTTTTGAAAGCATGAATAAAGATTAATATTAGTGGAAGAGAAAGAAAATGTAAAAATGGAAAGAAAAAAAGACACTTGAAGGGTATTTAATACATAGGAAAGTTGTAAAGTTTTTGAAATTATGTAAACTAATAATGAAAGCTTAAATTGTCCAGTAATATTCTGCTCTTGCTATAGAAGAAAGCTAGTTAGAATTAACCAAATATACATTTGTTAACTGAACACAGTGGGTTAATTCAAAATGAAATTCTGGACTGATTAAAAAAAAAAAAAGGGGAAAAAAAAAAAGGTAGCTCAAAAGGAGAAAAAAAACAGCTTGCCTATGGAGTCCAGGGATTCACCAGTAACTTAATTACACTACAAAGAGGATGGGAATGGATGTCAAAACTGACAATCAGCAAAGCTATCTGGGAGCACAACTTGGTGCAAGAATGTGCTAAACAATCCTGTCAGATATTTTTGTGAACTCTTCCATACTAGCTGACTCTAAAAAGAGCTGTTAAATTTCTTGTGTATTTGAAGCGGAAAACTTTTGAAACATCCCAAGTGACAGATGTCATGACTCATGAATATATAAATATTCAGAAAGCAAAAGATATTCAGAGACACCAACAAAGAACATTTCCGCTACTTAAAGTGTTATAACACCCTCAGGATAAAAAAAATTCCTACAGGGCTATTAACAAATGTTAACAGAGCAATGTGTCTTTTACACAGTTCTACATAGGTACTTCAAACAGAAATAAACCGAAAGGAAAATACACAAGCATTGTCTCAGAAAACTGATAAACTGCAATTTTATCACTGTGATGACAAGGTAAAAAGTGAGCCTTTGAGGAAAGGAGGAGCACAACAAAGACTGTAAAAAACAAACCAAACAGTACAGATTTAAAGGTAAAAGTCAACGGACAAGCAGAAAAAGGTGGATTGTAAGGAGCTGCTGGATTACAATAAGTCATTTAAAGGAGAAATGTGTTATGACAAGAGCGGGATAGAGAAGTGGGCAGCATTGAAAGACAAACAGCATCAGAACGGTAATGCTTAAATTCATAATGTTTGGGGCTGCAGAAGGAAAACAGGGAAATAACAAAGTATGTTTGAATTAGGGAGAAGAAAAAAAGATTTAAGCAATTTGCATTGCAAGGTTATACTCCTCTGCGTATGTGCACACACACATGCACACACACACACACACTCATTCCCATTAGTCTGACTGTAGATGTCAAAGACTTGCTGCATAATCTTTAAAATAGGAGGAAAAAAAAAAAAAAAAAAAAAAAAAAGAAAAAAGAGAGAATATGAACTTTCCTGTCTTCAGACATTACTCAAAAGCACACGGAGTCAACGTTGCAAACGTCGTATCATCTATTCTGGAAAAACAGACCTCTGCTTGTGTGTATATATATGTTTATTTACATATATATCGTTATCTGCACTACATATATTTGTATCCATGAACACATATTCTTCACTCACAGAACTGGTGCAACAAGGAAACAAGAAAACAGAAAAGTCCTGGGCAAGGAATTCTTTCCACTCTCTGCAAATCAGGCGAGTCATTCTTAAGCCAAAGAACAAAGAGGAAATACAAACTCCTACTTTCTTGAAACAGGAGGATTCAGACAGCAGATCACTCCTGGTGTCCCGTATCACTGGTTTGAGCTTGCTTAGCTTCCTTCTCTGTCTGAGCTGCCTCCTGCGTCCACATGTGTGCAACTCAACCCTATCATACTATAAACACATTCATAAACTAAACAGCCTGCATTTGCTGTTATTTTTGGTAGAGCCAGGTATTTATTAAAGATATTATCAAAAACAGGACTTGGAGTTATTGTCAGATGCCTTTGAAAAGGTTTGGCATCAGGAGCCCCACCTTGAAAGGGCAAAAAAATACCAAGCAGCAGAACCAGCAGATAGAGAAAGCACATCCTCTTGAAAATTAGCTACCACCAGGAGGCAAAAGATAAAAGGTAAATTAATTAAATAAATAAATAATAAAGCAGAAAAAATAGCTACAGAGCTATCTGGGAATGTCTTCATACTGTCACCTTCTCCCTATAGAAAATTCCCCTGCAATGGTGACCATGCTACCTATGGATTTGTCAGCAGTGCACTCACCAACACATTGGATATGTTATCATATTATATCTTTCCAGGGAGGAGGAGGAGGAGAAAAAAGGTGCACAGAAGTACTTCGTATTGATAGAGGATTTCTTTTGTTTCCAAATATGTGGTTTATAGGACATGAGGACAGCCAAGCGGAAAACGTCTAACACATCTAACAAAATGTAGCAATGATGAGGCAGACATTACTTACTGAGAGTATTTTATATTTTCTGATTGCATTTCAATGACATACACTCCTACAGAGTATATGTCTTGACCAAGGAAGGTACCTTGGAATCAAGGAAGCTTATCTGCAAGCCTGATCCTTCATAGTTTTCAGATATCTTAGACATGATTAGAGAGTACTTTGAGATATGGGGGAAAAAAAGAAAAATAAATAAAAAAAAATAAAAAAAAAATGTGTGCAGAGTCCCTGAAGAAAGGATGAATTTGACATGTTTGTGACAGCATGCCTCCATGAGCAGATGTACTGCTATCTGATCAGCATATGAACTTTCTGTGCTTAGATAACCCAGGTTTGTTGCACTTACAATCCATCTGAGATCTCATGAATGCATGATTAATTGATCTGTTGTGAGTGAATGCAATTGCTGTATCATTAGTCCTTTTAAAATAATTAGGTCAGGACAAAGTTCAGTCTCTGAGATTACAAAACTCAAGAGCCTACTGTGATCCTTTCCCTGATTCCCAAGGGAATGCAAAAAATAAACATTTTTTTTTTAAAAGTCATAAAAAAAATCAATACAGTAATCTCAAAAAGTATTTAACAGAAAAAGAAGGTCAAAAATGATATAAGCTTATACTAACTCTATCATGCAGAAAATCATGATGCTAGCAGAGAATTTCACCACAGTGAAGTATGTAGAATCGTAAAATCACAGAATGGTTGAGGTTGGAAGGAACCTCTAGATATCATCAAGTCCAACCTTCCTGCACAAGCAGGGACACCCAGAGCACGTGGCACAGGGTGGCATCCAGGCGGGTTTGGAAGATCTCCAGGGAAGGAGACTCCACAACCTCTCAGGGAAGCCTGTAAAATGATCCAAATAATTCCCAAATGACATTTTTAGATATAAACATTTTTAATTAAAACACTTGCAGGTTCCTAACTCACCCAAAGTAACATGGTGGTAACATAAACCACAACAAAAGTTTTTGAAAACAACCACATCTTTTAATTACGTTTCACTTATAAAATACAGAATGCCTGCACCCCTGCATCTTCCTGTATTTTCAAAGTCCTCATGAGACTATTTTAATTAATTTGATAACAACTTACAAACCGTTTCCATAATACTATTACGGAGTCTAGCATACTGCAGCACACTTGGCTAGTGAATATAAATCCACTGTTGTAAATAAAGGCAAACATCATGACCAGCATCATATATTGCCAACAGTTCAGAGCATTGAAAGCCCTATAAAAATGAAAAGCAATGCCTTCATTTTTAAGTCAGGTTTCTTTTACTGAGTTCTCTTAAAATAATTTATTTCAAGAAACAGACTTGCCTCAGTGAGCTGATAAAAGTGCAGGCCTGGCAAAAACTAGCATTCCTACTGTTCAGCACAGGGTATTTTCTCTCTACACTGACTTCAGTTTCACTGCTTAGCAGGAAAACATTTAAATTTTTATTGTATTTCTACCTTAGAGCAAAAGAACATATGAGTCTGAGCTAAATAATTGTGCACTGAGGATTTTTTTTAAATACACAGCAGATGAAAACAAATGCCAACTACTGACACCAAAAGAGAAGATTGGCCAAAAATCCCTTTTGCTCCAGGGCTACTGCTGTGGTATAAAATGCTAGCCATCTGCAGAACACAACATGCTGGGGAAAGTATAAATAAATAATCCATATTTTGAGAATCATAACTTTTGATAACAGTTTAAAACAACCCTGAGGTAGAACGTGACAGCTGATCTATCTACTTTCCAGTACAGTTATCAAAGTAAATGTGATACATGAGACAACAAGATTCATGAAAATACGAAAACAAAATTATATGTGGAAAAAAATGACTTGGGGTATGGGCAAGAAATAAGACAGACTACCTCACATTGCCATTTTCAAATGTCCCTACTAAGCTTGTTTCAGATAACAACATGCTGAATGAGCTGCAAACGGCCCAAGATGTATCACAGCTATACATATTTGAGTTTAAGAGCTAACTGTTAGTTTCTAACCCTGAAGTTCTTAACTGAAAAGGAGAGTTTGAAGAAGGAAAAACAACAACAAAAAAAAGAGATATAGAGATGGATCAGATCAAGAGCAACAGGATGACCATGTCAATAAAAAAAGACAAGACCTTGTGTGAGGAGCAGCAGAAGCCCTTGTGGAGTTTGGAGCTAGCTCGAGTTAGAGCTCACTGCCACTCTGAGCTCAAACTGCACAAATGCAGCTGAAGCTCTGAGCAGCACTTTTGCTGCCTCCCACTGCTTTCAGGCGCCTCTTCTCAGCGGTGCCAGGCTATCTTAGATTGGGAGGAGCAGCTCCTCTTCCAACCTTGTCCAGTCTGTTGAACTGTGCGACCCTGCAGAAACGGCTGCGAGCTCTCCAGCTGTACTGCTGATCCAGAAAAGCTGCAACATGGCACTTAAAACAAGGTTATGCTGCCCTCTCATACTCTGCTAGAGCAGTCCACGGTTGCAATTTAACCACTGCCTTCACGGAGGAGCTTCTCTTAAGAGTGAAGTCCAGATTCTAACATAAACACTGCTTCGTTGTTCTTTACCTATGTTTAAAGCCAGGACAAACATCAACCCAAACTCTGTTATGGTAAAACACAATACTTGTTTGGCATTTCCGTTCAGACCAGCACAGTTTTCTGGTTTATAGAAAGATTATATCTCTTTAAAAAGAGATATATATACAGATATAATTTAATGGTTTATGTTAAAGATAATGTAGTTTGGAAAACCTTTAACAGTTCAGATGGGGAGACTTAATCAATTTGATAATACATAAGTAGTTCAGGAAAAATGAAGCCAACAAGTCAAAATTATTTTGCTAGAAAAATACAAATCTGCCAAAGTCCTCTTGTGGAAAATACATTCATATTTTGAGTAATCTGAGAAGGAAAGCCAGTAGCAAAAAGAGAAGCCTCAAGGGTTTCAAATTCTCATTCTCACTATGCAAAATTAAATGTTGCATTTACATTCTGTTTTTCTCTGTACTTACTACTAAACAAATATATGAAAACACAGTATCATAAATAGTTTATATTCTATCAAGTGGAAATAGCTTCATGATTTTTCATTTCACAAAAATTTGACTTTCCATTCTAATTTGGAAAGAAAACAAGTTTTGAAATATACTGATAATTGAAAGAATGAAACTGCTGCTTTTCAGAGTGCATTCCAAAAGCAGTATCTTCAATAGTGGTTCACAGATATAAACATATGAACATAATGATTGCATATACCAAGACAACTTCCCTTATCAATTCCCCCAGCCTCTGTATTAACTGAGTCATCTTCTTTCCCTTCAATTTGTCCATTGTTATCTTTAGTCTTGTTTGTGAGATATTTTGTTTTGGAAATACAGAAGAAATGAAAGAACATGAGAGGTTTATTTGAGACTATAAGCAGACACATGAAAGCATTTTTCCCTAAGTGAGGGTTATTATTTTTAGAATATTTCCAAAACACCAGTAAAACAATGGTGAAAAAAAAATCTGTGCCAAGAGTTCTATTCATTACAGTCAATCATAACCAAGATGCATAAGGTAACATTATTTGCACTTTTCCCCCTATTTTTTTACTTAAGAGCCATATCCGTCTATTGATAGACCAAGCTACCTCGAAGCAGTGTTATCTATCAAACAGGGTATTGAACTGATGGAAGAGTTGACTGGTCTGTCACCAAATTGCCAGGTCATTCCATTCTACACTATACTTTATCTATTTGTAAATAAGATTCACTGATAAAAACATGTAAGAGGTATGTATTAATCTGTCCTGTCCAAAGCAGCAGTTGTCCTGGCAAGCACTCCAGAACTGGCTCTCCCCCTCTCACCAGAATAAGAACCAAATCCCACACGGTTTTCAAAAGGTGATTCTGAGCACCCATTCAGCACACACTTTATGAAGTGGGTCCTGTCTCAGGGACTGAGGATATTGCGGCAAGGACACTGCCCATGCACACAGAGAGGGAATGTAGCTAAGAGAACGGGACAGCGACTGGAGACCATAGTAGAGTAACCTGATAAAGAGACAGGCTAGATTTACAAGTGTAATTTAAAGATAGTCCTGATTCATGTGTATATTTAATCACTGTCAGCATAACTGAGAAATGGACAAGAGGAAAAAAAAATACTAGAAAGAAGAAAAGCAATTTAGCAGGTTTAGAGATAGCCCATCAACAGACAGGCAATAGCTTTAGAAGCTGAAGTAAAACATCACTCCTCTGACAAAAAGGCGACTACATTGTAGAGAACTGGTACTGATGGTGCTTTTGCTACAAATAGCAAGTGATTTATAAAAAAAAAAAATAAAGCCTCCAAAATTCTGTAAGATTAGAGAACAATTCCCTTGTGAGGTCTTCATCATATTTTATATGTCTGTGCAGGGATGACGGGGAAAAAAAAAATCTACTATTGAGAACAAGTTTAAAACAGGAAATCAGTGGAAGTTAAAAATAGAGGGAGAAAAAAATAAAAAGAGAAAAAGAAAAACTTCTAGGAAATTCCATCATTGGCAAACTACATTGAATGTTACCATATTCTTTTCTTTGGCTGCAGGAGGAACAGTTGTAGCAGAGAATATCTTTTCTGTACATTAACCTGTTATCTTCTCCTCCTCTTATATTTCTGAATAGGTAGTACCTTGGAGAAACTGCTTTAAAAGGCATCAGAAGATTCACAGAATGCATTGTCTCAAGTGGCATTATTCCATTCCCCCTTCTTTCAAGTAATCATTCTCACTACAGGCAGAAAGGCTAGGGAAAAGATTTTGGCCATTTGCCTCCCAATAATGTGTCTTTTGATGAAGAGCGTCTAAGAGCTCCTTGGAGTGTTATCAGGCAGAGCCTCTGCCAATTTTGTATTTCACCTACTGATTTTCAGGTTTTAATGTAGAAAAATGTTCAAGCAGCTAGGAAATCTAAGACTCACCAAATAGCTCCAACATTTTTAGTGGCTGGGATATTCCATATGTGATTTCATACACACATCAGTCCATACATTAAGTAGTATGAGCAACACAAGTGAGCTGAGCAGCACGGTATTGTGGATAGGTACCTGAGTAGGTACCATTTCTTTCTGGATCTCACTAAGAAGGAATGTCCACCTAAAAATCTTTAACTATGATATGATGTTTAATCAGAATATTTAGAGACATGAATGGAAGATTAGCAATTAAATCCTATACTCTGATGCAGGAAACCCAAGTAGGACATAGCATTGGATGGACCTCTCAGTCTGGACACAACACACTACACAGACATATTTGCAGAGAAGTAGATATGCAAGACAAAAGCACACTTGTTAGAAGGCCAACCTAAGTCATGAAAAGGATCAGACAGAACTGCATGATACAAAAAAAGGCTTCTGTTCTCTGGAAAGTTTCACTGGGACCTGATCAGGTGCTCTTTCCTAGTGTCTCGGGTCATGTAGGAGGGAGAGGTGGGAGAAAGAGCTTATAATGTTTCCCTTTTTTCTAGATTATTAAAGGAAAAAAAAAATCATAATGCAAGATTGATTTCCTGTGCTCATATTCATGCATTAAGTTGTGTTTTGTTTCAAACAGGCTTGTGAAAAGGGAGTTGGGAAAGAGTCCAATGAATATCCCAACAGTAACCACAAAGACCCAAAGTTGCCAAAAATGCAAAAAAACGAATTTGCCATGAGTCACTGTCTTCGCTCCATTTATTTTGTGCCTCCATCTATTTTCACATTAGGGCTATTCTTTGTTTTCAAAATTCTATAATTTACTACATTTTTCATATATATATATGAAAATTTGGCGATACTTAGCTTATACTTGAAGCACAAGTATTTATAATTTGAAATAAGAATATACTTTTCTTTATTGAAAAGTATAAACGTTTGAGCTCAGGTTACTCAGAAATTAGACCTCTAACACAGAGGAGATCTAACACAAGGAGATCCAAGCCTTCCTGCAGCAGCTTTATTAGAAGCCTGCTTGATATAAGAACTGATGAGCACAAGGGAGCTGTTTCATAGTCTATGGACTAACTCATAAATGCAAAAGCCATTTAAGAAGATATTTAATGTGATCGAGGAACTCGGTCTGAATTTCAAGTAAAGATCTTAAGAAATATCTCGAATAAAGGCCACGGACTTCCCATTGTAGGGCTTCACTTAGCCCTCTTGCCTTTGTAAACTACACTTCACTCTCTTTGTGATATTAGTTGTTGCTTCTCACCCCTTACCTTTACTTAGTATGCTCTGAAAAAAAGGTGTTCATCTGATTTGTCAAAGTCTAGCAAAATTAATTTTCTCTTCAAGCAAAAGTAACCTCACCACCTTTCTAGATTATCCCACTGTAAACTCCTTCCTCTTCTTCCTTCTTGAGAATCTTACCAAAAATCAACCCCATTTTCATATATAAGACTAACCTTAGATACTTAACTCACAAGTAAATCTAAAACCTCATTTTCACTGCATTTTTTTCTCATTTCCAGAGCTCATGCGGACCTCTGATTACATACCAGTGTACCATTTTAGCAGAAAAGATACAAATTGACTCTCCAGTTAATGGAGCCTGAAATGCCAGCCCAATACTAGCCCACGTCATGTGCTCTTTCCTCTTCTATATTTTCCTCTTATTTTTTTCCTCTTATCTTGCACACATTTCCTCTCTCCCATTACCACTGCTATAAAGAAAACATTCTTTCCACTAAGTCTCTTGATATATGGAAGTGCACCAAACGGTTGACAGTGCCTTCAGGTTTTTTCCCCGCTGAAGCTCAACATGGTTATAACAAATTACAACATTAATATATGCTGAATAACCGTATCTAGTCTAAGTTTGTAATGATAAATTCTTGTGGCATTTGAAGCCAGCATACTTTTAAATTTTAAAGTACAGACCTCAAAAGACATCTGAGAAAGATAAGTCAACATTTTTAAAGGACATTTAATATGGTTCCATCTGTAAAATTTATTAATTCTTATGAAAAAAAAGCATAGAAAACACCTTGTCCCCTGAAGATCAAAGCAAATTCAACTACAAAGTTGTTTAAATTCATATAAAAGTTAATTTTAGATCAAGTGTCAGATTGATGGCCTCAGAAAATTAAGACAATGCAGTACAAAGAGCAGATTTTAAGTTAAAAGTGCTTGTGAAATTAAGTTCTTGAACTCATAAAGACATCTTTTTTTATTCCCATGTCATCACAGCAAGTGTTATCTCAACAGTTTAAACTACATTGATTTGGGGAATTAATGACACTACTGAGATGAACTCATTTCAAATTACCACAACTGCACACATTAAAATCTAAATTGGAATGCATGCCTAAGGATCTATTACTCAGACTTTACTAATACAAAATGTCACCTGCTCAGTCATGTCTCAAAATGACAATTCTCTATGGAATAGCGTGTGGGCTTTAATTCTATTTGGCTACACATTGCCCTGAACTAGTCTCTGTGAAAGAACAACGCACTGCCAAATGCAATGTTGCTCATTAGCAGATTCCTATACACATTGTTGTAGCAGCTCAGCATAGTCTCATGTGCCTAAATTACTTGATTGGAAGAAATATAAAAATACAGCTTATGTCACCTTTCCCTCTTTAAAAGCTAGCCTGTAAAGTATAAGCAGGTAGAAGTGTTTTGTGCTTTGGTAGACAATTTGGGGCAAAACTGATACCTTTTTCTTTTGACCAAGGAACTACTGAATACAGATGGGCTGCCGTAAGCAGAACATAGCTGTCCAAGACAGAGGCTTCTGTTACTTCTTTTCAAATTTGGGTTTTCAGAAATAAGTAAAAAAAAAAGTACTGATAATTTATCAACCTCAAAAGTGTACAAACTACAATGAACAGTATGGATAGAAAAGAGAAAAAGCTCAGCACTAACAACTAGATGCCTTCTTGCAGCAGTTCCAATTTCTTTCAGAAGGAAAGACTTGGATGATACACAGTTCAAAAAAAGAGCTGTAATGAAGCACTATCTTTCTGATGATTTATGTTTCATTAGTTCATAAACAGCATACTTGCTGTTATTTGGATTGATCATACCCCTTGTCACTGCTCATAGACACAAAATGCTTCAAACAACTGCATGGATTTAGCATATTCTTTTCATATTTCTGTATGAAAGTTACATATTATTGCATGATTTTATTAAAGGTACAACAGAAAAACAAACAAGCAAGCCTACTTTTTTATCAAAAAAAAATGTTCTTTTGATTCAAGTCAAAATGGAGATCTTAGATTATCTACATCTTGTCCACAGACAGCTGAAAATAAAATTCTTCCTTTTCAGTTCATGTAGGGTCTTACAGCCATGGACTCAAAATTGCTAGAAGCAGCAGAACTGTGAGCTAGCACACTTTAACAATAAAGAAGTTCCTCCTCAGATAGAGATGAAACTTCTTGTGTTTCAATTGTACCCATTAGGCTTTGTCCTGTTGCTGGCGACCACTGAGAAGATCCTGGCCCCATCTTCTTTACATCCTCCCCTCAGCTATTTGCAAATGTTGGTAAGATCCACTCTCAGTTTTCTCTTCTCTAGGCTAATCAGGCCCAGCTCGTTTAGTCTTTCCTCATACAATAGACACTCCAGTCCCTTAATCATCTTCGTGGCTCTACGCTGGACCCTCTCCAGAAGCTACACGTCCCTCTTGTACTGGGGAGCCCAGAACTGCACCCAGTACTCCAGGTGGAGTACTCACCCAGTACTCCAGCCCTCATCAGGGCTGAGCAGAGGGGGAGGATCCCCTCCCTCGATCTGCTGGCAACGCTCCTCCTAATGCAGGCCAGGATCCCACTGGCCTTCTCGGCCATAAGGGCACATTGCTGCCTCATGGTTAACTCCCAAATCCCTCCTCGGGGAACTGCTTTCCTAGATTAATACCTAAACACCATTGAATAGCACTCTGCTAGAAGAGGGAACCACTAGATGTTTTTTTTTTTCCTCTTACTGATCATCATAAGCACAAAGATCCTGACACAAAGTATGGCAAAAGTCAATTGATTTTTCAATCCATTTGAACTCAAGCCAAAGAAAGCTATTAACAAAATAAAATTTAGTCAGAACATTGTAGCCCTTAGGAGTTATCTTTATTATTTTTATAAAAGACAAGTAAAGTTATGTAATATGAATCGCACATATTGAAGTGAAAGGGGAATCTTCCAATGATGAAAGGACAGATTCATGCCCTGTCAACCTAGAAATACAACAAGTTGTTGGTAGCATGATGCCTTTAAGTCATAATTTATATAATGAATTATGAATTATGATTTTGAATGTTTGAAAAAGGAAATGTCTTTAAAAACAAGTGCTAAATGTTAAAATATATACAGAGCTTCTAGTTTGATTACTCTTCAGAAGAGCAATAAACCAAAAATGGAAAGAATTATACAAATAAATTGAATTGTAGCTTCTAAAATAATTTCAATAGATTTATTTTACCTGTCCATTTCTTATTCTTTAGCAGGCTTTCACATCAAATGAATGTAATTATCTGTAGAACAGGTTGTATGGACTCACACATGACGACAGGAAAGATGTTAACAATCTGAACTCTGGATTGTAAAAAAGTCATACAGGATGCAAGGTAACAGATGGAGGCTTAAGAACAAAGCTTGAGACATCAGCAGGTCTCAACTCATCATCATCACAATATTTAAATGATGGCATTGAACATAATACAAAACACCTCTTGTTATTACCAAAATAAATCAGCAAATCACTCCATATCACTAACAGAAAAACAACTACATAACTAAAGATCCTGTAAAAGCATGTGTATACACACACAGTTACTATATGTATATATATATATATGTATATGTTATATACATAAAACCAAGTTCAACCATCAAAATGGCTTGGCTTTCTGCAAATCCACTTAGCTCATAATAGTGGAATGTCTTACGCCCTGCAGATTTAGGACTTGGATACATAACCTAAAGAAAAAACACTGTTGCTCTGAAAGAAGAAAGAAAAGTTGCATACAATACAGTCCCTTAAGAACTGAGAAATCCTGTCTCCTCCTCTGGCAATTAAACCCAGGTTTTCAATCATGAAAGTTTGTGTGTGTAAGACAGTGTTACTAATTATTTTCCTTCTAGTCTAGTCTAGTCTCTTACTATGTATTTTGAACAAATGAAATTAATTTCAATCAACTCTAAGTATTACTAGCTTGCACTTTCAGAAGATTTTCCAGAAGAGACTCAAAAAGCAATTAGTGAAGCCTAATCTATACATCTGAATTCCTCATTTTCACCCCACCTTGCACACAGGGCATATTGTGGAACAAAATCACAGGTGATCTGTTCACTAAAACACAAGAGGTTTATGCCAGACTCTGTGTTGAGATTGTTCCCTTCCTTCTTTGTTTTGCCCTTTAAAAAGGGTGACAACTGTTTCTGCCAGGTTACCATGAAATCGAAGCACCTGGTAGGACTGCCAGCACAGAAAGTGCATCTGGCAGGTATATTCAGGCACGCATACTAAACAAAACCACCACTCCAAAATACAGCCTCTAATCCTCTGTCCTTATCAAGTGCATTAGGACTGTTTATCCAAAAGAGTTGGTCAAAGATAGATGGTTTAAAGCATATGTGCTTTCCTGCTAATTAGGCC
The DNA here is from genome assembly GCA_013389825.1 of Crypturellus undulatus. NCBI lineage: Eukaryota > Metazoa > Chordata > Aves > Tinamiformes > Tinamidae > Crypturellus > Crypturellus undulatus. The sequence goes on from VWPW01029670.1 coordinate 853,483, forward strand.
TTTGCTTAACAACACACAGCAATCTTTGAAACCAATTCACAGGAATAATAAGGATAAGAAAATATATAAGAATTATGTAAGACTATATACAATTTTAAAGGGATTTATTTCCAGTATCCTGCCTGAACCTTAACTTTAAAATGAAGAATATTTCAGTGCTTAAAACAAATAAAAAAATCATTAAGCAAAGATGATTTTGTTTCAAGTAACATTCTCATTTAGATTGTGGGTTATGCTATGCCATTGTTTTTATAGCAAACCTTACATGGTAATTCTTAAAGCAAATTGTTCAAATTTTTCCCCACACTGCTATGGTGCTATGAGACAGCTTTACAGCATTCTTTCTTGGTCTTTAACATCCTTCATTCGGTTCATACATACTTTAGTTCAATATCATTACAATTACCAGCAAAAATACCTATGTATGAATGGGATTTTACCAACAGTTCCAAAAGTAAAGTGACTTTTACTATTAATTATAGGTACAAATTGTGAATGTTGGTGCCTTTTACTTTAAAGGTCATTAATAGTCAATCAATGTATATTTTATCAATCAATATCTTCATCAAAGCTAAGCGCTAATATCCTGTGGAGAAGAATTTTTACTTTTTTTTTTTTTTCCCTAAAGTCCTATGACATTATCTGATCACCACTAACTAGTCACAGTGTAGAAATCTCATCCTAGTACAGGAATGTTGAACAAACTACACTGTTTGCTGTTCCTTAGCCTCTTTCAATGTAAAGCATTTAGACATTATATGGATATCCAAAGAAACATTGCTTTCAGTGCAAACTGGCTTTCTAGAGAGTATTCACTCACCAAAGCAAAATGTTAACCATTGTCATGTGTGCTTTCAGTCAAATATTTGTTTTTTCACCCCCTGCCCCATTTTTAGGTTAAAGTCTGCATTGCCAGATGGGCACCTGAGACCTCCAAAGATTATTTGCTAAGCTGCAGAGAACTGAAAATACAGTGTAAGCCAGTCCCCAAGAACTTGTGTGACAACTATTTCCTTAATGGTAAAATTCTCCTATTTACGTTCAAGCTTTCATATGCCATTGGTTTCCATTATTGGGATACTGCTAAAGAAGAGAAGAGCCTTCAAAGATAACTGAATAACCAGAAACATGAGAAATACAGTTAAACTTCTTTTGCACCAATGTCACAGGCCAAAGTTACAGTCAGCATCTCTTGGGACATAATTTCTAGCAAGAATGTGCTTGTATGTACAGGAACACAGATGAACATAGAATCATAATGGCTGGAAAAGACCTTTCAGATCAGAGTCCAACCATAAGACGCTCAACACCCTTCCTGGTAAACCAAGTCCCTGAGTGCCTCATCTACACGTTTCCTGAACACTGCCAGGGATGGGGACTCCACCACTTCCCCAGGCAGCCTGTTCCAGTGCTTCATCTTGCTTTCTGTGAAGAAATTTTTCCTAATGTCTAACCTGAACCTCCCCTGCCACAACTTGAGGCCACCTCCTCTTGTCCTATCGGTAGTTATTCTGGAGAAGAGACCGACCTCCGACTCACTACAACCTCCTTTCAGGCAGTGGCAGAGAGCGACAAGTTCTCCCCTGAGACTCCTCCACACTAAATAACCCCAGCTCCCTCAGCCGCTCCTCATAAGGTCTGTGCTATTCATGTATAAGCGTAATTGGATCTTATTCCAGATCTTCAAAGAGCAATTTAAGGATATAGCTGAGAACACAGGTTTTCACTCCTATGTATACTGCTTAAAAAGAGGGTTGTTATTCACCCAAGGTGAGCAAAGCACTGACAAAGTAGCAAGTTCCTTTGGTGTCTTCATTTTCAGAAAGAGACAAGACACCCATTGTACAGCTAGGAATTCCAGAAGCAGCTGCCGCTTGTTCTCCCAGGGAGACTTCTACACTCTTGCCCCTCACCCAAGGTTCCCCTTCTCCATCTGCAGCATCCTCACAAACCAGAAGGTTAACAAATTTGTTTGTCACTTATTTGCTTAACCAGACACCACAACACACATTTGATTTACATTAGATTGTAAGCATTCTGAATTTATGTTTTCTCCTACAACATTTATTTTTCTTTTACATACAGAAAACTATAATGTATTTACTAAAGCATTAGTTGTACTCAGATGCAGTTTTAATTATTCAATCAACCTGCATTGACACACTGAATTTAACATGTCACATTGAATTACTGATATTTTTTCTTACCTTACCAGGTCAATATGGGGCAGAGAAGGCATCTGCAGTTTAGCAGGCATTTTCTAAACATCTGCTTCCTTAACTATGGGAGTGTCACAGTTTGAATAGAACAGTACACGTCACACCTTGTGCATTTTGGTCCCGGACTCTACATTTCATAAATATTTAATTAACTTTTTTAAATTTAGATTTTTTTTTTTTTGCATTTGATTGTAAACAATGTGGTTTTACCAGAATACCATAGAATGTACTTATTTCTCTGTACTATATTAAAAAAATACAAATACATTCTAGTTTTGCAGTGTTCTTGTAATAGCCAGGAAGAGAATGTGTATCAGAGGAGATATGCTTAAATCAACCTCAATCATTCCAGTCCCAATAATTTTCAGGTGTTTTAATGATCTATTTAACTATACTTTTATGGAAAAAGGGTAAAAGACATGCAAAAAATTTATCAAAAAAATGGTAGTGAGATTAGACAAAAAAATGTACAAGTTTTCAGTTCTATTTTCATTGCTAGACAACTGAGATGTTACAGCAACCCTTCAGCCCGTTTTTCATGTCAAGCAAACAAATCTGCCAGAAGAAACTTGCCACACCACATTATCTAGTCACCACTAATTCTGTCATAAAAGGATTACTTTGCAAAGAAATTAGAAAACAGTAAAAATTATGATAAAGAAAAAAAGTATAAATCATTTCAATTAAATTAGAACTAAGAAAAATCAATTTAAGATGACTAAATGAGCTGTAACTTGCTGCTGCTCAGTTGAGGTCAACTGTTGAATGGTCTCATGCTTAGGAATGAATACCACGGTTGTATCTTAATGCTCATGAACAAAAAGAAACCAACATTGCAAACACTTGCCTCAATACCAGAATGTACCTCCTATCTCTACAATGTGTTCTTGCCTATGACATATATATCCTGGTGATGAACAGGAGCTAAGTGATTCAAGATTTCTTCCCCGCACTAATTATTGAGTGATTAATATCTAAAATAAGCACAGAGCTATTGTTAGTTAATTCACTGTTAGCCTAAAGAGCTTAGAAGAGCAGAATAGAGATGGAAGACAACTCAGTTGTGTAAAATACAGCTTACCATCTGGCAGGCTTGCAGAACTACAATTAAAATACTAGTCTGAGCTATACATCACCATAACCTGAACTGCAATTTCCCACATTTTAAAAAGATTTCTGCTGTAATTAGGAACCCCATTGACTTTATTTTCTTGTTTTATAATACATCTATCAGATAGGAAAAAAGTGCATATTACCTTTTGCACTAAATCTTTATAAAAACATTTATGCTCCAAACTTCAGCAGCATAATAAATACTATGGGTGAAAGATGATGTCAGATCATTTTATTTCCCTGCCAAGCCTTCTGTAGAGGAGAAAATGAAAGACTTGTTCTTAAGATTACTTACCCATGAAGTTCAGATACCCATCTCCCCCAAGTGTATGAGTAATGAGACGAATCATTTTATGAAGCTGCATTCCACGATCAATAACTGGAGTAAGAGGGGAGAACACACTCATGTTTGTATACATCTCTGCGTCCATCAATCGAAATGCCAATGTCTTATCACCAACAAGTGCCTGTAATAGAAAATCAAAAAAATAAAAAAAGAGAGAAAATCCTTTGAAAGTGCTTGGATAAAACAGAAGTATTTGGATGTATTAGAAGATACTGGAAGCATTTCAAATGTAAACTTTTAAAAGTAGTTGTTCTCTACCAAACACAAAATATGTTAGCATGACGTAATAAACCAAAAGGAAGTTGCTATCACAAAATTTTTATAGAAACAGAAAATAAGACAGAAAACATCTCAAGTAAAGTTCCTAGGAAATGCAATAAATGACTATTAACAATACCTCTGAAGGATTGTTTGAAGTAATACTTTAAAAAAAAAAGATCTAGAGATAACACCACATGTTGTTTATATACAAATAAGAACGGGAGTGGTTTTCTGAGATTTCTGGGAATTTGTCAAAGAAAAATGGACTACTAATTCTACCTAAAAACAGTTATTGAATTACTAGCTTTTTGCTTATCCTTGAAAACATTTTGGAGCATCTGTTTGTAAATAGACAGTTTTTATTCAATCATTTTATACTCTATAATGAAAAAACTCGCTAGCTTCCTCAAGGGAGAAAAGGGTTGTTAAGAAATTCTACCTGAAAAGATAAATTCCTTTAGTTTTCAGACTCAGTGTAGTGGCAAAATCAGGTGACTTCATTCGGTTGAAAAAAGTAATTCTTGAAAGTTCTATGTAACTAAGGCAATATATATTTATTAAGTGTAACTGCATGAGATCAGATCACCTGTCCATGTGGCTTACCATACTGACTCCAAAAACCAGACCCACAGCAGATGCCAAAAACAAAGCAGGTTTGCCTGTTAGACAATCACTGGTAATACTTTCCCAAAAACATTTTCCTAACAATCACAGCTCAGGTACATTGAGATATAGACACACTAATGTTTTGGAGTCTTCAATAAAATAAATTAAATTCTTTTTGAATAATTCCTGTAAACCTCTAACAAATACAGCACTGCACGACAAGGAGTTCCAGAACTTGGACTAACACCAGCAGGATGGAGGACACCTTCTCCTTAGAGAGATCCTGGCCTCCGTGTTTCATCAAATGACCCCTGACCTTCCCATTAGAAGACAGAGCAATTGCTCCCCATTCACTTTCTTCATATCAGCTATGATCCTAAACTGCTGTCATTCCCCTCCCATGTGAAGATCTTTTTCTACACTGAAAAGTCATAGTCTATTTACTCCAGCAGCATACCAATTTTACTTTGTGCTCTTTATTCCTTTCATATCATTTGAAGCTCTGTTTTTTGGTTTTGTTTTTTTGATAGCTATTAGTTTTGAGTTGATATTTTCATACATGTTTCATAGCCATCAGGTCCTGTGCTCTGGTTATTACTAATTAGCTTATGTCCCATTATTGTGTATGAGAAGTTATGATTATTCCAGTATCATGCACATAACACTGAATTTCTTCCACTTATTTTATTTACATATTTGCAATGTGCCCACATTGCTTTTTACACGTAGTTTTGATGTTCTTCTGTAACTCTATTTTTTTGTTAAATAAAAAATATATTTAGCTTCCACTTAAGTATATAATTCTAAAATAAACAAAAATAGTATGGTATGGAAAAAAGAAATTGATAAACTAAAGCATAAAATATAATAATAATGAAAAATGGCATATATGTCATGTTTTAGGATTAAGATTTACAATCAGACAGCCATGGATACATTTCATACATATTCACAGAGTAATACATATTATCAAGCAGTGCCTAACAGTTATTACAAGAATTAGGACTTTGTTCTTGTGCTTGAAATGGACAGTATGTCCATGACACAAAGAAGAAAAAAGAAAAAAAAAAAAAAAAAAAAAGTTCCCTCAGTGCTCTCCCAATCTTCAAAATCAGCCACTAGACATGAGTGCTATCCTAACTCACCTTTTTTTGTTGTTTTTTTCAGGTATACCAGTCAGTACAATAGCTGTGTTTAATTTTGACAGAATTGTTAAAGAATACTTCATTAAGATCTCAAAATAGAATTGGCATTTGCAATTCTTTCAGTTTTTGAAGGAAGCAGAGCAGTTAGACACTGTTTTGGTGAAAAGCTCACTAAACCTCTAAAACTCATCTGTTACTTGTTTATACATAATTAAAGTAGATACAATACCTGGTCATGGCTCTCTGCATATGCAATATACTTCTCTTCAGACCGCCTGTTTGTTAATGTATAGACAATATTGCCCATATTCCACTCTTCATCCTTCAGCTCCTTAATTATCTGAATAAATAAAGAAGTCATTCAAAAGTTAATTCTGTTTTTAACTAAAAGCGATCTATTCTGATTACTCTGGGAAAAGCAAAACAAAACAAAACCCGTGAGTTGTAAACATTTGTTATTACCTTAGTTTCTCCTAACTTCAAGCATACAAGTACCTTTTGATAACATTCACCTACTATTTTATGCTTAAGCACATAGTGCCGCCACTCCCAACCTCCAAAGCATGCATTCTAACCATGACTTGAAGTAATACATGACACAAAAAGATGGAGTAGGCTCAACAGTAACCATATATGTTGGAAGTCTTTTCTCGACAGTTAAAAACATGCAGAACTTACTGCATTATAGATAGCAGTTTCCATGAAAAACATGAAAACAAGCTGGCTACATAAGAGATGGCTAAAATAAATAAACTATCTTCTGCCCTTGTAAAATTCCTGTGTATTTTCATTTGCAAAATAAAGTTAGCCACTTGCATTTTGCCTACCTAGGAAGTCATTCATCTCTGCCTATGATAAAATGAGCTATGAAAGCTGAGTGTAGGAGTGGGGAAGGGAGGTGGGAGAAAAGCCAGCAAGTTTTTTTTTACCTGAAAATAAATAAGAGGTTTTAAACTATTTTACCCGCTATCTGCTGCTTACAAAAGTTAAGATGATAAAGCTAAGCTAATTCACATCTTATTTTTCTTTAAGCTATTCACTATCTTTATTGAAGCCATTAATGCTCATACAGAAATACTTACTGTTTTCAGATTATTATGATAGACCTGGGGTTTTGGATGCAATTTTAAGTCTAACAAAGACATTCCCTAAAACAGCGGAAGCTTTTAAGATTATTTATTTTTTTCTTCCTTTTTTTGTGTGTGTGCATGTGACTCTCTGTATTAAGGAAAAGGTGAAAAGGTCATTGTTTATCAGTATATTAGAAGTAGCATTACGGATTTTATTATTTCTTTTTTTATAAACTCAACTGTACTGACCACTGGTGTTAATATTATTCCCTTGCTATGCTTAAACTTTTAGTATTAGGCTCAGTGCATACTGCTATGCCCAATTTAAGTAGAGCTTATTATGCCAAGCTTTTATTTATTTTAGTATTTGCACATAATGTTTATCTGTTCACATTTTGTATGTCTACAGCTGTTGCAAGATACAGGTTATTTCAAACAAATTGAACAGTATGGCTATCATAGGAAAAAAAAGACAAAAATGCAATGAATAGCTTAAGATAGATCTTCAAACACTAACAACTGTGCTTAAACCTGTTGGAATTTATTTTCATAGGTCCTTAAGTTAACGGATAAAAGAGTAAAATTTGTTAAAATTAGAAAAGGGTATTTGTGCATGTGCAGAGACAGAAACACACTACTGTAATTACAATATATTTTAAAAATATACTTTCTCACCTGAATCCACTTATCTGGAATAGCCATGGCCAGTCGATAATCAAATCCCCCTCCTCCCTCTGCAACAGGCCGACAGAGAGCTGGCATTCCAGAAACATCCTTAAATAAATAAAACACAAGATAATTTGTTATTGCAATTGCTAGTTCAAATTTTCTACCATACAATAATACTTTTATATAAACACTCTTTAAACAGCTTCCAACAATGAGATGGGATGTAGGAACAAAAAATCAGTGGATGTTTGATATACTCCTTTTTTACACCCACACTTACTATGTGGAGGAAAGAGTTAAAGGGAAGTATAACTACCCTGCTCACCAAATGCTCTCAGAATTTTATTAGAATAGGTATTTAAGGGAAAAGAGACCTCAAGTATATGTCAGTCGAGGCAGAATTTGAAATAATTAAATCTCTTGAGCTCCAAGCAATCAATACAAGGTAGTCAAGAAAAGATAAATTAAACCCTCATTTTGTTCATTGATATTTTACATAAAAAACAGCATAAAAATAAAAGGTTGAATAAAGACCAATATGGAAGAAAAATACCAGCTTTACTCTTTTTCTAAGTGCACAATAGGGAAACTATTGATTCATCTGGCCCTGAAAACTGAGAAGCTCTTATTGCATAAATCTCACTTTTACACTGATGCAAACTAATCATTCCTAATCCAAAATTCTTAAAATAAATGTTCAGTTCAACATACAATTAGATACTTATGTCACACTGCATTCTTTCTTCTAAATTTGATTTATCTATGTAGAAAAAACAAATCCCCTGCAAGATATCCATCAGTACTCAGTTTCATTATGTGGAAGAGAAGTCATTCCACCAGCATTTATGCTTAAAGTACACTTTTATGTCTACACAATAAAATTAGTGGAATTAAAATTTGACTAAAGCTAAGGCTTAGCTAGAAAATTCATTCCAATGTGCTACATTCAATCCACTTAAATCCAATTGCTGCATTTGACTAAGTCTATATGTAACAGATCCCCAAGCAGAAAGCTTCAAACAAAACATTCATTCCATGTAAACTACCTTGCAAGTACTTGTCACACTGACAAGTAAAAACAAACCACCAAAAAAAGTATACACATACCTTATTTTAACTCAGAGGAGGAAACAGAACGCCACCTCAACAATTTTTTGCATGACATACTAAGGCTGCCATGCAGGGGGACCTCAACTGAGGCACTAGCAGAAACGTCAACTAGTTCAACAAGGACATCACTATTTCCTGCATCTGGACAGGACTAACACCCAGCTTCAGCACTGGCTGAGGACTGCAAGACTGTGGAGCGGCTCTGGTGCAAAGGCTCAGGAGCAGCAAGCTGAGTGTGAGCCGGCAGCTGGCCCTGGTAGCAGGGAGCCAAGTTGGGTCCTGGCCCATACGAGCAGCGTAGGTAGGGGATGAAGGAAAAGGATAATTTCCCTTAATTCAGCACACATTAGACCACGCACAGCCCTCACTACATCCACTTCTTGGTCATCCTGTACCGACAGACTGAAGTCAGGTAAGCAGAAGGCCACCAGCACACTTGAGGCTAGGGCACTTGCCCCATGAGGAAAGGTTGGAAGACTGGGACTTGTTTGGTCTTGGGAAGGAAAGGCCTCCATAAAGGGACACCCAATAGCAATCAATTCCTATCAGAAGTTTACTGAGGAGAAAAAGAGACCATAGCCATAAATTGATGAAGAGAAGGAAATATAAGAGGTGGTGGTAGAAATCACTGTGATGCTAATTAAGCACTGGAGCAGGTTGCCCAGAAAGCCTTTGGGATATCCACATGTGGAGGTTTTCAAGACCAACTGGCCTGAGCAACCTGGTATGAGTTCTGCATAGACCTTGCCTTGAGCAAACAGTTGAACTAAGATGATCCACGTTCCCTTCCAACATAAATGCATTTAAGATTTTTTCTGAGGTATTTAGCTATATTTATGCATTTCTACACAGCTTCACCAAATTATCAAAATAAATTAATATCCAAGTATGGGACCATCTACTGGAAGTACAGAAGCATTAAAAGTCTAAGATAGACTGTGAAAGGAATTTCTGCATTAGCACTGTATTTTTACAATATTGAGTCTCCACACATAGACATCTTCATACAAAAGCTCATACCAAGTTGACTAGAGATTCCATGTGCAGTAGAACTCAAAGTTTAAGAGAAATTCCATCTCTTTAGAATACTTATTTATCCGGAGAGTTTCATCAAAGTTCAACAGCCCTCTTAAACCAGTTAAATAAGAGGAATGCCCTCCCATATATACAGCACAAGAAGACACAAAACCTGAAATAAAGTATGCAATGCTATAACGCCTACATGGGCAAAGGAGTTAAACAGCTTTCATCAACTCTGAAAACAGATTTTTTAGAAGCTAAATATCAAGTAAAACAGTTAATAATACCCATCCATTTCTAAAGTTTACTTCAACACTAAATACAACAATATATTTGTTTGCTCAGTATATATTCCTCTGCAACAAAAAGGGCCAAAGCCCAAGTTTTTTTTCCAGACCTGAGTTTCTCTTTAACTTGGGTGGCATATAAAAAACAAAAGTGATAGCAAAAGGGTTCCTTTTACCATTTTGTTCTAATACCTTCAGGCATGATGCAACTTACTTATTAACATTTGTTCTAATTATAAAATTTTTAATGACAGCTTTATTTGAAAGGTCAAATGAAAAATAAGCACCTAAACTAATCACTTGGAAAACACCAAAACAGTAAATACATAGAATATTAAAAATCTGCAAAAAATATCAACCAATAATTAAGAAATATATTATAATTATTTAGACTTTTTTGTTTCCTTTGGTACACTCCATTGTCATTATAGGCAGAGATTCATTAGAAATATTTATAATTGAAAATTATATCAACAGTTTTGCCCTTTGAAGTTTTCTTCCTACCACAAAGCATGGTAATCAATTCTCTGTTTGTATAGAGGTAACCCATAGTAAGAAAAAAATGATGTATTGAAATAGCTGTAGCTTTCAACTTAAGTAAGAAAACCTGAAGAGATATCTTAAAACAGATTTTAAGCCAGGTAATACAAGCAGACTGAACACAAAATTTCATTGGTAGGAAGGCATATTATATAAGATTCCCCAGATAATGAACAGTATTCACTTGAAATAAGCCTACAGATCAATAAAACCATTTCAAATTTACTTATCAGTAATTGCTTACCAGCTGCTACTTTTAATATCTTGTCATTAAGCTTTTAGCAGTGTTTGTCCATAACTTTGCCCTACATATCTAATGAAGTTAACAATATTTTGTTTTCTGAAGATGAAAGTGAATCTCTTAAATAATGCAAAAAGCTTTATTAAAAGTCTATGTACTCCCTAATGATATCAGATAGATGCAACTTTTTTATTTTAATGAAAGCAAACATTTCAGTGTAACAGAGAAATCGTCAAGGTTTACTTGTTCTCTTTTAGATAAAAGATAAAACACACATCAGTTAAAAAAAAAAATCTATTAATAGAACTTTGATGCTTCAGAGTTATACTGCTATAAGAAATTCTACACACCAACAATAAAGTTTCTCAGAGAGAAAATAAATAAATAAATAAACAATTTAACTGACCTGTAAGATACTTAAATAATATAGTCTATTTACTTCTTTAGAAAGATGGGAAAATTTAATGCTAAATGTAAATTAGCATACCTTCAACATTTATTAACACATTTATTATAAAGGGAAATTGTCAATTATGCCAATATAATTCAAATTATGTAAAACAGCATAGGGGCTTTTATTTTTTAGTACCATGAATCACTAGTGACAAAGAGTAATCATGCAACAGCAATGATCTAATAAAAACAAACAAACAAAAAAAATTATTACATATTCAAAGGAGGAAAAAAAAAGAATCCCACAATGTTTAATGATCCATTAGCTCAGAGAAAATCCCCAAAGTGCATATTCCAATTGTTTTTCATCCTAGAACCCAGAGGCAAAGACTGTCCACTAATTAAAATTTATCGGCTTGTGTCACGCCTTGAGAAACTGAAGTGTGACTAATAATTATCAGGAAATATGCATCCAAAATAAAAGTAATCAATATTAATCTCATGGAGTATGACAAGTTCTGATTTTACCTCTGCTATAGTTATGCATTCCGGATGCAACAAACCGATCATGTAGTTGGCCAGCATTAGGTAACACAAAGCATCTTCATCTACTTGTAGACCAAAATACTCATTGTAATCTCCACTGAATCCTGCACCTAATAAAACAAGAAATTTAATGGACATGGTGGCTTTCTTATTTTAAAACAAGAAAACATTAAAAAAAAAAATCAATTATGCAATTTTATAAGCACCTTCTTTTTTACTCCTTATTTCTAATTTATTCACGTAGCAGTAAAACAAAATATTTGTAAATCTCCTAAGTTCTCAGAGCATTCAATTACTTTTTGTATTACCACTTCTACAGCAACAGAACTCCATCAGGACTGCTCTAATTAGCTTGCTTGAATTACTTACCAATCCCATGATTATGATACAGCATAGATGTCACACCATCAAATCGGAAGCCATCAAAGCCATAGTCTTCTATCCACATTCTCAAATTAGATAGTAGGAATCTCAGAACTTCCCAGCTGCAATAATGTGAACATTTTTAAAGCTTTAGAAACCTTGCAGTCTTGCAACTAGATTTCCTTAGAGAATATATTCTCTGCTTGCCTACACAGTAGTTACTCTAATCATTTTACCATTTTAATGATGGTCTTCCCTCCCCAATTTCTCTGACATTCTCCCCAAAACTTAATACTCACTTGAATCTCTGTGCTTTATTGCATTTAATTTCAAGATAGAAGTCCTTTTTTCTTCCCCAAAAGTAATGAGTTATCAATTATCTATATGGACATCTATGCTAAATATTAGTCACATTACATTTGCTTCTCTAAATAGGATTATATTGTGGGAAAAGACCTTATAATAGGTAAGAGTTATTCATGAATATTTCATCTAGTTAGACTAATTTCTAGATCCATTAAAAGTTTTTCTTTATTTCAAAACTGTATGTCATCAGTCGATAACTAGCACCACATCATGTACTGTGTCAGGGAACACATTTTCAGAACTAACCAGCTAATGAAAATTGAAGAGGTATATTTTGCATTCAAAAAAGAGGAATGAAGAAAAACAAATATATGAAAAAAGAGCAGACATGAAAGCACAAAAATAAAAGGTTTCAAATCAAGTAAACATGTACAGGTAGCCTATCAAAAGAGATAACTAGATATAAGGCAGATTTTCTGAACTTTCCCCATTCAGAACACGTCTCAGGAGCTTTGTACCTTGCTCTTATCATTTGTTCCCTGTGCTATTATCATTGTTCCCTGTGGACACCTTCTCAGGCGTCCTCAGCACAGGCTGCTCCAGGTGTACCCTTCTTGGCACAGGAGGCATCTATGAGCTCTCCTGCTTGAAAGAGCTTTGCACAAGGTCTGGAAACTTTCCTTCTTGCCTATGTGTCTTCAATCCTTACCAATGTCAGCACTTAAATCAATTTCCTGACACGGCACAGCTGCAGTCCCACTTGCTGCTGGCTTTGTGGTCAGACAGAAAAGCACATTAGCTAGAAGCACACAGGGCAGGCCCCTCTGAGCAGCAAGTGGGGTACGCTGAGCACATTAGTCAGCATTAATGTAATTTGGATGCGCATATGTTGGCAGTAACAGCCAAAAAAACCACCCTTTAAACATTTCACTCAGGAGGCAACTAGAACAAGTTAAATAAAACTCAGCTTTGACCAAATAAGCTTCCCCACCATCCTCCCTCCCAGAAACTCCATCATTTAAAAGGTGCTTTAAGAACGTATCTTAAAGTATTAAATGTAGGCATTGAGACATACTCAAAATCCTGCTGTCACCAAAGGGTCAATTCCCATTTATTTCACTGGGATTAGACTATTTCTTGCTTTTGAATACACTGCACACACATGTATCTGTGCATATAAAGACAGGAATATTACCAAATCAAAGACTCCAAAGTGGAAATGGCAATCAGTGTATGGTCTCAATTCAATATATCTTTTTAGATATGCCTTACAGGATAATTGTTTTTCTCTGAATCACTTCGTTGACAGGATAACCCAAGTCAGGGATATTTAGGTAGCCTATCCACCGAATCTCTCCAATATGTTTAATACCTCTGGGGTGAAATGATTTGCAATGGATGAACAGTAAGAAACATGCTAAATCTCCAATGCTAAAATCACTTGAAAGCTATCAAAAGTTTCATGAACTGGCAAGCTGGTTGCTTAAAATAAAATTTTTCACAAATGCTTGCTACATCTTTTCAACTCAGCATCAGGTTTGCCAAAATGCAGTTATCTCAATTCTGTGAGCCAAGTCAGAAGTATCTGCATTGTGAGAAAAATAATCTCACATGTGAATAAGGTGATATTTATATAAAAAAGTGGATTAATTGGCAACCACAAGCCAAACTTAAGAATTACTTTACCCCATTACAGAGTTCTTAACTTTACAATCTTAAAGTTATTAAGTAGGTGCGATGAATTGGAACATCCACAAAGAAATCCCAAGATTGGTAGTTCATACTGTTATTTCCAAATGGTCACCAAAGAATGATCTTTGGAAAAGGATAGTGAAACAGTATGAAAAAACTCTAGTAGCTGCTGCACGAGCAGGTGACTACAGATAAGAACAAACAATATGAATATGAACCAAAGGTTTAGCTAGACAATTACTGAGATCAAAAACAAGTAGGAATGGCAAATATTTTCTAGCCACATGAATGAGGTTAAGAGTGGAAAAAAAAATGTGTATTAAAATAAATAAATAACACATCAACTCTGATTCTGGTTTAAACTTGGAAAAAGTCAGTATTAAGATTCTGGGAAGAATATCAAATCTTAGTAAACATATTGTGCTCTGTGGAGGTAAAAACACAGCTTCAAAACTAAACCTGACAACAAGAATAACTTTTTGAAATGTGAAAATCACGAAAATCTTGTTGAGGCTAAGGATTTCATCCAATAAAATTTGTGTGCAGAAGCAGCAGCATTAAAATTGAAGCTGACGGAAAGAGCAAGTAACCTTGCAGAATTCCACAATGGAAACATATCCACCATACAGGCAACAACTCAAACGTTTCTAAAAGAAGTAGATTTTCATAATTTTACACATAGATATGGAAACAGAACAGCATTAAGTATTTTTTTGCGTACAAGCCATATCTTAAATCATATCCTAATAGTCTCATGTTTTTGCATACCATAAAATAAAGAGTTCTCTCTCTGCATGTACGATCTAAGAGAAAAATATATTCTGTATTATCATCAAGGAACAGAATGATTTATACTATAAGAGATTTAAATCATTCAGAATTCACTCTAAGGGCATCATTCAAAACAAAGACTGTCTTGGGTCCTCCCCTCTTGGGGCCAATAGCTCACACATTTTTTTCAACTCAGAAATCTGTTTTTAAAGTGAAATGAGCACATTAGCTCATGCTCACATTAGAATTTAGAAACTTTCCTACAATTAGTCAGCAATAAGCCTGTAAAACTGCTTATAAGTCACCATCATTATTTATTTTACATCTGAACTAATTAAAAAGGAAAATAAATTAACAGGTGTAAGAATCTTACAATCCATGAGGACTATGCAATAGTTGATTGGAAGTTGATAATAAATTTACATCAGTTAAATTTTGCTTTTTTGGACAAAAGCAGAATACTGGGCACAATTAAAACAGTTTGAAGGTGGAGCATGAGTCATATTCATGTTGACACTTAAGAATTGTATTTATCATTATACGTTATAGAAAAATTTGTGGAACTGCTGACAAAATAAGAATCAAGACATTTATGATGATTTACCTTCCATTTTTAGTGTATAATTAGCTTAACATATAGTAGCACTTATTTGTTGAAATGCTAAGCTTTTTCTGCAAATTCAGTAGTTGACTAGCTCAAATTCCACCAAAGAATAATAATGCAAATAATAAAAACAAATAATAAAAAAATGGTATTCAGTCTTATAATGCTCCTTTGCAGTAAATCTGATTAAGTTATGTTTAGGAACAAAGAAGCACATTCAGTTCTGATACGGAGAAATGTTTTGCTCTATGTTAATTAGCATACACCATTTTATCTGTTATTTAAAGACACTAGAGGATACAAAAGGGCAATAACTTTAATCCTATGCAGAAGAAGTTAAAAACTGCTGCGAACATGACATGCCAACAGACACATCTCTACAGTATTCAGCAGAACATGATATAGATGAGCACAAATCAAACAAGGCCAGGCCTTGGGGCAGAGCAGCATTTCTCTCTCTGAAATGAACTGTGCCAGAAATGAACAGAAAGAAAGAACTATTCTCCTGTGTCACACTATAAACTGTAAGCAGAAGGGGTCAGTAGCATCCTGTCACTTCCACCATATCAATCAATTCCAAGAGGAAAAGTTGCTCCCTGCTTATCTCTTTCTTCACAACATCAAGTACAGAGGCACAATTGTCAAGCGCTACTTTTTCCAGCTCTGGGATCTTTGGGAGCGCATTGACAGTTTGAGCTCAGTCCAGCCAGAAAGGGAACATGTCATCTTATTGCTGTCAAGCTTGCTCACATTTTGGGAAAAGTAATGACACACACACAAGACCTACTTTTTTTTTTTTTTCTTTTTCTTCCCTCCTTAAGGACTATTAGAGTAATAAAAGAATACTAATTACTTTCATTGGTCAAAAATCATTATCATAGTAGTGAGAGATAAGTTACAGGAAACTAAAGCTCTTACTCACCAACTATATTTTTAAAATAATTTTTAAATAAATAAGAAAACTGACAAAAATCCCCAAAGCAGTAGTATGAAGAACTTCTCCAGTGCAGCTTCCAGCTGAAGGAGGCATTTAGCCAGGAAAGTTCTCAGAACACCTGCAACTTATAATATTCTTGAACTGTTTTTCAAGTACCATGGTGTTATGGATATTAATGAAACAAGTTAACATGATCAAATTCACACTAAAGTCTCCACTAAAACCCACCAATCCACAATCCATATATTCACATTTCCTTTGATCAGAGTTAAAGCTGTTGTACTGTGAAGGTGAGTTGGAGGCCAAGAGAGAACTTGAAAGTTGTATGCATTGCTTGGAAACCACACATTCCTGTCTACCACAGGATGAGGAAGGCAACTACTACTTGCAACAGTAGCAGATCTTTGTTCATGTGGGAGGTTGGAAACATGTCACCTGTGCTACATGGACACCAGCCTTGCTTTCTTCAAACCAAAAACTAGAGAATTTCCCTACTCGATGTGACTACCTGTAGTTGGTATTCTGTCTCCACTAGTGATCAATTTGAAATACTTAAAGAACTTCAAGAACTGGGCAAGAGACAGGGACAGTTCACAACTCTCTCAGTTGCCCACTAGTACTGGCTCAAGGACTTTAACTAGGAACTTGGATTATTAAAAGACCTCTATCTATATGTCTTTCAGGCATATCAGTAGTAAAGGTAGACTCTTCTTTCCCTGAAGCCTCTGAATTTAAAGCTAATAGCTGTAGATCTATTTCTCACAGTAAAATTTCCCCTCTCTGTTATCATGATTATCATGATCTCCTTGCCCACTTCTTGCCAATGATTAGCTGCTAGTTATCACTTAATCTCTGTGAGCTTGTTTCTTTCAAGGAGGAATGGATCGGTATCATGACCTTGCTGCTTCACTTGATTAGGTTATGCTCACATTGCTATCTATACAGAATTCACAATTTTAGAAATAGACAACTTACCCCCTGAGATATAGCAAAGATGTTGACAGTACCAAACAAAAGATTTGTAACCTTTCACCTTTGCTCTCCAAAGCAGCTTTACCTTAAGTGACTGTTCAAAAAAAACAAGCAAAAAAAATAAACAAAACCAGAATAACAACAGTACATTAAATAACATAAGTGACTGTGTGTTACATCTTCTTTTCAGAGTAATCTGCACTCACGGTGCAATATGAAAGATTAAAAGAAAAAAGCCTCAATCTCTAATGGCTTAGATTTAGATAGTTTACACTACAGATTTTGTGTCAAGCTTCTGCTCTAGTTAACATGAAGTCCTTGCTTAGAAAACGTCATTAACGTTAGAAGCTCTTGGGACCCAGTAGGAGAATACAGAGAACCTGCTACAAAAAAAGGAACACAGAGCCCACTGCAAGTGAATAAGAAGACTTTGAAGAATCACAACTATTATGCAACAGTGTTTTGCATTCATAATAGAAATCATAAAATCTGCTCAGGTTCATCCAAGGGTAAGCAGTCAAGGGTAAGCAGCAGGATGATGTTAGTAACAGAAACAGACTTACATTATGGACACATGAATGGAAAAGCTCTGTGCTGAGATCTGGAAGGACCCACACTATAGATAAGTGAATAAATATGTAACTATTGAAATATTTATTCAAACATTTGTAATCACAAAGGACAAGCCAAGTGGATTAGTACAAGACAGGCATTTGAAAGCATACTAAATCATAACCTCTGGATATTCAAGGAGAAGGCCACACTGAGGCAATCCTAGATTACTTGACTTGCTAAATGTTAGTCTATTCATGTCTGTCCTAGATCACCCACCCTGCCTACCTTTGAGTCTTAAGGAAGTTAAGATCTGCACCAGGGCAAGCAAGGAATTAAAAGCTTAATTGGTCTGATCTACATAAACCTCATTTTCTCTCCGTCAGCACGGTGGCCTTCAAGAGCGCTTTTTTAATGGAACAGCAACATAAAAAAATAAATAAAATAAAAAAGCCAGCCATCATGGACCTGATGCAATAAGCCAACACGAAGGAATGTGTCATTCATGAGTAGTCTTATAAAAAAAAATAAAACAGAAATGTTTGTGACCTGTTAACAGTCGCTCTCAATCTGTTTATGTTCATGTCTTTCAGAGTCTCATTCCCAACACTGAGCCTGTAAGAGCTGCACTGCAGCTAACATAACCCACCATTTAAGATCACTGTCTACGAAAGATTGAATAGCAATGCAACGTCAAGGCTTTTTTTTTTTTTTTCTTTTGTCTAGTGCTTAAAGCTGGTAATGGTCATTGATACCACTTTAGTTGGAGCTGAACTTCTGAGGGACTGTTCAGAAAGCAAGTCTCTTAATTAGTGTAGCTACCATTGCTTAGTTGACGCTCAGAAGAATGTTTCCAAAAGCCTTGACATTACAGTAAATAACATTGCATTCTTTTAAAGAAGGTAAATTCAACTATTTTGAGATTTGAGTAAAGCGTATAGATCTGCAAGAAGAGAAGATTCTATTTTTTTCTCTTCCAGGATGTTCTCAGGTCTTCTTGTACTGAAGATACTGTTACCCACTGGCAAGGGCTTCTCAATTAAAGAAAGAATCATATCAAATTGAATTGATACTCCTGTGTTGCAGAAGTAAAAGATCTTTCGCCACAGCCACTTGCCCTCAGTTACTGAGTGCGTGTTTTTCTCTTCCCTCCCTCCCCCCTAGAGGGATACACCTTGGAAAAGCAAAAACAGGAAAAAATTGCTTTCCCTATGTTTTTGTAGGGCTTTTTTCAATTAATTATTTGAGAATATGAAAGAGGTAACAATGCTAAAAATAAAACTCAACATGTGCTAGAAAAATAACTGTGCCAGAAAGCCTGTAAATTGAAGAGAAAAGGTATTCCAAGATTTTGTCTCACAGCCATGAACAGTAAGACCTAGGAAGAGGCTGGGCCCTTCTACTCCTTAAGAGTTCAGGCTGGAGATACACAGGAAGCTTACACAGGAAGCATTTATACTCACACACAGGAAAGATTAGCAGTAGATTTGTAATGACAGAGGTTTTATTTTCAGACAAAAAAAGAAAATCAGGATTTATTATGCTATGATTATAAAGCTAATGATACATCCTGGAAGAGCTTATACAGAAGCAGTCTCTTCATTTAATTTTTAAAACAGGAAAAAACAGACAAGATAGGTTAGTGGTGTAGTATCAAGAATCAGATTTCTTTTAAACCTTAAAAAGAAACACTTTTCAACTGTCACCTTATATATGTGCTGTCACATTTCAATATGAGCTCTCTATGTTTTGAAAGGATCCATGAATTTAATTTAATAGGTCAAATTTTCCATTAATCAATCTGTTTCCTTTTGCCAATGAATTATACATGTTTATGAATACAGTCCCACAGCTGCCCCAAAATGTCATTTGCATAAAAAAAAAACCTTCCCTAAATATAAATGACTATAAATAGGTTTATTGCATCTAGCAACAGCACAGCATTCCACATTAATTTTTCAGTCTAGCCCTATCCGTACCTGACAGAGTAAACTAACAAATAACAAAAACTACATTCAGTTATTTGCCTTAACAATTGAAGTAATAATTCAAGTATTACTTGGTAAAGGTTATGTTACAACAAATGTGAATATAAAAAGGGCCTTCGAGACAAAGCTGGCATGTACTTATTCTAATGAAATTTAACATTCTTAAAGCTTTCCCCACCTCAGAGGGCTTCCCTAAGTAAATATAAATATTGAAGACAATTAACTGTAGTTTTAAAATCTGTTCTGGAAGCTCTGTTAAAATAAGGAGTATCTCAAAAATAAAAAGTCTTCAGAAGTACTGATATTAAGTATGTGGATAATTCAGGTAACATTAGTACCCACATTGCAGGTTCTACGCAAGTAAAATATACATTGAAAGCTTTGAGAAATTTTTATAAACAGTTATTTTCTTACTAATATTCTTCACCTAGTAATAAATTTATTTACATAATCAACCCACAAATTTAGAAGAAAAGTTTGTTGTTCTACAGCATGCAACTACACTAGCACTCCAGTGCTACACCAGCACTTTTGAGATGTTCCATTCAATTTTTGCAATTTAAGTAGAACATCTATGTTATGTGATCCACAACTTTCAAACTGAACTGTAATCTCCAACATTTCTAAGCATTTTACTGTTCAACACAAGGTGCACTTTTAATTAAGCCTAACAGTTCTTAAATTGAGTATTATCCTGAACCGTCCCCAGAAAAAAGCAATAGTGCTAGGAAAAAGGAGACTGATGAATAGCAAGACATTTTAAGAGTGAAGAAATAAAACTGTTCACTCTAAGGCACTAGATTAGTGGGGGTCTGGAGGGTGGAAAAGACAGCATTTAAAATTTCCCCTTACTACTGTCATACCTCATAAAATATGTTTTGAAAGTCCCAAGGAAAGCATAAAAGTTGATCTAAGTAGTCCAAACTTCTGTCTTCAACTTTTAGAAATTCTCAGGGCTAAATACCTAAATATATCACTAAATGTCACGTTTCCTCAAAGTTAAGTGTAATGATAATTGAGATTTTTCTATTTACAGATGCAGTGAACAATAGCTTCCATTGAACAATGGCAACTGTGAAAAAAAAATCAGTAAAGATATTCCAGGAAAATATTACTGTATTCTTATACACTAATTTTGGGGGCCATACTCTTCTTGGTGGTGGGCAGTGACAGGACAAGGGCTACTGGGTACAAGTTGAACCACAGGAAGTTCCACCTCTGTGTGAGGAAGAAAACTTCTTTCCTGTGAGGGTGCCAGAGCCCTGGCACAGGCTGCCCAGAGAGGCTGTGGAGTCTCCTTCTCTGGAGATCTTCCAAACCTGCCTGGATGCCACCCTGTGCCACGTGCTCTGGGTGTCCCTGCTGGGGGAGCCGAGTTGGACTAGATGATCTCTAGAGGTCCCTTCCAACCTAAACTGTTCTGTGATTCTGTGATTATCAATCGATCTTGACTATTAAAAGATAAACTTCTCTTTGCTTGTTTTAAAAAGGTAATTAGCCTGAAAAGCCAAAACCAAAACATTAAACTTCCAGCAATTAGCTGTGTCTCTTACTTCCATATCTTTGAACCTAGAAAAATCAATCTCATAAGGAATAATTACTTTCTATTACATAGAGCTGTATGAAAGGTTAAGGACACCCTTGCATTTAGAACTTGTATTTGGCAAGAAAATTATGTCTGAATATTACAAACACTCACACACGTATCTTTTCAAGACTAAAGCGTGCGCATATACAGAGAATGCCATACTGAACCTCTGAAGTCTCTGCTGTCTGTATTTTATTGACTAAAAGTCCACCCTTCTCTTATTCACCACTAGACTGCTGGCAGCAATGCCAGATCAGTAAATGGAGAACAAAATTTAAAGACAGATAGAAGAAATGTTAATAGATCTGTTACCAGTCATGATCTACTAAAGACATTACGGGTGTCTTCTGAGATATTGACTCTATGTCCTGGACAGTAATTTACCCATCTCCCCTGAAAATTCAAGGTAAGTTCACTCTTTGTAATAACATCAGCTAATAGATTTTTTCCTCTCACATTTGCACCTTACTATCCCCAACATAAGCAATCTACCTGGATATATTCCAAAATTCTCTTTTCAGAACCATAAGATAGAGAACTCCAGTTATATTACAGAAACTTCAGCACAAATGACAGAAAGATTTATACAATAAATTATTTCTTTTATCCTCCTCCCACCTGTGCCCCTCAGTCCACTCCTCCTCCTTCCCCCCCCAAAAAAAACTGAGGGCTCAGAGACGCTTCATGTTGTCTTATAGAATCAGTGATGTAAAAGATTGTAAAAGTAAGCAGTCATCTGGTAAAACTGATTTACATACACATCAATTCCTATTATCTTTCAATAAACAAATTACAAAATTGTAGTATAGAAAATCATAGGAATGCATAGAAAAAAAAAACAGAACACAGAGTTAACAGTGCAAGCCTATTTAAAGCATAGTGCAGTATTTCTCTATTTTGCTGCTCTTATTAAAATACAGTTGTTCAGGAATGCAATTAAAATAAGATACTTACTTATCCCACACTTTATCCACCAATTTGAAAACTTACAAGTTTTACTGATGTTTAGTATACTTTATACATACTTTCTCATGTAAAAAAAACATTTAAAGTTTATAATCAAAAACACTCAGGTAGTTATTTCAATTGCTTGATAAATACTATGATTTCAACCTCATAATTTATTTCCTGAACATTATTATGAACAATAAGAACACTTAAATACTTTACTGGAATAATTGTGTACTATGCAATATGTAACAAGCTTATTATTTAAGCAGTTTCTGCAAAACAACCTCAATTTGAATTGATTAAAAGTAAATACTTCAGTTTTGTCTACTTACCTGGTTAAAAAAAGTTAAGCACAAATTCTAAAATATTTCACAATATGAAACAATTCTTAATATACCTAATATTTTCTAAAGTCAATTCCAAATATGCAGATAAAGATACTCTGCCAAATTGTACATTCAGCTGTACTCTGACTAATCAACTAAAAATAGATTTAAATTGTGACACTGAAAAATGTTTTCCATATCCTACTGCTTTGCATAAATTTTACAGTTCTTGCATTTTCTAGGCAATCTTTCAGATTGAGTACTGACTGCAAAAAAGGTCAGGAGCCCTCACTATTTCACAGGTTTCAGTTTAATATTAAATTTTGTGGAAAATGAAATAAAGACTGTTACCTTTCTGGATGACATTAAAAAGTCTAAAACTCTTACGTAACAGACACAGTAGATAAAAAAACAAAGTAATGAAAAAAGCAGCTGAAGTCTTTGGGAACCAGAGTGGCTTCCCTTAAGCTCACTAAGCAAGGAAGCACAACCTTCAACAAGGCACCCCACAAGGCATCCACTTAAATTAACTTGAAATGCTAAGTATGAAAGAGGGATTAAGTAGTAGTACATCCTTTTCTTCTTGTCAACCAAATTGTGCTGATGCTCCCTAAACACTAATTTTGTAGGAACTTCTCTCAGTTCACTTCATCTTCTAATATTAGGCCAGCCAGTAGAAGCCTCGTGCAAATACAAAGTAGAAAGACTCATGACCAGATAGAGTGGTAAAGCTGATCAACAGAACAAAGGAATAAAAAATAAAGGCAAAGAATATCTGCTTAAGGAAAAATAATAATAATAATAATGACCCTAACAGAGGCTGCAGGAGAGGATCGACATGACCTACTTTAAGGAGTTAAATTCTCAGGTGAAGTAAATTAATGACTCCATGTCAATGGACCTTTTCTTCTTGTATTCTACAACCTTAGGTCTAAACAGGATTTAAATCCTGGATAGCAGAAAAGGGCATTGTCTCAGTGTCCAAACATAGGTCACCTTTCAGATACGAGGAACCATCCAAGGTATTCACACGAGGTCGGAACACAGGATACTGAACAAACCCCGCAAGTAACCCACAGTGTACTGAGGAGGCAGCTGGAGGATTGGATGTCTAGATGAAGGATAACACGTGCATTGCTCTAATTCTGCTCCACTGATAGTAGGCTAAAAGTAGTTTCTGAACCATAAGAGTTTATAACCCATTTTAAAAGGAAACTGAAATAAGTGCAAAACACTGAACTATAATTTCCCAGAGTTCAAGCACTGCTTACTAAGCAGTAAGGGGCAAGGCCCAGGAAAAATCTGCTTAGACAATAGGGCATGGGTACATTTGTTGCCTATACATATATATACATATATATATACATATATATACACACACACACATATATGTGTATATATACATATATATGTTCTGTGGGACAACGCACTTTTGCTTGGTTTCAAAATAACTTTAGTACGAGCATCACAAGAGATATTGGGCAAAGCTTTATAAAACTGAAAAGGGTACAAAAGCTTAAAGGAATTAAGGTATAAGATGGAAGAAAAATTAAGCAAAAAATGTATTTATGTATTCATGGAATACATGAAAAATGTATTCAAAATGTATTCCTAAAGTAAAAGCTATTCCTCCTCCCTTCCCCCCTCCTTTTTTTCCAGGAGTGGTAGTGGGGAAAGGGTGCTTAGAAAAAGAGGTAAGGAATGATGGAGGCAAGAAAAAAAGAAAGCAAACCAGTTGTGGCTTGACAGTTGACATATGAGAGTTGAAGGCATTTAATAAAACATTTTTGATTGAGGAATGAAGAGAAACATATATTTCTTCTCTTGATTAAAGTAGGAGACATTCAAGGATAAGTTATAAACAGTTCATACAACAGTTACAAAAAACACAGTTTATGAAGTTATTCTACTGATTATTAAGTATTTTGACAGGAAGTTGCGATGGATATGCTCCTTCCCCAGCTCAACCTGACTTCTCACACACAGCCTTATTCAGGTGTTAACTACCACATTATCTGATCTTGGCAATTACCTCCCTGATTTCTTCCCCTACCCAGACATTAACCATCAATAACAGTCCTGATGGCCCTATCCTGATGGGGAGATAAGGCTAACTGTGAGTACACCAGCCAACAGTCATTTCTGAATTAAAAGAATGACTATATGTCAATTATCTTATCCCATAAACATGGAGACATCGGAGAGCCCATTGAGCTCTTCCTGTATCTCTCCTTGGATCAAAGTGGGTTGCAAGCCAGGATCTCCCCTTGAGCAGGGATGCCTCTCAAAGATACTCCTCAAAGTTAAGAGATCCTTCCCACTATAGATTCATGGTAAGTGACTATAGCGCACCATTCTCTTTTTGAATTTGTAAACTTTACTTTATTACTGTGCACAAATTGCTTAGATATAAACCGTTATCCAGGTCTGGGACTAGGATTGGATCCAGCCACACCCAGACTCCTCTCAGAAGGACTTTGGAAAGCAAGGGGGTCCAATCTGAACCTTGTGACCCAACGGGAGGGTGTCCTTAGTAATTCTGTGTGTATCCTGAACCTCCATGCAGTAAATAATGTGATCTTGTAATAGAATCTCATGAAAACACTGTCATATTAATAAAACCTATTCCTATTTAT
Source organism: Crypturellus undulatus (assembly GCA_013389825.1). Taxonomy (NCBI): domain Eukaryota; kingdom Metazoa; phylum Chordata; class Aves; order Tinamiformes; family Tinamidae; genus Crypturellus; species Crypturellus undulatus. The sequence continues at coordinate 878,735 of VWPW01029670.1, forward strand.
TTCCCACGAATGAACTGCATTGTGTTATTCAGCCCCTGCTCCTCGCACTCATTCCATGACAGAAGCAGACAAAACAAACATGCTTTTTCCTTCGTAAATGGCACTGCCATGGCTAGACTGCTGAGACAGGTTCCAGGTTGCCATTTCAACTGTTTTACTACATCTTTTCTTCGAGTTACTCCTTTTATATGAATATTACTTAAGATGAAGGTTAAAGAGTATTTAAAATACACAACCGATATATTCCTTTGATTTTGCTTTGCGTGGAAATAGAGCTTTGCCACCTCCTGTTATAGTAAGTCTTCACTGTCATCGTCCCAGACGATTGAATAATCTTGCAGACCTTGTGAGACAAATTTCTCTAGGTCTTGGCTTTCACACCAAATGCAGCCAGACTAAACTGATAAAGCAATTGTTTCTTAATCTTTTTCATGGCAGAGAATTAGTTCCCCTCAATTCCAAAGCAAATACAGCATCCTTTGTGTTTGATGATTAAGTACCTGTAGATTTAACAGTTCTTCCCAGTACAGCAGAGGAGGGATTTAGTGTGAGTATTGAACATGAGAGAAGTTTATACAGGCTGAAAAGATTTGTTTCGGTAAGCAAGTATTTCTGTATACTATTCAAGAGATTATGCTTGGTGCCATTTATTTTCAGAAAACTTTGAACATGAGTAAGCAATAGGAATCTATCCCACAGGTTTTTATATCCCCTTCTCTTTCAGACTAGAGCTGCTCTTTTATCAGAATTAAATTAGCATGCATGTCAGTCAAATGGAAGAATATAACAACTTTTCCCAATTCTGTTTTGGATTTGGGATATGGCTTTTTTTTTTTTTTTTTTTAAGACTATTTCCGAGTAACCTAAAATAAACATCATCATTAGACCTTTTAAATTTTAATCTTTATCTATAGATATACGCAAAATATTCAATACTTCAAGCACTGAGACAGCTTCTTAACTGTTTATGACAAAACACAGGTTACTGCATGGCTTCCAGTACTTTACGGAAATTCCCTTCTCCTCCAAAGCATAAAAAAAGGAAAAATGAACTTCTAGCATTTTATTCAAGGGAGGGCAGGGAACGAGGAATGACATAGAAAGGTTCCTCATTGATTTAGAGTATCGTTTTTTACTTATCAAAAAGTAATAAATATTCCATTTCTCTAGTCTTACTCTTTTTGCAATCTCTCTTCTCCTCCCCATATCCCTTTTCCATTCCTGTTTTCCCCACTCTGTCTGGCATAAATTCCTAGTCATTTAATAATAATAAAATTATGCAGCAGTGTATCTCCTCAATATGAGCCCTTAGCACTGACCAAACAGACCTGCAGAAGAAGTTTTCCAGCTCTCAAAAAATGCTTAACATTGTCAAGTGCTATCTAGAAAGCAACTTTCTTCATTTACAAACCTTTCCAAAATGTTCAATGCCATAACTGGTTTCTTTCCCAAGCAGAACAACTTCCTTCTGCTTGGCATACAGAAAGGGTCATAACTGCATTCAATTTATTTCTTTGCTAGAGAAGCTGGTACCACACATTTGCTTGATTATACACAAGTATAAAACATAATAAAGTGTGAAATGTCACTGTATTGTTATTGTATAATAAAACTTGAAGATCATCTGAAACTGAATTTATTTGAATATGGATTTAAAGACTAATAGGAAGCAATCCAAACAGGAAACTGCAATGATTTGACAAATTAAAATGCATTTGTTATAATAATTAAATCACAATTCAAATAAAGCTATCTGAAATCAAAGCTGTTCCAAATAAAAAGTAAATTAAGAGCAGCTCATTCTATTAAGTAACATAAGTGTACAAGTCACTTATTACACTGGTCACTCAGAGTTTAATTGAAAATGTGAGTTACTGTGCTAGAGTCTCCATTAAACAGTTGACCTATGCTATGAAACATTACTTTTGCCGGAGTGACCTTCTTAAACAGCTATAGTACCCATAAGCTATGAAACTGTCATGCCCAAGAATATTGGTGATGAGTGCAAAAAGAAAAATCTGTTTTTAGCAGCTTGCTGAACACCATGGCATTCTCATCCCAAGTGTAAAAGATATCCACAATGTAAGCCTATCTGGTTAATAGTAATTTAATGTGAAAGATGAAGAGAGAGGAAAAACAATAAATTGAACTCAAAGGCAGAGAAACTTTAACAAATACCAGATCAAAGAGGCCAGAACTCCTAAGTCACATACTGAGGAGCTGCTGAAGGACCCACCAAGCATAACCTTTAAGAGGTTAAACCAGAACTCTGTAGCTGATAAAATGGAAAAACAAGATTACCATGGGTTTCAAAGAGGAAAAGGGAAAATATCATGAAATAATGGCATGTGTAGGAATGTGTAAAATTTGTTAGAGAAATGCTTTAAGGAGTTGTGGTATTGTACGAAACTTAGGGGATATCAAATTTATTATGGAAATGGTCAAAGGCAGGCAAAGGTGGTTCAAGGAGAACATGCATGGGAAATGGAGAAGAGTCACATGTAAGCTGGCTACCTGTCTGTATGTTTTTATGTCTGAGCACTGAACTCTCTCTGTCAGTCCTATCATCATATTGAGCCTTAACTCCTACATATTCTGTTTAGGCTGGCTTTCTTTGGCCTGTGCAAGATCTACTAGCTAAATGCATCTGGATCAGCGAACAGGAGAAGATCATGCCCTGGCAACACCCAAGGTTAATGCTGACAACAGGGTAAGGCAGGATCAGGGCTGTGTACGGATGTGGGGGACCTGTATATGCTGGTATGTTTGCAAATCTGGAGTCAAGATCTGCATAGGCTTCCATGATTGAAATTCAAGCCTGATAACTGGAGGGAAGAAACAGGATTTGACCATCTGGGTCCTTAATGTTCTGTGAGTGCACTATGGGTCTATGTGGGCATTATGTGTGTATTATGTGGGTAAGGGCATTTTTTGCTCTCAGTGTTAATCTGTGTAACTGCAATGTTTACATCATGTACGTTTTCATTTGCATCTTTGAAAGATATGCTCAGCCACGCTGCAAGTGAGGAACAGCACCTTTCTTGGAACAGACTGAAGGAAACCCTCTCCTCTAACCGGATTTGTATATTCTTCATATAAAGGAAGCAGAACTATTCACCATTTTAAGACAAAAACAGACTTTGTTGCTTCCCAACCAAACCTCTGAAATATTCAGCACATGAAATAAATGTCACCCCCCATAGCACATCAGAGAACGGAAAGTAAACAATATTAATCATTATTTGGCATTAGCATCCTGTTTGACACATACCTTATCTGTACTACCAATTACCTGTGCCCAGAGCAGGTCTCTAGGCACGCAGCTCTGAACAGACTCCATAGATAGTATTCAGTTCTTTAGTCTCTCTAAGAGGATGCCACAGCCTGCTCTAAGTAGCCGTAGCCTCTGCTATGTATTAACTGCTGATTCACATCTAGAAACTATTCAATTTCTAGAGTCAAACTCTAAAGTTCAGTTTCCAAAGTCAGTTGGCTTGGGCCACTACCATTTCTTCATCTCATTTATTTTACAAACACACATGCACTTATAAAATATACATGTGGGTACATATGTACATATAAGTAGCCATAGATGAAAAGAATAACAAAATATAAAAGAATAACAAAATATAAATACTATTTATTCAGTCTCGAATTTAAGTATATGTAAATTGAGTGAATCTAACTCTGCAAATGCCACACTATTTGTCAAACTGAAGCAGTCACTGTGTAGGTCTGGTAAGAAATAATTATCACAAAAACACTTCAAAATATATTTAGCACTTACTTTGAATAGTCGAAAAGTCTGCTGTCCCAGAGCTGATGATTTCCTCTTGGACCAGAATGGAAGAAACAAGAATCTGTACCATCAAATTTATTGAGACCATCTTCAGAGTTTTTTGATGCATGGCTGTGCACAACATCCAGCAGAACAGTGATGCCCATCGAGTGAGCAACGTCAATCAGTTCCTTCAGATCATCCGGAGTTCCGTAACGGCTGCCAGCGTGAAAATGAATCGTAGTGAGTAGCACAATATGAACACTGATTAATTAATACATTAACTGTGTTATTGTAACCATACATTGTATACAAAGTTCCTTTTTTCTCCTCCCTCATTCCTTAAGTAGTAATTTATTACAAGAACAAAAAAAGACTAGAACACAAAAAGCAAAATTTTACTCTTCCTTGCTAGTTAACTGAGGGAAGCTAAAACATCTAATGCAATTTAAAACATTTATCTGCTGCTTTCCTGCTATCTGCAGCTTATCTGCTATTTGTTTTAGGTACATTATTTTCAAGCTTCCTTTTAAACAAGAATTTTTCTGTAGTCTGAAACACAGTTTTTCCTTCAACTATTTAAGCCAGCCATACTTTCTGTCAATTTAAATTTACCCTTTCCTTTCACTTGAGCTTCAACATAACAAAACAAACAAAAACCCTACAACTTTCAGGTTTACCATACTTTTCCTCAACAGATTACCTTAATCCATTCTCCATCTATTTTTACCCTAGGTCTCAAACTAAATGCAAGCTAAGTGCTAAGGGCTTTAGATGAGGGGAAAAAAAATAATTCTTACAGAACGTACAAGTCATGATTTTATTTCAAATAAATCTATTACGCACAATCAACATACAAGTTCTCTGTACTACTATCATGAATTCCACAGCACCAAAATCCATGCATCAAGAAAGCTGAAGTTGGACAAGTTGACATACACTATGACTGATGTTACCTGTAAACTTGTTCATATCATATACCAAATGTTTTCACAAAACAGCAGCTATGTCAAAATGACTTCAGATTTACTGAGTGTTACCCACCCACTGGTACTGTTGCTTTCTCTTTCCATTAAACACCTGAAGTTTAAACATCTTCAGTGGATGGTGGGTGAGGCAAAAGAACACAGAAGTAGTAAGAGTATGTAAACCTACCTGGATGCAGCAAAGAAGCTTGTGACCTGATAGCCAAAACTGGCATAGTATGCATGCTCCATAATAGCCATCAGCTGAACACAGTTATATCCTATATAAAAACAGAAATAAAATAAACATGCAAACATATATATCCCTGCCTTAAGGATAGTTAAGCCTCTCTCAAAAAGTAGTTCTATATAATAAAGTTCCATAGCTTTCCATTAAAAACAGGAAGGCCAACTTGTCAAGTGATCTACATATAACTAGCTGCATTGAATTGAAGCTGTCAGTTCCAACATGCAACAAATGATATGCAAATATAATCTTAATTTACTTCTGAATATTAACTATGCCAATATGCATGCATGTCCTGAACTTCAGCTTCATTTTTGATATTTGTAGTGTTGAAAAACAGAGAGGATCCAAAACAGAGAGAGGCTGAGTACATGTATTATAACATATGGTTTGTGGAGTTTAATTTGTTTAAATTGTTTTCTGTTTACTGAAGAATCAAGGCAGCACAGGAGGATAGGATAGGAGACTTTTTTGTCTCTTGTATGACCCAAAATACTTTGGTGCAATGTTAAGGCAGGGAAATCTAAAGGGAAACATATTAACGATGAAACTACGGTATTTAACCACACATCTTAACTAAGCTATCTTTAATGCCAGTGAATAAATGCCCCAGCTAACTAAAAAAAGATTATCAGCAAAAGCTAAACTTCAGGTTTAATGTACAGTCTGTTGAGACTTCCTCTATATACCACTTTTCTTTATTTTCTTAACCCAGACCTTCACGTTATTCTGCAGTGTAAACATTAGGTTGTTTCTTTTTAATTGCGCAGCCACAGAAGTGTTATTATTTGAAGGCAGTTGGCATGAACTCAACAATTTGTCAGATTCATTGCTGCTTCATAATTCAGGCTCATTGAGCTTACCCTTATTTACAGCATTTTTGAAATAAACAGTATAAATAGCATCAAATTAATCTCATTCTATTTGCTAGCTGTTTATCTTGCTACTTGGCATGCACATATTTCCACAAACTATTAATAACTTAGCATTCTTAAATACTGATGTCTTTAGGCTTGTCTTCACATTAAGACATTTCAAAACTAAAAGAATCAAGCAGCCCTTAAGAAAATACATTAAATTAAAAAAAAAAAAAAAACTCCCAGAGTTTTAAGAACATTATCTTCCATGTTACATATGTCTAAACTACTGATATTCCTCTTATTTTGTGGCACTTTTCTTCCCCAAAGGAAAAAAAAAATCTGCTGGTAAAGCAGAAAGATTCTAGAAAGCTTCATTATGTTAAGCATAGCCTCCTGGAAAGG